>JAGFMF010011632.1:1811119-1896977 GCA_019455555.1 Galemys pyrenaicus
CTCTCCTGCTGTGCCCGCTGCTCCCCTCAGCAGTGTACTTCAGTTGATCTGCCTGTTCTGCTCCCTGCTCTCTGTGGTGAATCCTCTCCCCCCCCACACACACACACCTCTGGCCTGTACCCCAGTGCTTGTATGCATAAATAAATAAATCTTTAAAAAAAAGAAAAGAAATAATACTAACACAATTTCCCAAATTTTTAGATTTAGTCATTAGACATTGTAAGGAAAAAGGTTTAGAAAAATATCTATTATCTGATCTGATTGGTATTGTAGTGTGAAAAAGATAAAGTAAATGCTTTTCTTAATTGTGATGAAATACTGAAGATTAAGGAAATTCTGATACAATTGAGCATGGAGATTTTAGTTTTGCATATAGGTTTCTTTCAACTTAATAATCAGAAAGAATGTTTCCATTTATTTTTGTGGAAATACATAATAATAATCTCTTAAAATATTTAGTATTCCTCTATGCAAGATTGACAATTTTAATGAGGAAATTATTTAAAAACGTGTAATTTTAAAAATAAGTAGAGCTACCAACACTAAACCTGAATATTAAATAATTAAGAAATAATAACATAGATGTAGCTCTTTAGGGTTAAGAGCTTAGAATTTGGTGCTTTTAAATAAAGTTTTTTCTTATAACAGAAATTGAGTTCTCTATGAATTTAAAGAGCGAGGTAATATGAAATAGTGCTTTCCTTAGGTGGAGGGGATCCAAAGAAAATAGTTCTTGCTTTAATTGTTTTTGGAGTTGAAAGTAATCTATTATAGTAAGAATTAACACATCTCCTTTAACCACTTTCGAAGAATACAGTTTTTAAAATGAAGACTGCTTCTGTCAAGTTAGATTCTGGCTCAGGGATAACAGATTTTGAATATACAGTTGAATAAAGAACTAGTTTAATAACTTAGATTTTTTTAAATTTTGCTTTCTTTTAATGTCTTGGGATATTTTGCTTAATGTACCCAGAGTATACTCTTGAAAATCACTGCATGGTTGTAAAAACTTACAGTTTCAGAAGTCTGGCTTTCATCTGGTAATAACAGCATGGAGAAGGTCCAGAACAAGATTATGATGCATGTAATTTTCATGTTGCAGACCTGATAGGAAAGAGAGCATTTTCATCTGGATAGGGGACTAGCACCAGAAAGATTCTTTAAAACATCTTAATGTTCCTTTTTTTCTTTCAAATTTTTTTTCTTAGAATACATAAAATGTGAAACAAGTTTACCTGTCCTTCACTTTCCATACGCTCTAATTTTAAACTGAAAACATTGTGTGGAGAATGAAAGTATATTTTAAGGTGTCTCATTAGTTTCTAGATCTGTTGAAAGGAACTTTAAAACTATTGATGTGCTTAGGTATTTAAAATTTTGTAATAGGGCCTCCCTGGTGGCGCAGTGGGTTAAGCAATGCACTATGAAGCAAACCGCAGCCGTTGCAGCACGAGTTCTATCCCTGCTGCCGGCCAGGGAGGAGATCCACATGGCGTAGCAGACTTCTCTTTCTAGAATTCCCTTAATTGTATGTTTGATCTCTTAGAATGATTTTCCAGTTTTTTTATCTTTGCTTTTCTGACTTTCACTTCTGTGCTTTTGCCCTACTTTCTGGGAGATAGCCTCAATTTTATTTTTAAACTCCTCTATTAAGTTTTCTTTTGCCTGTCATCTTTTTAATTCTATGAACTCTTTTTCTCTCTGAATATTTTCTTTGATATTCTGTGTGTTATCTTCTTGTTATTTCTTGATTTCTTTTTCCTTGAATAGCCTCTGTGGCCACAGGTTGTGCTTTTCTGGTTTATTTTGGTTAATGTCCTTTACATTAGAGTACTTATTCATATATCTGTTAATACTGGATTTGGGGCTTACAAGCTAATTGGAAACTGTATTTATAGGTCTTATTGACTCTAGACTTTACTGTAGAATAGAATTTGCTGGGATCTTTTCTTAGGAATCCCTAAATTTTATTATGTTTAGCTCTTTTCTCTTGATGGTTAGATTCCCCCAAATTATTCTTTTGATCCACTGCCTGAAAAGGTAAAGCCACGTGGTCAGAATTCCAAGAGCTGAATGGTGAAAAAGTGGGCCTATCTTACTATGTAAGCTTATTCTCAGTGTCAACTATATTTTAGCCCCTCCTCCCCTGGTTACACAATACCTGGTGCTGCCAATTTCTGGACCAGTTAGAGGTTCTGCAAGGTAATTTCTGCTGTATAAATTCTGGACCATTTAGAGGCTCAAGACCAGTCATTTCTACCATTACTATTAACTTCCTAGTTTCTTGGTTTTATTGCTATTGCTCTCTTTTCCATTCTCTTTGTCCTTGAAGTTTCTATTCCTTATTACCTTTTATTTTCATTCTCATTGGGTTCTGGGCAGAAGTCAAAGTTAATAACTGCATCCAACATGCCATCTAACTGGAAATTACCATTTATTAGAGTAAATTCTTCTTGCTCAATAGTTACTTTCCATTTTATTATTTGTTTATAACTGATGTTTCTTTTTATCTTTTTTTTGAAAAAATAGAAACTATGCTGCAAATATCTATTTGAATGGATAAAAAGACATTTTTAGTGTTTTTCTAATAGCTCTCTTTTGAACCTTCTAACAATTGGTTACTTATGATTTATAATCAGAGTTAATTCCATCAGAGCAGAAAGTAGGAAATTTACCCAGCATGACACTCATTTCAAGTTATTAAAGTTTGTTGCCTCATTAGCAATGAGAAATTTATTATTTCAATACTGGTATATTTTAGTTAACTTGCTCATTGCTTTCAATTTGTTGATCATTTATACTTATACTTTTTCCCCTTCTAGTTAAATCAAATTTGTTAGAAAAGCCACAGTTTCTTCCAGATTTTTACAACCTATATGTAGTCATAATAGGATCTCTCTTAAAGAAATTAGTTCAAACTATCACTCTACACCATTTCTTACAAAAGGTGACTGCCCAAATATATAAAAGTTTACCCATATTTGATGATCTTTAGGAATAAGTATACAACCTTTTTCATGACTTGTTTTATATTTTCATTGGTGTAATGAAGTTTATACTGATGTCTATGGTAGGGAGAGAGATAGGCAAATAAAAGAGGCATGCCTTTTTTCCCTCAGAAATAAATAGGGTATCATTAAATAGGGTGGGAATATACAGAGATAATGAACTGAACTTAAGATTTGATGTGAAATAGGAATAGCTGAAGAAAGTAATGGAGGTCATGCAGCAGTATGAGGCTATGGAGATATTGTCCTGAATTACTTACATTATCTATTTAATGTCGGTAATTATTTTCTCTATTGTGCTACCAGAATAAAACTATACGAATTAGAGGAGTCTTTTTTCCTAACTGATAAATTTTAAAATTACAAGCAGTACATGCTCAGAACTTAAGGTAGATTCCATACAAAAAAAGTGCTGCAATTATTTTGGTTTGTTGAATAATATATATGTTTCAGATGTACATTGTTAAAAATCAGCATGTTAATATATTACATTAAATTAGCCACTAGAATTCTATCCTTTCACTATGTAATTTTTTTGTATTGTTAAAATACAAACATAAAGAGTTAAAAAATAAACTCTTTTAACCAATATACCCACTTCCCCTTTCAGTGTGGTAAACACTAATTGTTTGTGTAGTCTGAAAGTTTGTTTTCATTTCATTTGTTTGCTCAAAATTTTTATAGTGGAAAATTTCAGGACAAAAAACCTTGAGAAAAGTAATCAGTATCCAGTATCAACAATAATCAACTGGTGGTCAATCTTTTTTCATCTTACAAAGTTTTTTAAGTTATTGTCACTTCACATTGCCCTGTGATGAATATACGTCAAAATAAAAAGATCTTATAAATTTGATTGGCTATCTGAAACCTCTTTTGATTTTTAAAGAGAGACAATTACTTTGTATTATATCATAGCTTTATTTGAGAAAGATTTTTTTGGTCCATGTCCTAGATTTATAGTTCTAAGATCGGTTGCATAAAAATATAATCACATTTTCTGCTCTTCACTTTTTAAAAGCAAAGATATATTGTACAGACTTAACAAACTTTATTATTATTTTTTAGAAAATCAACAACCAACACCAAACCTGTAAATACATAGGATCTTACCTTTTTTTTTTTTTTTGCTTTTGTCTCAGAAAATGGTGTGCTAAGGAATCTATCCTGTTTCTTCTACACCAATTAAAAAAAAAAGTATGTCATATGATTATATTTCACTTTGTGTTAACCTTTGTACCCTGTGAACAGGTGATTTAAAAAAAATAAGTGCTAGAGTTCCTTAGCAAAAGATTGACTAGAAAAACAACTTCAAGTCGTCTTTGACTTTTGAATGCAATAAGGCAACTGCTTTGCATAACGTTTATTTTCCGTAATTCTTGAGAAATTGAAATATAAGTAACTTATATTCACAACAGAATTAAAGTATAAACTAATAACTTATAATACATACTTTGAAAGATACATAACTAAAGTGATTTGAGTTAGCACAAAGGTATTTCGTTTTCAGAAAGATTCAAGTGAAAAGATTCCACCAAGTTTTACATTCCACTGAATTTCAACTTTGTTGTTTACTCATTTTATGATACCCTTATTGGCAGTTTTACTGCCAAGTTATAACAGGTACAAAGTGCTGAAAGCATCAGAAGACCTGACACTTGGCCATTTTGTTGTCTTTTCAATTACCTTCTTTCTACTATAATTTTCTCTCTGTGGAAGTATTATCCAACATTTGTTCCCATCTATCTACAGTAGACATTAGGCAAAAGCATCAATAAGATTCATTGTTGGTAGTGAAAAAGATGGAGTTCAGAATGAGTTCCAGAATATTCTTTTCACAATTTTTCTTTATCCTATTATTAACTGATGTTGCATAAGTAATAAGTGGCACATCATTGGTAGCTATGGCCTTTAATTTTACTACTGCTTTTATAGGATTATATTTGTAATGTTCATATTTTTAGGAAAATTTACTTACTATTTTAAAATGTTAAAATGTAACTGATAATTTCTGGAATACCAATTTCAACTAAAGCAATAGGTAATAGGAAATTTAAGTACAACATTATTAATCCAAATTCATTTTTTAAAATAAAGTTTTACTTTAAGTTCCCCTACTCTCCAGTTCAGTCAGAGCTATGTTGCTGTATATGATTTACCTGATACATTTCCATAACAAAGAAATTTGTACCTTGATGTTTGAAAACTACTGTTCTAAAATTTAACTGTTTATTTTTCTTAAGTGTGTGGTAATAAAAGTATAAATACATTCTTATGTCCAAAGTTTTCACAATTTTGTTTTTTTGTTAATATTGTTTGTTAACAGTCCGTTTTTTCTAATAAGTAAAGTGGATGGTAAAGAAATAAAAGGACTTGGGGATTGAGAAGAGAGAGACATAAATCTGATGTGTCCAAATTTTATACAGGTCAAATAAAATATTTTTATACAACTCTAAGGATTTTCAGTCACAAACTATTGTTAAATAAATTTAAGTGTCCTATTAAGCTGGACCAGACCCTAGTGTAATTAATTTTGTTCCTCCTCACTTTTGATTTCAGGAAAGAAAAACAAATTAGAAATGTGGAAGAAGAAATTGAACAGGAAAAACAAGCCGCAGATGGCATTATCAAAAATATGTCTCCTGAAAAACAAGTCAGGTATATAGAAATGAAAACCACAAATGAAAAACTCTTACAGGTAATACTAATTACTACTCCGTGCAGTCTTACTACTAAAAATCTGAACATGGGCAACATAAGCAATAGTTTGAATAGACCTCCTAATTAGAACCTTCATTTTGACAAGGTCTGCAGATTTGCCTGGACATTTACATTTGAGAAGCCAGATCTAATTTTCTTATGCTGCTTAATGACCTAGCTTTTGCTATATTTTTTGCTCAGTCCTATGCATCCTTAATTTTTGTGTGTCATAAAGACAATTGTTTTTATAATGATATTTTAATGGAAGCATCAAAAGCCCTCATAGATATTTACCTCTTTTCCTTACTGCCTAATAAGCAGTTTAAATTTTTTACATGCTAAGTCCTTTATTTAAACAACTATTATCCCCTAATCATGATATGTACATAAGTAATTTGGGTATCTATTGGTGGAGTATTAAGAAACCTCCCAAAATTAAGCTTAAGTGGCCTGTCAGATTCACATGGTAGTATCCTTTCATGCCCACATATCCCTTAACCAAATAGTTAAAAGAAAATTAGCTTCCACAAATGCCAGTTATAAATGTAGTTTTAGTTTCTTCATTTTCTTTGATTGATAATTTAATGTAACTTTTAATTATAGACAGGATTTATAAGTCACAGTAAAACATGAAAGTGTATTATAGAAATGTCAAATATGTAGTTAGATATTTTTTCACAGAAATTTTAAATGAGTAGTCAATTCCATGGCCTTATCCCTTAACCTTGTAAATTGGTATAATTCTTGGTTCTAAAAAAAATTTGGCAAAAGATATGAAAATATATTTAAAAAGATCAAAAGTAAAAATCACAACTTTAAAAATGCTATCATTAATTGGAAGACTTTTGATATTCTTCCTACAGAATGATAATTAAATGTGGCTAGGTCTGGCTACCTTGAACAAGTTCATGAACTATTTTTATTTTTTAAATTTATTTATGCATACAAGAACTGGGGTACAGGCCAGAGATGTGGGAGGTAGAGGGTTCACCAGAGACAGAGTGGGGAACAGAATAGGCAGACTGAAATACACTGCTGAGGGGAGCAGCAGGAAAGGCAGGAGAGGTCTGCTGCGCAATGTGGGTCACCTCGCTGGCCCGGAATGGAACTCATGCTGCAGTGGCTATGGATGCTTCACAGTGTGGTGCTTAACCCCTTACGCCAGCCACCAAGGAGGTCCCATAAACTATTTTTAAAGGTAGATCATGGTAAGGTTTTTAGAATGGAAGAAATAATATAATGGAAGAATAATATAATAATTATAATGGAAGAAATTGGGTTAAGGGGAATTAATGAACATTAGTAAATTCTGCTCAAATTGTAAGATACTAGTTGAAATTGTTTACAAAATTTAGTTACATCCATATTTGAAGTTTTGAGAAATAGAAATTTTCTTCTTACCATTACTTTCATTTATATTTGCCTTTTCCTTTGTTCTTAGGAACTAGATACACTCCAACAACAGCTAGATTCATTGAACATGAAAAAAGAGAGCCTGGAAGCAGTAAGTACAAAATTAAATAGGGGTTTTTTTAAATTTATTTATTTATGCATACAAGAACTGGGGTACAGGCCAGAGGTATGGGGGGCAGTGAGAGGATTCACCAGAGACAGAGTGGGAAACAGAGCAGGCAGATTGACTGAAGTACACTGTTGAGGGGAGCAGCAGTCGAGATAGAAGAGGTCTGCTATGCCATGTGGGTTACCTCCCTGGCCAGGGATCGAGCTCATCCTGTAGTAACTGCAAATAGCTTCATAGTCCTGGGATTTAACTCTTTGTGCCACAAGAAAGGCCCCTAAATAGGATTCTTACATTAGTCTCAAAAGATAATTCAGTTAATCATATTATTAGGATTCATTCAATTACATATTTATTTAGCAGTTTACTAACAAGAGTATAATTTTTTTCCCTATTCAGGACTGGACTATACATATCCTTGTTTGCTAAAAAACTAGGTTCAATTGTTGAGTATCTACTGTGTACACTGGAAACTTGACAATTTCTTTTAACTATATTATTTATTGCAACGATGTTAATTTACATAACATTTATTTTATAAGTTTATATTTCTATAGTTGAATGTGTTTTTACCAAACTACACCAAACCCCTCCAGTAGCCCCACTCTGCCCTTTGCTCCCACCTCATGCTGTCCTCTTTCTGACAGCCTTACTCATAGTGATGAAGTAATCTCCCTTCTTCATCATTTGCTTTTCGTTTCTGGTTCACAAGTCTTAAAGATGCAAAAGCAATCATTTGTTTTCTTATTAGGTTATTGAAAGCAATTTTTAAATCATAAACAAAATCACACCAGTATTGTTATTTAATCCTCACAACAATCCTATAAGCCTGTCTTGGTTTTATTATTGTGGAAAACCCCAAGTTGAATTCACATTTTATATGCTTTGTACAGCTGTTTAGTTGTTTTTTCACCTAATTTGTATTGACTGTCTATTCACTACAGCCCTTAGAGATCTCATCCTCATTATTTTAAAGTACTACATTGTAGTATAGTTACGACTATGACAAAGCCTTGTATAGAATAGGCTGTTTATAGTTTTGGAGACTATTAACAATGCAGCATTGACAACATACATTTTTTGCATATGAGTATATATACTCATATATGAGTATATCATAAGAAAAATTCTTGCAGTGGGTGTAAAGGTACATACTCAAAGAATTATACGAAATTGTCAAATTGCTTTCCAAAAAGGCATTGCATTTTCTTCTTCTAGACTCAGGGTATGAATATGCCTATTTTTCCCTGTATTCATTAATAGCAGGCATTATCTATTCTGTTTTGTTAATTTAATAGGTAAAAATTACTATCTTGTTTTAATTTTTATTTAGTCATGAAGTATTATTGGGCAGTGTATGAGTTGTAAACTACCTTCTTATACCCTTTGCACTTCAGTGTATTGTTTGTACTTCAAAACTTTCCTGACTTCCTAAAGATTAAGTGAATACCTTGAAGATAGGATCACTAATAGTATAGATTGATGAGATTGCTGAAAGTGAAATAAGATTTGGCAATTTAGTTTCTATCAGAGAAATGTAAGCTGTAGCCTTGGATTTAGTTTTTGTATTGATGCTTCTGTTCTTTGGCATTAGTACATATATGGCTAAAATAACAAAAATTTTAAAACTTTCGATATTCTCAAGTCAAGGAAATCTAAGTTATTTAATTTTTGCCAGATTTTATTTACTTAGACTTTTATAGAAAGTATGTCAAATACCAGTCAAAATTTTTATTGAATATCTACTGTGTACTCAATACTGTGCTAAATATTACTTGTTCAGTTTACAAAGATGTGAAAAAAATCAGGTGAAGGATCAGCTAAAGTCCCCAGGAATAGTGTATCAAGATGCAGTTTGAACAACTCCATACAATGGTTAAACAAATGGGAGGAGAAGATATTATGAAATGGATAACTCAAAATGCATATCTTATACCTGTATCATACCTTTGCATTCAAAGTCAATCCACTACTTGAACTGATTTAGGCACTTTCCTATGGTCTCTTAAACATTTCTTCGTGTTCAGTTTTTTCTTTTTTTCTGTAGAATTCCTACTTTTTTGCTTGCAAAAAAGAAGTCATCTTCCTTCTTAAAAATTTAATGTTATTCATGTTGTGAATCTGGTTTCAGATATCATCATTAGCTCTTTGTTAAGAAAAAACTAGATCTCATATTCTTGGTTTTCCCATTTGTCAAACATGAAAAATTAGAGTTGCTTGAGTATTATTGTATAAAGAACATGAAGTAAGGCCTCCTTTGTGGTGCAAGGGGTTAAGTCCCAGCACTATGAAGCTATCTGCAGTCACTGCAGCATGAGTTCAATCCCCAGCCAGGGAGCTAACCGACATGGCTCAGCAGATCTCTTCTGTCTCACCCGCTGCTCCCCTCAGCAGTGTATTTCAGTAGATCCTCCCATTCTGTTCATTCTGTCTCTGGTAAATCCTCTCACCCACCACCTCTGGCTTACATAAATAACTGAAATAAATCTTTGAAAAAAGAAAAAAAAAAAAAGAAGGAGTACATTGCCTTGTTCAGAATAAGAATTCAATAAATAATAGCTTCAGATGTTATTTTCATTTTCATCATCACCACCACAATCAACATCTCAGCTCTGTTAATTATTTTGTAGACGTATCATAGCCCTTGTTTTATCTTGGTGAACAGAGCAACTGCAAATATATGTAACTATTCTACTTGAGTATATTAGTTTCTAGTGCTCCTATAACAAAGTACTATAAATTGGAGGACTTAAAACAACATATATTTTCTCACAGTTTTAGAGAAAAATCAAGATATCAACAGAACCATACTTCTGAGATACTGGGTAGAAACCTTCCTTTCCTCTTTTGAGCTTCTGTTCGTGGCTGTCAATTCTTGACTTTTCTTGGCATCACTATAATCCCTGTGTCATCACAGCTTTCTCCTTGTTTGTCTTATATCTCTTTTTCTCTTAAAAGAATAACAGTAATACTGGATTAGGCTCCACTGTAATATCTCATCTTAATTTGTCTAAATCAGCAAACACCTACTTGTAAATTAGGCCACAATAGAGTTATTAGCTATTAGGACCCTGTATGTCTTTGGAGGACCCTGTATATACACACATAAATTATATATATATGTGTATTTTATATATAATATAGTGTATTATATATAATATAATCATATATATGATCTATTTCAAGGAAAAATATATCTCCTCTGGAGATCACTTCTTTGGACTTTGAACTGCATATTGTGGTTAAATTTGCATACACATTGTGACATTTTCCTTGTTATCTTACCATTGATGGTAGGATATCTTACCTATCTATGCCCTATGACCTATCTTATCTATAAGTCCTATTTATGTTTAAATATTACATTTAAAAAATAAAGTAAGCCTACCATCTTCTTGTGTCTTTTAGACTGACAATAACTTACAAAATATGCATATTTTATTTCAGCTTAAATATATGCTTTTTAGCATTATTGAGTATTACAGATACTTGATATCCATCATAAAGACGCTGCTGGTTTTAAATTTGCCCTTACTCTTATAAGCAAAAACCTATTTGCAAATGTTTTTGATAAAATACTAATTTTTTGTTCCTTTCAGGAAATAGCACACTCCCAGGTAAAACAGGAGGCCGTATTGCTGCACGAAAAACTTTATGAGCTAGAGTCCCATCGAGATCAAATGATTGCAGAAGACAAAAGCATGGGATCTCCAATGGAAGAAAGGGAGAGATTACTTAAGCAGGTGAAAAAAAAAATATGTGTATATATATATATATATATACACAACACACATTTATTTTAACATATCAGGATTTGGAAAATGAATTTATTTATTTAAGGCTTAGGTTTTGAATGTAAATAAGTTTATCTTAAAAAGTGAAAAGTAAGTTTCACTTAATTTAATAGAAACTACTTCACCGAAACAATATAGGAAAAAGTCATTTTTCACATAAACTTTTTTTTTTAATTATATCCTAATTTTAGAAGGTCTTATGAATGGTTTGGCCTTTTTTTTTTTCATGTTTTGTGTCCTTTTAAGAAAAAGTTGAAACTTCTTTATTGGTCAGTAAATAATATAGATCTCTTTCATTATTTGTTTGTGTTTCTATTTAGAAAATAAAGTACCCCAAGGCTAATAACTTTTTGTGATTATTACAACCAGTACCTTCATAAAGTGAATGGAATTAAAGTGACCTATGAAATCATAGTATGTCACAAGGTCATGTCCCATGTACTCAGTACTTTGTTACTACCCCAAGGCTGATTTCATTTATTATTTTACTTTAAAGATTTATTTTACTTATTCATCCAAGAACTGGGTGTAGGCCAGAGGTAGGGGGTAGTTAAGAGGATTCACCAGAGACAGAGTGGGGAGCAGAACGTGCAGATCCACTGAAATACACTGCTGAAGGGAGCAGTGGGTAAGACAGGAGAGATCTGCTGCGCCATGTGGGTTAGCTCCCTGACAGGGGATCAAGCTTGTGTTACAGTGGCTGGTGAAAGCTTGATAGTATTGAGACTTTAACCCCTGTTCCACCAGGGAGGCCCCCAAGGCTGGTTGTAATCTCACACTAAAATAGCCTATGTTTATCCCAAGATACCCTAACTAATATAGAAGCCGTTAGAAGAACAGCATACATATTTTGGGATGACTCCAATTTGGGACTTAAAAATCTGTGAATAGCAACTTGATGTTCTTTTTAACTTCTCAAGTTGAATTTTACTAAATAAGTTGGAGAACTTACTAAGTTTAAAGAAAGGAGAGACTATGCTTGACATTTTAGTATAACATACTTTAGAAGGAAGTTCTCTTTAAGATAGTTTAGCAGGAGCCCCCCTTGGTGGAGCAAGGAGTTGAGTCTTAGCACTATGAAGTTATCCAGAGCCACTGCAGCAGGAGTTTGATCCCTGGCCAGGGAGCTAACCCACATGGCACAGCAGACCTCTATCAGACCTCTATTCTCCTGCTGCTCCCCTCAGCAGTATATTTCAGACAGTTCACCTGTTCTGCTTCCCACTCTGTCTCTGGTGAATCCTCTCATCCGCCCCCACCCCCACTTCTGGCCTACACCCCAGCTCTGTATGCAGAAATAAAGTAAAAGGGATTATGCTAATGACTCAGGTGAATTGGTAGTAGGAATTTTATGGGGAATATACAGTGATGAAAATGTGTAAATTAAATTAATAAAATGATTTAGAAAGCTTAAAAATTAAATCTTTTTAAAAGAAGGTAGTTTGGTGGTGAGTTATTTTTTTAAATACTGTTGTCTTTTTATGACTTTATAGGTTAAAGAAGATAATCAGGAAATAGCCAGTATGGAGCGACAGTAAGTACACTTATACTCAATTATGCTAAGATTTTTAAAATCTATTTTTCATCTTTTAAATTACTTTCTAAATGTATAAGAGGTTTACATTGTTACATTTTTTTCAAGTGATTCACATTGATAATATTGATGTAACTTTTGGGCCCCCATGGTGGCATGTGATTTAAAGTCTCAGCACTATCAAGCTAATCCCAGCCATTGCAGCATGAGATCAATCCCCAGCCAGGGAGCTAACCCACAAATAGTGCAGCAATCTCTCCTGTCTCACCCACTGCTTCCCTCAACAGTGTATTTCAGTAGATCTCCCTGTTCTGCTCCCCACTCTGTCTCTGGTGAATCCTCATCACCACCCCCTCTCCTCTGGCCTATACCCCAGCTCTTGTATGCATAAATTTAAAAATAAATCTTTAAAAAAAAATTGATGCAATTTTCAACCTTAAAGTTTTAAATATAACTTTTAGATAAAAGACATTGCATTGTATAGTTCATTTTGAAAAAGTTTTATTAAGCTATAGTAGGTACCATACAATTTATGTAAAGTGTATAATTCAGAGGTTTTCAGTATTTTCAAAATATATTTAGTATATTTAAACATCAACTCAATTAATTTTATAATAGTTTAGTTGTCCCACTAAGACCCTACACAGTATAACCATGACTCCTCATTTCCCTCCTACTCTCCCAAGCCGAAGCACTTATCTACTTTATGTCTCTTTAAATTTGTCTATTCTGGATGCTTCATAAAAATGGAATCATACAGTATATGGTCCCATGTATTCCTCTAAGGATTCTTTGACTCTAAGAATTAATTTCCTCTAAGGATTAATCTTTCTAACTTTCATCTGTGCTGTAGTATGAATCTGTATTTCATTTATTTTTGTTGCCGATAGTCCATTGTATGGATAATTCATTAGCTGATAGACATTGGAATTGTTTCTTTTTCTTTTCTTTCTTTTTTTGCTGTGATGGATCATGATGCCATATACAAGCTTTTATGTGAATATATGATTTCATTTCTCTTGGGTAAATTCCTAAAAGGAGAATTGATGACTCATATAGCAACACTATATTTGCTGAAACTACCAAACTATTTTCCAAAACAATTATACCATGTTATATTTTCACCAATAGAATTTTTAAGAGTATTAATTTTCCCCATATCTTCAAGAGAGTGTGGTCTCATTATGGTTGTTACATGTATTTCCCTGAAGACTAAATGATATTGGGTTCTTTAGTTTCTTTTCCTGTGCTTGTGGCCACATGTATATCTTCTTTTGTTGTTCTTTTAATATTGTGTTTTTTTTTAATTGAAGTAGCATTGGTTTATAACACTGTATATGATTCAGAAGTATAGGCTCACATCTCTTAGCTATCTTTACAGAAATGTCTGATCAGGTCCTTTTGCCTGTTTTTTTTAAATTGTATTGTTCATCATTTTATTATTGAATTATAAGAGTTTTATATATGCTCTAGATGCAGATCTCTCAAAAATTTCCTCCTATTCTGAGAGTTGTATTTTCACTTTTTTGATGGTGTCCTTTGAGGCACAGAAATTTGAATTTGTGATGATGTTCAGCTTATTCTTTTTTGTTACTTGTGCCTTTGGTGTCATATCTAAGTAAATAATGACTGATCTAGAGTAACAAAGATTTATGCCTGTATTTTGTTCTGTGAGTTTTATAATTCAATTATTATACTTAAATCATTCATTTTAACCTTTGTAAATTTTATGAGATAGGAGTTCAATTTTTTTTATTTTGCTTGTGCATAATCAGTTGTCCTAGCACCACTTGTTCAAATAGTCTTTATACAAACATTATTTAATATTCTTTCCCCCATTTAATTGTTAGCCACCTTTGTGAAAAATCAGTTGTTTAGAGAGACATGGTCTTATTTCTGGAATTATAGTTCTATTCCAAAGCAATGTAAGTCTATCCTTATTGCAGTACCATACTGCCTTGATAACTTATGTCTTAGTAATAACTAACTGCTTTCTGTTACAGTTTTAACTGATATAATCTTCTTTATGGTAAATTTTCTAATCTTTTAGACTAATTTGCCAGGTTTGTTTCTACAAAAATAGACTGCTAGAGAAAGTCCAGCTTAAAGTCTGGAGGATGACCTGCTGTAAATGTAGACATCCTAACATTCTCAGAATGTACTGTATGCCAAATATGAATCATAAGTATTTAGAAAAGCTTATCAATATAAATTTGTATTACTAGCCTCAAAATAGGTCATATTACTTCTAAATATTGTTTATGCAACTTAGAAAAGATTTAAGATTCCCTAAAATCTAAGTATTTCAACTGTCTAAATCATCAGTCATGAACTCATTAAATATTATCAACAGGTTAACAGATCTAAAGGAAAAAATAAATCAATTTAATGAAGAAATTAGACAACTCGACATGGATTTAGAAGAACACCAAGGTAATTTTGCTTGTATTTTTATAATGTAAATTAATAGGTCTGTATCATTATTGATATAGTACTAACTTGAGACTTGGGGACTATTTACCAGGGATTTATTAAATTTCTATGATAATATATATTTTATAATAGCAGTATAAACTTGAAATAACTTTAAATGGTTATATAATGACAGAAATTAATTTTGTTGTGCAAAGCAGTGTTTTTTTTAAAAGGGCATAAATGTTTTAAAATCTAACACATTTTTAAGTTATGTTTCCTTAATGTAACCATTTGGGGGTACAGTTTGGAGAGAATGAGAATGTTGCAGTCAGTTGTCTTGGTACATACAAATTTGTTGACTTGTATATTTCTATAGGATAAATTTCTTTAAATAAATTTTAAATAGAATGTATATATATAGGTTTTTTTTGAAAATTTATGGCAAAGGTTTTGCCATTTTATATTAGAGGAGCGATATATGAAAGTGTTTCCTCACCATTGCTAATTAGTATAAATTTCTTATTTTTTCCAGTCAGAATATACTGTTCTGATAGTTTTCTATTATCAAAGGCCTGAATTAGTATTACTACCATGGTCCACAAGATGGCACTAATTTTCTAGTCATCCATGTAGACTATAGTTAACAACAAAGTACTGTTACCTATCTCCCCAAGAGGCATTTTTTGAGTGTTATAATGCACTAAAAATTATTCCTTTATTTTTAGAATATGTTTTTTTTTCTTAAAGGTTTACTAGAGTGTAAAACAACATATCTCAAACTTTATAACTCCTAGTGTTATCAATATATCTCATAATTGCAGTATACATAAAATTCTGTAGGATCATTTGATAACTGTTTTAAACTCAATTAACTCCCCACAATTTACTTTATAATCCATATGCTTTTTTCAAAAGTTTTAAAATATGAAACAACACTTTAATTTGATTGGTTTGCAGGCTACTTCATACTCAGCATTCCAATGCCTAAATTAAGAGCTTTCATCTGGTTGTGTCAGGTAAAACAGAATTTAAAAAAAAAAACAATAGTTTGTTTTAGAGCAGTTTCTGTAACCAGAATGCCTGGGTTCATATCTGAAATGTGCTATTTTTACTAGATGATCATAGATATGGATTTCTCACCTTTATATCCTGGATTTCTCACCTTTAAAATGAAAATAATAGCAGTATCTACCTACTTGGTAGGGTTACTCTGAGGATTAGATGAATGGAATGTGTATGTGAGTGACTCTGAATAGCACACAGCTTCAAGGTGCTCATAAGTGTTTTTGGCAATTTTTATTGATACTATTCATTTATAAACTGAAACTTAACTGCCTGGAGATTCCTTGAAACTCATCTTTGAAAAATTGTTTCCCAGGATATACAAAATAATTTTTCAATTTCAAATTAGTATCTTGAGATTTCAAATTTATCTATACATTGCACTCTGTAATTTCTAGTATCTATCCAATGAAGAAGAATGAATCATATCTTATCATTCAGTTGGAAGGTTGGTTTATTATACTTTGTGTCTTTTACTAGAATAGTGGTATCATCTTTAGGCCAGGCTCATCAGAAACATCTGCAACTTGTTAGGAATAAAAATTCTTGGACTTCACCCCAGACTTACTGAATGTGAAACCCTGGGGATAGGATTCAGCAGTTTGCGTTTAAGCAAACCTTCCTGATGAGTTTGATGCATGCTGAAGTCTGATCATCACCACTTTAGGAAATAATTAAGAACTTATGTTGTTTCTTACTACATGCCAAAGACTATTAATTATATCATCTAACTTTATCAACATTATTCTGTTGAAACAAACTTCTACATAGTCATCCTCATCTTTAGAAATGATAGCGCTTTTAACAAGGGACTGAGGTGATGGTGCACAGGCGAAATGATGGGGGTAACGCCTTGGGGACTACAAATAATGTCAAATATAATTAAATAAATCTAATTTTTAAAAAGAAATTACAGAGGTTTTTTGTTTGTTTAAAGATTTGTTTATTTATGCATACAAGCACTGGGGTATAGGCCAGAGTTGCGGGAGGTGAGAGGATTCACCAGAGACAGAGCCGGGAGCAGAACAGGCAGATCAACTGAAACACACTGCTGAGGGGAGCAGCGGGCACAGCAGGAGAGGTCTGCTGCGCCATGTGGGTCCCCTCCCTGGCCAGAGGCAGGGATCGAACTTGTGCTGCAGTAGCTGCAGTTTGCTTCATAGTGCATTGCTCAACCCACTGCACCACCAGGGAACCCGAAATGATAGAGTTTTTAGCAATAATTTAACTTTTACTAATTTAGAATTTTTTGTTGCGTTTGTGTATATATCTACATATATGTGTATACCATGCATATACATGTACATACATATGTATATTTTTAAGCACCACCAATGTCCACAGATAGAATTATCAGAACTTGTCTACTTGTTTATAAAGAAACTTTACTGCCAAATTTTAAAACATTTTGCAGAGAATGTATAATTCGTAAGTTGGGTGAAGTCTAAAGTCAAAAAGTAGTTTAAAACATTAAGCTTATATGTACTCATTTTAATATACCAGTTTAGTAGTATATATTTGATATTCTGGGTTTTTATTTACTGTTGTATGATATGTGAAAAATAGGAGACTGAATGAAAAAAATGGAATTTAATAAGTCTCTAAAGCTAATTAAAATTGAAATAAGAGAGGGAGAAGAAAGTGTCCTGGCTTAGTGAAAATAGTAGGGATTTAGATAACAATTTAGTTTGAATTAGTTAAATGTGATATAACCTCCCCACAGCAGCTGGAATCCTAGATTACATTAACAAATAGATGATTTATAGTCTATGGGAGTCTGTTCTGGAAAATAGAACCCTAAGTTTCTAGGCATCATACATTAGAAGAGACCACAAAGAACTGGCACTCAAAAAAGTGTAATGAACAGGAACTACTTCTCAGAGTATAAAAAGCAAGGTAATCACAATAAACTCTGAATCAAGAGAATACCATTTGATGCCAGCCGAGTAGAAGACGAACTTCCTAACATGAGGAACAGGTGGTTCAGGTGACCCTTAGTCCTCTGGTAACACAAGATGAGCTGTCTGCCTCAGTCTACTGACTGGCTATAGCAGAGAGTATCAAAAGCTATAGTGTCCCTTTTAAAATATGCCAGGTCTTTTCAAACAGTTTATATCCATTTCTTCTTCCCCTTCTGTGAATTTTAAAAAAACGGCTTGACTTTATATTATAATTTTTTTCTATCAGTTTTTTTAAAGATTTACTTATTTATGCATACAAGAACTGGGTACAGGCCTGAGATGCAGGGGTGGTGTGAGGTTTCACCAGAGACAAGAGTGGGGAGCATAACAGGTGGATGGACTGAAATATACTGCTGAGGGGAGCATGTGGGTCCCTTCCTGGCCGGCAGCAGGGATTTAAGTCGTGCTGCAGTGGCTGCAGTTTGCTTCATAGTGCATTGCTTAACCCATTGCGCCACCTGGGAGGCCCTATATTATAAATTTTTGAGTACTTACTAGAGTGTAAATTTCTTGAAGGAAAATATCTCTATATGTCCCACTTGTTGAAGTAGCTTGCCAGTATGACACTTTCTATGTAAAAATCTTCCTTTTTACCCATCTAGTTACCAGAGTACTTTTAATATATATATTAAATATGTATGAATTATGTACACATATATACCTCACAGCAATTCTGTTGTGTTATAAATTTTTGTGTGCATTTACTAGATTGTAAACCCTTCTAGAATAGAGGGAAACTATCTTGTTCATTTTGATATCACTAGTACCTATTATAATATCTAGCATGTGGCATATACTCAGTAAGTTTGGAATTAATAGAATATTAAGAACTATTACCACATTAAATTCTCACAATTTGAGGCTAGCTCTATATCACCCTCAACTTATCAACATATCCTTCCCCCCTCTCCTTTGGTCTTTCCATTCTTGGTGTTCTTACATTAAACCCTTTTGCTTTCCTGCTTTGCATCCTGAATGTGACATAATTGGTTAATTCCTCCTGTCTATGAACTTGTCCTCTCCTGTGACAATAAATCTAGGGTAGGATATATTTTACCCTACCTTATAATAACATCTGTACATTACCTTTCATGGGTAGCTCAGATGTAATCCTCTTACTGAGAAATTATAAACTAGAGGAGTTCACTTATGCTCTGACCTCTTTCCCTCTTAGCATCAGCGATTTGGGAGGAGTTTTTAATGGGACTTGGGAATATGCTGAAATAGTGGGAATTCTTTTCTATCTAATTCAGCTGTGCAACTGGAGACATTAACTAGTGTCCTCCAGCTCAATATGGATTTAAGGAGAGAAAAAGGGAGGAGTCTCACAGGTTTCTAATATAAATGATGTGTGTAGTAAAGGACTGCAAAACATTGTAGGGAATAGAATGGGATGTAGACTTTGAGGGGCAAGACTTACAAATTTAATTATGGATATACTGAGTATTAGGATATCCTGAAAGATAGTCACATGAATATATCTAGTGAGCAACTTGATAAAACAATCTGAAAATTAGGAAGTGATCAAATTGGATTGTTCCTAAAACTACAAGTATGAATGGGATTTCCTTGGACATAATGTAGCATTAGAAGTCAACTGAGAACAAGGGCCTCCCTGGTGGCGCAGTGGGTTAAGCAACGCACTATGAAGCGGACCGCAACCACTGCAGCACGAGTTCGATCCCTGCTGCCGGCCAGGGAGGGGACCCACATGGTGCAGCGGACCTTTCCTGCTGTGCCCGCTGCTCCCCTCAGCAGTGTACTTCTGTTGATCTGCCTGTTCTGCTCCCCGCTCTGTCTGTGGTGAATCCTCTCACCCCCCACACCTCTGGCCTGTACCCCAGTGCTTGTATGCATAAATAAATAAATCTTAAAAAAAAAAAAAAGTCAACTGAGAACAAAACCCAAAATTTAAAGAAGAGAAATCCATGAAGAGAAGACAAAAGAGGAATAATCTGAGAATAAGATAAGCCAGAGAAATACCCATTTCTACAACAACAAATCTAAGGAAAGATATATCAACTGTGTCAAATATTGTACAGTAAGATAACTGCACACGTTTAATTTGTTAGTTAAGGAGTAATATAGTCATAGTCATTGAGAACAGTTTGGAATGGCAGAATAAAAACCTGACCATAGTGACATGAGGTATAATTGAATAGCCTATTGAGAGATTATCTACAGTTTAGAAGAGGAAAGAGAAGATGGTGGTTAAATTCCTGTAAAGTCAAGGATGCAGGCTTTCCTCTTAAACCTCTTAATGACTGACCAATGTTTGAAGATGCAACTACTCAGACAGCTGAAAGTAGGACTTTCTTAGAAACTTAGACCATGGTAAGTTCAGCAGATAGTAGCTTTTCACATATATATTTCCATGTATGTACTCTTAAACTTTGCTTCTTACTCAAAAAATGTTCCCATAAGTTTTCCCCCAAATAGTCAAATGTATATATGTATTTCTTTATATATAAGTACATATACAAATACACATATACACACCTATGTATGTGTATGTATGTATACATATACACACATGCATGAAGATAAGTGTATATATTCTATATATGTGTACATATAGAACTTTAAAGACTCAATAAGTTAATTTAGAAGAATTCTATCTAATTTAAAATAATGGAATATTCGATGATTAATGGCATATAGAGAACGTAAGAAATATTCCTCATTATTTTATATAGTTATAAATTGACATTGTTATAGTTTCAGGTATACAATAATTCAATATTTGTATATAACGCAGAACGATCACTACAATGAGTCTGGTTATAATGTCCATCAACATACATAGTTGCAAAGAGATATTTATAATTTAGAGCATTATTTCTGGAGTTACTAAAATTAGTGTTGTTTTGTTCTCTTACAGGTGAAATGAATCAGAAGTATAAGGAGCTGAAAAAAAGGGAAGAAAATATGGACAGTAAGTAATCACAGATATGAAAATAACATACTTTAATATAACTGTTCATTTATACCAAATCAGAGATCTCATTTAGGGAAGAGGTATATAGTTAACAATAAATGCCTAACTGTGGACATTCAAAGTGTTTGCCTTGAGGAATTACTGAATAGCCATCATAGTTTACGGATGGGTAGAGAATTATAAAAATGTTTTGTATATGTGTATGTATGTATGATTGTTTGTGTTTGTACGTTGGGGATAGAGGCTAAAGCTAGTATTTACATTCACCGTCTGAATAGAACATCTATAGAACAGTTATTGATTGAATGGTCTCATTTAGATGCTTCACTATGTTCAACGCAAATATTTTTCTCCCCTTTATAGCTTTTCATAATACTTACTACTAAGTAGTACTGTATCCCATCCTGTTATTTGGTTCTATCGCTAACTGTATTTAGTAGCCTTCTACAGTTGCAGCTTCTCACTTAAAAATCTTAATTTGATTTTTTAATTCGTATGTTATACATATAGAAATATTTAAAATTTGATAAATGTTATCTACTAATGGGTTCCTTCTTAAATGTCACTTCATTAGAATATGAAGTTTTATAGGTTTATAGAAACAATTACTAAAAGTTATCAGTCCATTGTTCCATGCTAATGGTATAATTATACTTAACTCTTTTAAGTTTTTATTTTTGGAAAATCCATAGAATTATTTTTAAGAATGTAAATAAGAGCAATTTATGTGCTGAGTTCTATATTGAAAAGGAAAAAGATTGTTTATTAGAGTTTTTATTTATAATATGAATAAACAAAATTAGTTGAGATTCATGAAGTATTATAAATAAAATACTCATTTTTTAGTAAAATGGTAATATTTACAGAAGATTGGTTAATACAAATATTAATATTTATAGATATATCAAAGACATGTTATAAAATAAGTCCTTTTTTTTAAATTTCCATTTTATCGACTGCTATTTCTGAGTCCATACTTAAAAAATTTACTTATGTTAAGGTCATTACAGCCTTCAAAATTTTGAAAAATAGAAGTGTACTTATTGAATAAGTACCCTCATGTTAATAAAAAGCAGTGGTAGTTTAAATTTTGCCTTAATTTTCTAAAAAGTATGCTTAAACACTAAAAATCAGAGTTTGTGTAGTATTAACTGTATCAATAATAGTATCTCATTATATTTTTCAATCTGCAGCTTTTATCGAGACTTTTGAGGAAACTAAGAATCAGGAACTGGAAAGGAAGGCACAGATAGAAGCCAGCATTGTTTCACTTTTGGAACACTGCAGTCGAGTAAGAACCATGTGCCTATCTTGGGGCACGGGGAGGGGGTTCTTATTATTTTTACTGTGATTACCTTTCTAAATAAAACTTAGAAAATGTAATGATTCACAATTATATCTGTTCATTTAGTTTTTTTCTTTTAAATTCCTTTCCTTATTTGGTTTAATCTGTTTATTATAATCTTTCAGCAAAATTCAACTAATGAGGACAATAAGGAAAATATCAATATTTAGTAGTAAATAAGGATTTTTTGTTTTTATTAAGATTTTATTCTGATATTAAACTAAACTTGTAGAAGTAAAATTTGTACAAATAACTTCAAAATACAGAGATTTTATTAGAAAATGTTAACATACTTTCACACTGTAATTTACATGAAAGGGATTCTTATATAAGAGTACAGGATATTTAATAAGTGTCTTGATTCACCAAATAATCTTTTTTGAGCTACTAATGTTTCGTGTACCTTATGTAAAAAAAACTCAAGATACCCTTTTAATATTCAAAAAATTTTAAGACTCCGATCATTACCAAAGCAACGAAGTTGATTTTTTTTCCTATGGTGATATAAAAGCAAATGAAAAAAGAAACCAGTTCTGAATTTTAACTTAACCTTTCTTTATTGAGCAAACCCAACTTTGAATCTTACTGTATCCTAAAATGAATGATGTATTTCAAAAAAGAATACCTATTCAATACATCCCATCCTTTAACAGTGTAGTCCAAGAGTTTTATTGGAAAGTCAAATTGATGGAGTTTTTTTCCATTTTTATTTTATACAAATACAGAATTTAAATCGTATGAAACAGATATCCTCTATCACCAATCAGGAGCTGAAAATGATGCAGGATGACCTCAACTTTAAATCTACTGAAATGCAAAAATCACAGAGTACAGCTAGGAATTTGACATCTGGTGAGAAAACAATGGAGATTTTAATATCTTTTTTTTTTCTGTTCTGAAGATTGATTAAAGTAATTCTTAGTTTTGTTTTGTTTTTAAAAAGACTGCAGATATAATTTATCATCATCTAATGCATTAGTCATTGGTCGCTTCAGATATTTTGCGTGACTTTTTACTTCAACTTTCATTAGGATAATCTCATTTATTTTACACTTATTGAATGCTTGTTGTTCCATGCCTTTGCTATAGCTTGGGTAAACAGAGACTTAAAAAAATACATCCAGTTTGTTTTCTTAAGGAATTTTCAACCTGGTGGAATGTAAACATTAAAATACAATGAAAGTGCTATAACAAAAGCATAAAGGATCATTGAAATAAAGTAGGGCTCATATCTACCCCAATGTTGGATAATTAGGAGAAGTACCCCATAGAAAGTATCGCTTTATTCATAATTAGTGTCAGCCATGTTGATTAATATGTGACTAGAGCAGCACTGTCCAAAGTTAATGCCAGCCACATAATTTCTAGGAGACATGTTTAATTTGCTTTCATAGTTTTACCTGTCTACCTGAACTATATGCCAAGCAACTAATGGAGATATATTGTGAATTTGATTTATAAACCTATTATTGGTTTGACTATGAATATTTTTTAATTGTGATTAAAAAAAATAGCATAAAATTTTCCATCCTATTTTTAAGTGTATAGTATAGTAATGTTAATTAAATGCACATTGTTGTGCAACAGATCTCTATAACTTTTTCATCTTTCAAAATTAAAATGTATATCCATTGAACAACTCTGTATGTCCACCTCACTAAGCCTTTGATAACTGCATTCTTCTTTCTGTTTTTGTGAGTTTGAGTACTTCAGATATGTTTTCCTTTTTCAGCTATTGTGAATAATGTTGCAGTAAATATAATGTATAAATATCCTTTTTTAAAATCCTATTTTGGATATATGACTGAGGACTTTTACATCTTTTTAAAAAATATATATTACATATGTATAATATGTATATATATACATACATATATGTGTGTATATGTATATGTGCATATATATAACCTAGAGAACTTTGTTTATTAGTTCATCTAGGAATAAACCTGATTTGTGTTTAAGTTTTTAATTTGTCTAAGATCAGTACTAACTCAACAACTGCCAAAAAACATATTTTTTAAAGGCAAGTGAATTCAATAATCAGGACTTTATATTCCTTTCAGACTTTAATACTTTGGGTTTACTTTTCCTTTTAAAAACTCATGATTTCTGCAGTTATTGAGTGCATAAAGAATGAGAACTGGCTTCAGTAGAGCTGAAAATTCAGTTTATACTATTAAGCCATATCTTACTGATTAATTTCCTTATTAAGGGTTAAATTGTCTGATCCCTACAATTAATTTCATGTACTCAGTTATTTCTAAGAATTAATTTAACCAAGCATATAAATTATTTTTCCCTTTCCTAATGATATGCCCCACAAGAAATTTTTTGTTTCTAGAAATCATAAGAGGTTTATAATATTCTTGTATAAACACTAAAGAGATAGTGAATTTTACATTCACCTTTTGTGACTTGCCTCCCTTTACCATCCTTGGGGCTATAGATTGGAAGTTATCTGATTTTCTTACTGTTTTCTGTTTTAAGGTGGTAAAATTACTTCTTGGGGGAGGGTAAAATTCTTAGATGTTATGATTCATGGCCCTCCAAAGGGTCAGTGTACATAGATATACATTACAACTGTAATATAAAAACTTCATGGGAGGGAGGCAATTGCGGAAAATATAGTCTACAAAAGCCTCCTAAGCGACACTATTAGAAAATAAAAGAAGACTGAGAAACTGGTGTACTACTTAGTAAAGCAGCAAGGATCTGTCAGCAATAGTTTTTATTTATATTTTTGGAAAGGAAACTCTAGGGAATAAACAAATGCGCTGATGGCAGAATATTTCAGAAGCATTTCCCTAGGTCAAAGTGGTTCCTTCTCAGATTTTGCTACTATGTACACACTGCTTGGTAAACTTTGCAACTTCATAGCATATCAAAAGGAACTAGTCTGCATCCTCTTCCTGTCTCTTCCCTTGGAGAAACTTTTAGCTTTTCAGATGGACCTGCTGTTAAAGAAAGATAAACTTTACCCTCTACCAACCAACAATTTTCTCCTTCTGTCTAGGAGAAGCATTTGTATAGCTCCTAATATATCTCTGAATAAATCTTCTAACTAAAGTTATAGTTAGACATATAACTTTTAACCAAACAGTCAAAATGTACATTTTCTGTTTAGACAATTGGAACACCTGAAATCTCAGTGACTTGTTTAGTACTTTGATACTCAACATTTTCAATTCTATTAAGAGATATGAATCTAGCAAAATAAAATCTTCTCAATAACATTTAAGTATGTTTTTAAATAATATGTCAATATGAGTCAGTCTTAAGACTTTTAAAGGGATACAAAGGAAATATTCAAGGAATACTAGTTATATACCAACTGTTAAAATTTTTGATTGATAAACTTTTAAATCAATTTTGAAGCACTGTGGGGGTTTTTGCTATTTCATATTTTATACTCTATGTAATTGTTTTATTTATGAGCATGAGATTTTTATTATAATGTCACCATCCAGGTGCAATCTTCCCAGTTTTATAGGTAGAAGAAGAAAGTTTAATAGCATCTTTGTATTTAATTTTCTATTAGAGAATTTGTAGAGATAATAAAACTTAATTCCGAGTTAATTTTGCTAAATTATATATGAAGGAACCAACTTATTTACTCATTGCGTGTGTACATATCAGGGAGCCAAAATGCCAAAACCTATGTATAAATTTTACTCAGATTCTACTTTGATTACTGAACTGTGTATAAATTAGGTAGAGTTTAGAGGACCCAGGGAAAATAGCAATTAGAAGTTAAAAGAACTGAGTATAGACTTAAGGTGTTGCCACTCTAAAGGAGAAAAGTTTATACTTTTAGTTCAGCAAAGTTTACTGCTCATTTATAACATAGATAGATCATCACTCTTCAAAGCAACAGAATCTAAAATTCTAAAAAAAAAAGCAGAATCTAAAATCTCTACAAAATGTCATTTTAAAAAGCCACTATGGGGCCTCTCTGATGTTGTAAGGGGTTAGGGTGAAGCACTGATAAGCTATCTGCAGCCACAGCAGTTCAACCCCAGCTAGGGAGGTGACCCATATGACACAGCAGACCTCTCCTGTCTCATCCTCTGCTCCCCTCAGCAGTGTGGTTCAGTCAGTCTGCCTGTTCTGTTCCCTACTCTATCTGGTTAATCATCACACCACTTACACCTCTGGCCTGGATCCCAGCTCTTGTATGCATAAATAAATAAATCTTTTAAAATAAAAATAAAAAATCCATCATATTGTAAAAATTTATAAGACATGAATAGGAAAGTGTGACTCAAGGGGGAAAGCACTCACTATAGTCGACCTGAGAATATCCAGATTGTTTATAAACATTTCAAGGCTTAAGGGAAAATAAAGCCACATATGAACAGATGAAAAATCCCATAGAGAAATGGAAATTACAAAAAAGAACCCAGTGAAATTTTCAGTGTTGAAAGTATCACTAAAATGAAAAATACAGGCCTCCCTGGTGTCGAGGGATTAATTCTCAGTGCTATCATCTCTGTGGCCTGAGTTAGATCCCTGGCCAGGGAACTAATGGTTCATCAGACCTCTCCTGTCTCACTCTGCTCCCTTTAGCATTGTATTTCAGTAGATCTGCCTTTCTGCTCCCCACTCTGTCTCTGGTGAATCCTCTCACCCCCTGCCCCCCATCTTTTGCCTACACCTCAGTTCTTTCATGCATAAATAACCTTTAAAAAAAAAAGAAAAATTCACTGAATGACCTTACTAGCAGTTTGAAATAAAAAAGGGGAGAAAAAAAGTAGTGAATCTAAGTATTGAGCAATAGAAATTATCCAATCCGAAGAAGTAAAAATACTCAAAAACAGATAAGTGGATCAGGAAGATGTGGTGCATGTACATTATGGAATACTACTTAACTACTAAAAAATGTCAATTCTTGGCATTTGTGAGTGACATGGACAGAGCTGGAGGGGATTATGTTAAAATAAATCAGAAGAAAAAAATACTAGATGGTGTAACTTATATGTGTACATATAGGAAAAAAGAGGGGGGGGAGGATCAGATAAAGCCAAATCGATAAACCCTAGAAATCTGACTATATGACTGAGGCTACGAGAGGAAGAGGGATGAGAATAGAGTGGAGAGATAACAGTGGATCATGCTAGTAGACAGTAGGTGCTTTGGGGCAGTTGTGATATAATAACAAGACCTGAAGGAGAGATCCTGTATCTGTAAAACACAAACAAAATATACAATAAATAAAAAAGAACAGAGCCTGAATCACCCAGTAGACAGTTTTATGCAGTCTAAGTTCACATTAGAGAGAAAGGGAGACAAAGAATGAGGAGGATGAGACTGATCGTTTAAGAAATAATGACTGGAAATTCCAAATTTTGATGAAAAAATTAATTTTACAGATCCAGGAAGCCCACTGAACCCCAACAGAGCTGATATAAAAATCCCACACCTCCACACGTCATAATCAAAATGGCAAAAAGCAGCAACAAAGAGAAAATAATGAAAGGAGCCAGAGTAAAATAACTTATATAGGGAATGCATATCCCCCTAGAAGGTGAAATTTTATCATAAAAATTAATTTGAATTTTTTATTTCACAACAAAATGTTATATTAATACAAAAATATCATGATGATGATTTACACCTAAGTCTCCTAAGTCATAAAAGGAAAATATTCATGGCTTTTGAATTCAGAAATGCTTGTTTCCCTGGCTTAAAATAGAAAGTGAAGGCAACGATGTTATAAAATGGAAATCCATTGCTCTCTGTGTCTCTTATCCACATATGAGTCGTCATAGAATGCGTAAGATTATTACCATGCCTAAACCTTGGAACACAGAGAAGAAATTGGTCAAAGCAGTTTAAGTTCAAATTTCTTCATCTGTATATGTAGGTTATATATGTCCTTTCCACTTCAGCATCTGTTTTAGTTATCTCTAACTGGATTTTACTTCAAAAATTTTACTATAAGGAAAGCAAACCCATGAATAATTCCTGGGAAAAAGAACCTGAAGTAGCAAAATTGGGCAATTGTTGTTCCTTTTCCCCCAGCACACTGTTGCTTATAGAGATATTATTTTAGACATACAGTAACATTTGCTATCTTAAAAATGTACCATTCATCATCATCATCATGATGTCACTTAGCACCAAAGCCTAACATATATTGAAACCATGCAAGCCTGGGGGAATATCACAGTTTGTTTCAAACAGAGAGAATAACAACAGCATTTATTTACAAGGGGGAAATTGGGAGAGAGTAAAAAAAAAATGTGTTTCTAAGGTCACAGATGGCCATCCATCGTACTCCAGATGGTGTCTAGTGTCAAGGAGCCAAACCTAAAACTTCTTAAGAAAGATAGTGTTGTCACTGCTGAGAACCTGGAGCTGGTGGCATATCTAGAAGCCGTAGACTAGGACTCAGCTCACAGTGACAACTGGAAGTAATCACAGCGGCCAGCAGAGCATTCCTAGAGGATGGACCAGGGCAGACAGCACTGGAGGCAACAGCAATAGGAGCCAGGACTATTGGTGGCGTGGGCACAAGCCAGCAGCATGGATCGGGCAACTGCAGACGGCTCTTAAAGGTGGAACAGGCCTAGGGCAAGGATCAGTAGGCGAATGGCCATCAGGAGGTGGTGCCAGAGGATCAGACAGAGCCAGTCAGCTCTTAGAGGTTGTGCCAGTGGTGCCTGAGGCAGGAATGGCCATCAGGAGGTGGTGCTAGTCATGCTAGTGCAGGAGCTGTGGCAATTGACGATCTGAAGCAAAGAGCTAGAGATCAGAAGTGCAGGTTGTTCAAGGAAGGAGTGTTAAACGAGTTGGAGATCTGAACACAAGAGCACATGGTCCTCCCAGGAGAGCGTCCCCAAATCTATCTGCTACCCCGGCTGTTAGTCCCCAAATCTATCTGCTACCCCGGCTGTTATGGCTTTCAGGGTTCCTTCACTCTTCCTCTTGTTACCAACAGTGGGTTTCAAACATGATTGGTTTTGTCAAAACTGGCTGGAGTTTCAAAATCCAAACCCCACTATTGCGTGAATCCCTACCTGTGCCGGAATCAGCCACCTCACGTATTATGTGGCAGTGGGACAGCAGGTGTGGTGGAGCCAGGCACACTGCTGTACCTGCTTGCTATAGGGGGGTCATAGTGCTGCACCACAGGAACCATGGAAATCCTCTTATAACCTTGGGTAAATTTCCTTTCTAATCTTCACTTTCCTCATACAACATTTACCTCCTAGAGTGGTTATGAGAAGTAAATCAAATAACATAAATTATACATACTCAGTAATATTGGATATTGGTTCCCTCTTTTATCTTTCTCTCCCTTAAAAAAAGACATTTCAAAGTCAGAATCACAAAGTCTCTAAAATAGAAAAGGTAGGTAGTACTGTGTGTGTGTGTGTGTGTGTGTGTGGTGTGTATATATGTGAAAGGAATTTTTAAAAATTGCTTTCTAATTATAATTTGTTAAGGACTTGGAGATATTTTTAAAAGTTTAAATAAGAAAGTGTAGAATATTTATAATCCTACTAACAAGAGTTACTATTAAAATTTAAAAATTTTGGTATTTATCATTTCTAGTCTTTTTTCTATATTTTATCCTATTTTGGAAGAAAAAAAAAAAGCACTTCTATTGCTTTTTCTCTGCCAGCTGTCATTCCCTGCTTTCAAAGCTTTCATAGCCAAATTCTTAAAGCCATCCTTTTGCTCCCTGTTTGTTTCTATGAAGATAGATTTCTTACTATTTTCTTACTGTACTCTTAATAGATACATTCAAGGCTTTGTGGTCAGTAAATCCAACACATAGCTTACTTTCTTTTTTTTTTTTTTTAAACCCTAAGTGTATTTTGCAGTATAAGCCATTCCTTTATTCTTGAAATAAAAGACTGACTTTTCCCTTATTTCTCTGGTCCTTTTATACACATCTTTTATAGGATACTTAATGCCATTTTATATTTTAGAATTTTGAGTTCTGTCAGAAATCTATTTCAATCATCCTGTAGTTTCACTTGCCATCAATATGCTGTATCTTCAGACCTCACATTTTCTCTCTGTACTTCACAGCTATATATCTATTTTTGGACAACTTTTCTTACCTCTATCTGGATGTTTTTGAGGTATCTCAAATTCTACATGCTCTAAACTAACTTCAGCCCATTATCTCATTCCCACCCACAAACAAAATTTGTGTCTGTGTATTCTACCATTCTCTTATTTACTCAAGATAGAAATGGGGGGTTTCCCTGGTGGCACAGCAGTTTGAGCTCCATACTGTGAAGCATTTGCAGCACAGCAGCACGAGTTCAATCCCCAGCCAGGGAGGGGACCCACTCTCCTGCCTCGCCTGCTGCTCCCCTCAGCAGTATATTTCGGTCCATCTGCCTGTTCTGCTCCCTGCTCTGTCTCTGGTGAATCCTCTCACCTCCCACACCTCTGGCCTGTACCTCTACTCTTGTATGCATAAAAAATATATATTAAAAAAAAAAGATGAAAATGCGATTCTGCATTAAGTCCTTTTCACTCATTCTCTGTACCCAATTATACTACCAAATCCCTAATATTTTCCTGGTATCTCCAGATCTGTTCTGCATTATTTCTTTATTTTCACCTGGCATAATCATGTATTTCATGTATTTAGTTGTCTTCTACTGAAATGTGGATTCTCTAAGGGGAGAATTCTCAGAAGCTTTGTTCATTACTACATCCCCCATGCTAAGAAACTTGACTAACACATATAAAACATTTAATAAATATTGTTTAATTTTTTTAAAACATCCCCCAGATGACTGCCTCCATTCTAAGATTTCTTGCCTAGACCACTGAATCAGTGTTCAGCTGGTCTTCCTACATTTAGTTATACTATCCAATTAACATTGCAATGGATTTCAAAATGGATTTTCTGAAATTGAATTATGCCATTTAAAACTCACTGATAACTTGCTTTAGCCCTTAGAATAAAATCTCAACTTTCTGTCTTGACTAAAAGGAGTCTTCCTGTATTGAAATCCTTCTAATTTTTTTTTTTATCTCTAACCACCACTCCCTTTGAACTTTGAATTGTAGTCATAGTGAATGTCTATTATTTGCTTAAAGATACCATGCTTTCTTAGTCTAGACTTTTCCCATGTTTTTGTTTTCCCTAAACCACTTTTATTTTTTCCTTTGTTTGGCTAATTCCTAATCCTTACGGCTCAGAATACATGTTTTTAACAGCATCCTGCCTTACTCTTTTCATAGCAGTTACATAATTTATTGTAAATGCTTTTGTTGGTGCCATTTTTTCTGAATTTTTGTGGTTTATGTCAACTTTGGTATTTAATATGGTCCTCAAACATAGTGCTTAAGTCCTAAGCTCAAGAAGGCTATGATGTGCCTTATGGAATAAAAGTTTACTACATAAGCTTCAATTAGGTATAACTTATATTGCTGTTAGCCATTAGTACAGTGTTAACAATTCAGCAATATGTATTAAATAAGGTGTCTTTTAAACAGAAACACATAAAACAGGATTATGTGTTAGTAGATGAAAATAATCTTACCAGAGGTTCACAGGTTACCTGAGTTCCCCCTAGAAGCAGTAGTTTAGTATTTGCTAATTCAGTGTTCACAGTACTTTATAAACATAACTATCAAAAATTATGAGAACCTACTATATAAAGACAGGTTTGTTCAAATATAAATATATAATACATGTCATTAGCTTGCTTCCCCATATAACTGTATATGTATCATACATCTATACAAATAATAGATGTTTGTCTCTTATTAGATGTAGTGTAATTAAGAAAAAATTGTTCTTATGTATTGCATGAGCATGGAGAAAAGTGTGGCAGTATACATCGGTTATATTGATTCCCTGTATCCTAATATGATTTTTTTGTTTTTAATATATTTTTATAGTCTTTCACTGGTTACACAGACACATATTTCTTTTGCAGATACTCTTTTAAGACATGGCTTTTAATGGTTATATTCATTTCTCTATGTGAAAGGAATGAAGTTTTGGCTAATTATTGCCTAGCTATTCCTGCTTTCAGATAGTCAGCGCCTGCAGTTGGATCTACAGAAAATGGAGCTTCTGGAAAGTAAGATGACTGAGGAACAACAGTCTTTAAAAAGCAAAATTAAACAAATGACAGCTGATCTGGAGACATACAGTGATTTGCCAGGTCTGAAATCATCAGGTGAAGAAAAGAAAAAGGCAAGTACTAAATATCCTAAAAAATTACAATTCAGCTTGCTTTTTCATGATCAAATTTAATATATAGTTTGTAGAATTATTTTTATTTGGTTATTTGATACATAAGCTAAGAAAAAATTAAAATGTGTACATTTTAGTAACATTCCTAAAAATTAGTAGAAATTTAGACTTTAACTTTTAAAAGGTAAGCATTGAAAAACAAGAAATACAGCGTTGCAACAAATAGGACATTTGCTAAATGCAGATTTGATTATGACTTAGTAATGACTTGTGATTGGCTTTTCATAGCCATTAAAATAAATTTGGTAGGATACTAACAGATATGGCAGCAGTAATAGAGTTACTAATGCAGCTGAAGCTAACTTAGCTTATTATAGTCCAAAGGATTGCTTCACAGATTTTAGAGTACTTATAACCTTGGTAGAATTAAATCATGATACCTCTGTAATTATTTAAATCAATTATAATTTATTTGGCTTACCAGATATTTGCTATACCTTGTTATTTACTTCTGGTTGGATCTATCTAGAAATTACATCAGGAGAGAACAGTATTATCAACTCACAGAAATGCCTTTAAGAAGATAATGGAGAAGCTAAACATAGAATATGAGACACTAAAAACACAATTGCAAGAAAATGAGACACATTCTCAGGTAAAAAAAAAAAAGACTGAAATTCATTTCTGTTTTTAGGCTTTCTATTCTGTATTCTAAATCTATTATTTTACCCCAAAACAATCTTTTTTTTAACCTGCTTTATTTACCTTCCAGATTCTCTAGCTATGAAGATAGCCACATATTGTACAATCTTCACCAAGAATTAATTTTACACCTGCTTAATACTGCTTATAAGCCTATGGCCTACACTGTACTGGACACAGCCACTACGATAATAACCTTAGAATTTTTCCAAAGTAAAACATTTTCATACAGAATTTGCTAAACCATGAAAACCATAAAGAAAGAGAATAAATCCTAATGACCAGTATCCCACCAAGAAGAGTTATTCTTATCATTTGCTGAGGGTTCTTCCAGTCCATATGCTTTTTTTTTTAAAGATTTATTTATTTATGCATACAAGAATTAGGGTACAGGCTATAGGTGCAGGGGGTGAGAGGAGTCACCAGAGACAGAGACAGGGGCAGAACAGGCAGATCTACTGAAATATACTGCTGAGGGGAGCAGCATGCAAGACAGGCAAGGTCTGTCGCGTCATGTGGGTCATCTCCCTGGCCTGGGATCGAACTTGTGCTGCAGTGGCTGGGATAGTATCATAGTGCTCCATCTTAACCCTTTGCACCACCAGGGAGGCCCCCATATGCATACTTTTTTTTATATATTTGTATTCACTTTATACAAACATATTAGTACACATTTATTTCTTTGTATTTATAGAAATGGCACATTGTGTTTGAAGCTTGTTTTTCATTAACTGTAAATCATATATCCCTTATCAATAAACATTGATAAATATTTGATAAAAATATAAATAAGTTTTTAATTCTAATCATATTTGACTACATGGATATAGCATATTTTACTGAACTATTTCCCTATTGTTAGACATTTAAGGTATTTCTGGTTTTAAAGTTGTTCAAGTAATGCTATAAAGAGCAGTTCTGTCTTTGAATTTCTTAATTCATATATCTGATTATATACTATGCAGAACCAGGGGTCTCACTGATCATACTCATAATGTCTGAGGTATTCTAGATTGAGAGTTCTGTCTAAAAGGGTAAAGCTGACATCTATCTCTTGTTCACTTTTTCCCTAGCAGTGCTAGTGGTTGTCAATAAGTGAGAATTAAATGAAGCAGCATATGTGTCATGTTCAAAATAAAGATGTACAAGATAAAAATTGATTATCTTTTTCTTAAAAAAGGATGGGGTCTTATCATTTTGCCACAACTACTAAAAGTTCAAAAATTACTAATTTACATAATTCAAAATTATCAGTCATTTATTCTGTCATTACTTAATAACACACAAACCTAAATATAGATTTGTAAGTGGAAAAATTATCCTTGGATGTGTAGAGATAAAATAGTTGCTAGAGAAGAAACCTAAGATAAGTTTATGAGGATACTGTCACAAATGATTCTTAGGAAACTTTGATTGTTTTAAATGATATATCGACTCTCCTACTAAATAGAAAACTTGAAGAAAACATTTAATAGTTTCTTAGAGTCAGCTATTGGTTTTCTTAACTTATTCCTATATTAAGTGCTAATCATAATGTGAACTATATATACTAACATAAACTGAATTTTTAATATAAGCCACAATATACTGTTTTTCTCTCTAGTATTTGTTTCCTTTTATTTATCCAAAATGATAAATTTGATTTTTCTGGTTTTCACCCTTTTTCTTGAAAGCTGGTTTTGATATCTATAAATCATATTCCATAAGTTTTCTTAAAAATGAATATTTATTTGAAATCACTTAAACATATTGACATTGGAACAAACTGTAAAATTCTTAGAAGAAAATATAGGGATACAGCTCCTTGATTTTGGTCTTGGCAGCAATTTTTGGATATGACACAGAAAACATAAGCAACAAAGGCAAAAGCAGATAAGTGGACCTAGGTCAAACTAAAAGACTTCTACACAACAGAAAAACAATAATATGGAAAGACAGCCTACAGAATGGGAGGAAATATTTGTAAACCATATATCTGATAAAGGGTTAATATCCAAAATATATAAAGAACTCACTTTTAAGTAATTTGTAGTAAAAACCAGATTTTCAAAAATGAAATTATATGTCATATCTTCAGCAAGTCACTAAAATAGGCACATATTAGAGAAAGAATTTGACCATCTGATATGGTGTTGCCTTTATAGTATTATTCATGTAGCACTTGAGAGGTCTGCATTATAAGAAGGCTGCTTCTTTCTGTGAAACAAAGAGGGAAAGTTTGGTACTTGATTTGTAAAAGATTATTAGAGATTTATTGTCAAAAAATGCAGACTGCTTCCTTAAGTTCATCATAACTTCAAGGTCCTATATGGGAGAGCTAGACCTTATTTAGTAGTATTAACTCATAGCACATACAGTTCATGCAATTAATTCATTGTGATTCATCTTAATGTCTAGCTAGATTTGTCTCTGAAGGAAACAGTGGAATGGATGCAACATTGAGACTGAACTTATGCCCTGAAAAGTTTAATGTGAAAGTAAAAAGAAGTATTAACACTGATTCAATTGTCAGATTTTAAAAATACTCGTTACTTTTTTAGAAACATACAACAAAACATTATTTTTATGTTTCATTCATCAAACAGTCCTCTTTAGGGAAAAAACTGTGTGCATCTTAAAAAAGAAAGACCGTAACCCAGAGTTACAAGGTTAATTAAATCAGAAAAACAGTTTAATTCTATAACAGTAAAATTGTCTTCTGAGGAAGCAACCATCAATATAATATCCACATTAGCTTCCTGTTGATGCAGAAATTATTGTAACAGTGCCAGCTTTTTACCAGCCCGCTTATAATCTTCACACTGCAGCTCTGTTCTTATCACAGCTTGTGGAATTAGACAGGAAATTTAGCCCTGGAAATAAGGAAGTTTCTCCTCTATAGCTGAACCTTTGACAGTGTTGGTCTATATATTACATTTGTGGTGTTAGACTTCCAGATTTCAAGGAGATATTCCCATCATGTCCCACACTTCTTTTCTAAATTCTTTTAGGAAAAGGAAAAATCATAAATTCTCTGTCAGTTGGCCTGTTCACTGGCATAACATTTTAAGTATTTTCCACTTAAAGTAGACATCTAGAGTAAAACCTGTTGTTGAAGTCAGCATTGTATTTATTAATGTATTTACTATTGTTTAATCTTTCCTAATTTTTTTTGTCTGTCTACCATGACTTTGTATCAGTAAAATGCAAGCAGTTGATAAGATTTAAAATTGAGTGTTTTTTCCCCTTATCCTCTTAAAAGGGTACATAATTGTTTTCAATATGGGCACTGATTAACTTTTACTTTTGTGTTTTTAGCTTACAAATTTGGAGAGGAAGTGGCAACACCATGAGCAAAATAATTTTGTGATGAAAGAATGTATCCTTTAAAAAAGCTGCAAATGAACTTGACTGAGTGATTTTCTTTTCTAGGAATTTTTTTTCAAAACTAATTAAAATAAAATTTAATTCAATGCACACTGACCACATGCCTAATATGCACAAAATCCTGAGCCAAACTATGTGTGGAGAATAAATGACTAAGACTTAGTTTCCACTCTCCAATGAATAGGGGACTGTGTGTATGTGTGTGTGTACCCAAGTTAATAATAGAAAGCAGACTGTATGAAACTGTAGTGTGGCATAGTAAGTGTGAAGATTTTGCAAACGGGAGATCTAATTTTAAACGTTGACTCCACTACATATAGATTGTGGACTTTGGAAAAAATATGTAATTTAAGCCTCTATTTTATCATCTCAAAAAAATGTTTTCTTCCCATAGAGTTGCTGAAAGAATTAAATGTAACCATATGTACATATATAGAAGTATATATAGTTGTTGTTTATAATGTAGTACCATGATTATCTGGATGGCACATGCAGATAAACTAAGGTCATTAGAAATTTGACCTTCAAGTTCATATGTGTTGCAGTCAATTTAATTTCATTTGATTTCTGCCAAAATGGTATTTATATGCCTTTTTTTTTCTTCTTGTGTGATCATAGGTGAAAACAGATGCTGAGAACAGGTATCATGGATTTACAAGGAATAACAGAAAGATGCATAAGATATTAGCTATAAAAAAGCCTTTTCTTTTAGGTGAACTATTTTTTAAGATTTTATTTTTATTTATGCATACAAAAACTGGAGTACAGGCCTGAGGGGGGCAGAGAGAGGGGGTGAGAGGACTCACCAGAGACAGAGTGTGGAGCAGAATAGGCAGATCTACTGAAATACTCTGCTGAGAGGGGAGCAGCAGGTGAGACAGGAGAGGTCTGCTGTGCCATGTGGGTCACCTTCCAGGCCGGGGATTGAATTCATGCCACAGTGACTGGCGATAGCTTGATAGTACTGAGACTGTAACCCCTGTACCACGAGGGAGGCCCCAGGAGAACTATTTTAAAAACAAGTTTTGTTTGACATTTTAGGGTATATATAATTTATATGTAATTTGTTAAAATCCTCTTATATAAAATATTTCATTGTGCTTTTTCAATCCTATCTTCAGTTTTCAATTTTTAAAAAAGTAGTGGTATAATTTGGTTCTTTTCTGAGCCGTAGTTAGATTAATATTTTTATTTTAACAGCGTTCCCCCTTAACTCATATATTAGTCATAGCAACCAAGAGTCAAGAGAGTGATTACCGACCAATTATGAAGAATGTGACCAAGCAGATTGCAGAGTATAATAAAACTATAATGGATGCTCTACATAACACAAGCAGAAACTGAGTGTGACCCAACTGGAGCTCTATAATAAAGTATCATCTTTTTGCTAAACTTTATACAAGTTGATAGAAAAAGAAAATTTTACCTTTGAAGAGTTTTATGTAAATTTATTAATGGTGTCATTTTTGTGGACTCTTTTAAGAGTGATATAGCATAGTAGTCAATAGTCAAAGCAGCCATGCAAAATGTCTTCTTTTGTGTTATTTGTATTTGTGTTAGTGATAAAAATGGCTCAAAGAATCCAGAGAAAAACAAAGTGACCATTGAGAGTCATGTAGTCTGTATAATCCATCTAACTTTGCAGATCACTCATCTTTTCACATGTCAACTCGATTAGAACTGCATGCAGGAGTGTGATTCTGTTTAGCACTTCAGTCAACCTTGTCAATTTTTGCTTCTAGAAAAACTGAAAATAAAAGGAAATGTTTTGCTTTGAGCTTTACTTCTAAATAGAGCATATCTGATGCATTGTAAGGTGCATAAAGTTACAAGTAAATATGAGTCATGTATCAGTTACTAATAAAGATTTGGAATTAAAAACTCTTAACTTTGCATTCTTATTTTCTTTTCTCTTTTTACAAAGGCGAGCAGCAGGGGAGGCAGGAGAGGTCTGCTGTGCCATGTGGATTCCTTCCCTGGCCCGGGATTGAACTCACACTGCAGGGGCTGTGGAAGCCCTACAGTGCACCACTCAATGCCTTGCACCAGCAGGGAGAACCTTTGCATTCCTATTTCCTTTCTTGTATATGCCAGGAAACAACATGTTGTTTAAAAGAAGTGCTGTTCTTACTATGGGCTGCTTTGGTCTGTGACTCTTCCTGGTCATTCTACCCTGCTGTATGCATTTGCTCTTTGTACTATAAGAGGATGGAAGTAAATTAATTCATAAGTTTTAACAAGAACATTTGGAAACAAAAGCTAGAAGAGGTAGAATTATGCAGTATAAATCTGGGAAATCTTTTAGTAACTAAAAAATGTAATCTCTCTAGTAGAGCAGGAGGAAGTCATTCATCACAAAACAGCCCTTAAAATTATCTTCCTTTGCTCTGATCACATATTCACCAAGTTACCCTATACTTCAATATTCCTGAAACACAAGGATATTGGTCTTTGGGGGGAAATACTTACAATATAATTTACACACCCTAAAATTATCTGGACATATTTTCTTGAAGTAAATGTTTATTACTATGAACTTTCAACTTTAGTGTGTGTGACTGTAAGTAGAGGGATAGGCATTGTATAGTTTGGTTGACTCTGGATTACTAATGTGTCTGAAGATCCTGGACATTGATATATTCTTTAAGGTGGCATTCCCAAAATCTGTTCCATAGATCCTGAGTTCCTCAGCCAATTTACATGTGTTATATCACCAAAGGATTCATAGTCATAGAAGATTGGGAAACACTATTTGAAAGAAAGGTAAATTGTTTTCTTCTGGATTTCTCAGAATCCTTAGTATGCATTAAGTTCAAGAATATAGTAATACTGTATTTTTCCTTAAATGGTGGGATTGTGGATGTTTTAATCTTTTTCTGACTTTTTTCTACTTAGAAATGCAATGAAAATAAAAATAAGGTCATTTATACAGTTAGTGTTTTATGTTGTAGAAAGTAGATACGGTAGTAAAATAATTCTGTAGTCTTTGCTATAATTGTAAGTGAATCAGTTTTCACACAAAGAAAGTAGGATGTTGACCTATCAATTAAATTCATGTGTTTGCACTATAACAATGGGAAGATTAGCAAGAAAAAAATTAAAAATTTCTTTGAAAAATCAGTTTCCAACTTTTGTTCTAAATTATTCATATATACTTAGGGAACATAATTGAGCAGAATCTCTTTAAGACATGTTACCTGAGGGAAATTTTTGCTAATGTCTCTTCCTTCCTCTCAAAGCTTTTCAACAATTACAGCCAGAATATGCTCTGATAGAATAGGATTGGAAGCTACTATCCTCATGAATTGGCTCTTCTTCAGTCACATTGCACAGTGAGTTCTATTCATGTTAAAATAACACCTTATAAGTTACATGGAAAGAAGCCACAGACTGAACAAACATGCTGTTTACTGCGAAGAGCAACTTGGGAAATTTAGCATGGCTTTGTTTTTCCCATCATTATACTTTATTAATCAGCAAACATAAGTTCTTAATATTTCTTCATTAACTGGGGAGTCCCTCATTTGGAATATAGTCTGGACTCAGGTTACAAAATTCAGGGCAGGGTTAGAGGATCAGACATGGAATAGTGCCATTTACTAGAAACGAAGGACTAGTTACCAGAAGCCCCAGCAGTTCTTACTGCCTCCCTCCCCAGTCTCTCTGCAGCTCTTTTCTTTTGTTATATGATTTCAGCATACACAACCTTAGTAGATTAGAATGTTTAGAATCCAAGATGAAATCAATAAAAACTACTAGAGAATGGATTTTTTAAATTGATATTCTATCCTTCATTTTACCATGTGCCTCTTTTAATACATACAGGATGTATCTTGAAATTGCAGACTCGCTGAGACCTGAGATTGGACATCTTTAAAAATAATTTTTAATACAAAAATCGATTTAGGAAAGACAAAATAAATTACTTGTAATATCACCAGTGTCTGTAGATGTGCATTTACATCTGTAATTTATTAAGATCTGTTTTTAAACCTAATTTTGCTATTTATACATTTACAAATATTTGTCAATGTAATTAGATTATTTTTGGAGAATAGCATGTTTAGTTGCTATATTTTGTCCTAAGAATAATTTCTCTAAAGCCAAACCCCTTATTATTAAATGAGATTTATAGTATAGGGGTTAAGTTTAAGGTTTGGGTTCGGTAACCAAACCACTACTAACTTGTTACATGATTTGGGGAAGCTAATTAGTCTCTCAGTATCAGTTTCTTCACCTCTAAAATGAGATGATAGTACTTAACTCATAGGATTGCGCCAAAAAAAAAAAAAAATGCAGAATCTAAGGCTTTGACACAAAAGACTTAGACGGAGCAATGGCAGTTTGCTTGTCTCCTTGCACACTCACTAACAGTGGCGCTAACCATGTCATTTATGCTTGTCTTTTAAAATAAACTGAGATGTCCCCTTTACTATAATTAGACATTCTGCATTTAAAGAAATTGCAAATATATTTTCATACTAAAAAAGAAAATCTGATATTACAAATTCTATTTTTTAAATATTTATTGTCTAGTAAAAACTTAATGCTAAGTGCTTTTAGATTTTAGATTGTTCGTCACTGTTTTCATATCTTTTCTCATAATATAATGAATTGCTGCTCAGAAATCCTGACTGTGTAACCTTAAGGGGAATACCTGTATAGGAATAACCCACTGGATAATGAGGGCTATTGTACTTGCTCATTTTCTCTATTCTCCTACAACTCTAAGTGATAACATACAAGGAGAAATTTTTTCACTGGAAGGAAATGCACCCTTTGGAGAGTATAAAATTTGAGAGAGTTTGGAAGAAGCTGAGTCAGAAGAAGTGGACTTGTCATCTACCTAAAAGAGGCTTAGACATGTTAAATAAGCCATTCACAAAAGAAGTGTACAAACTAAAATGAGATTTTCAAATTTAACTTCATCTTTATTTCAAAACCTTTTTATGAAACAGTATGCTAACAACCTGGTAATGCCATGGATGGAAGGCATACTTAATTAGTTGAAATAACTGGCATATGTTCAAGAAAGACCTACAACTAGCCAAGCTAAAATTCTATCTTGTTTTCTGTTATCATTTGTAACAGATAAACCTTGTTAGAGGAAGTCCAGACTGGCATGAAGGTGAACATAGTTCATACATTCCATAAGCGCAGCATGAATTTTTTTTAACAAAGTAAACTATATAGTTCATTTTTAAAAGACTTGTTTAATCTTTGATTACCTTCTGTTAAGATAAACTTCGCCTTAGTTTACTGGAGTAGGGAGGGATGCCTTAAAGGTTAACTAGTCCCACCCTATCCCCCCTTCTAAGGAAAAAGCATGGACCTTGTGTCTCAGGATTGGGGGAAATGGTTAAGAAGGAAAGGAAAAGAAAATTGCTTTTCCAGCTTCTGTAACTTCCCATGTAACCCACAGAGAAAAGCAGACATCCCTTGGGAGGAAATAACAAAAATGCCACAGTAGATGGATGAATGAAGCCTGCATCCCTGTAGTGGACTAGAGCTCTGCCCTTTACAATGTCATGTAAACCCTGTGCCTTGGTTATAGGTTTTCAAAAGGCTAAATGGACATGTACTACCAAATAGCCGTAGCCTCCTTGCGATCAGTACGCTTGAAGCTGTTCCTTGACATGGTTTCTTATCTCACTAGAAATATCAAAGCAGAGAAAAGTAGAGAGAGGTGTAGTGAAGTTATAAAATTCCAGTTGTTTTGTTTCCTTTTCCTAGGGCACACTTGAGGTAGCTAGTTAGATCACAAGAGGTATTCCAAAGAGAACTGAAGGACAGCTAATTGAAAGTAGTGTCAGGTAATAAATACACAAGCCCCCCTTTTATTTTCTTTTTCTTTTAAAGATTTTTTTATTTATGCATACAAGAGCTGGGTACAGGCCAGAGGCGTGGACGCTGAGAGGATCCACCAGAGACAGAGTGGGGAGCAGAACAAGCAGACTGACTGAAACACACTGCTGAGGGGAGCATTGGGCAAGGCAGGAGAGGTCTGCTGCACCATGTGGGTCCACTCCCTGGTCAGCAGCAGGGATCGAACTCGTGCTGTAGTGCCTGTGGTTTGCTTCATAGTGCGTTGCTTAACCTACTGTGCCACCAGGGAGGCCTATGTATTTTTCTTAATTATCTTCTGAGTAAGAATTAAGACGTGAAATGATGAAAACAATTTTTTTAGGTATATCAGATTGTCTGGAATTCCATGTCAATTTTTTGACATTGTATCATCATAGTATAAGAAATTGTAATATAAACATAATGAAGACTTGCAGATGAAGACAGGATAGGAAAATTAGCTCTTAACACGTTGCACCCAGTAAGAAAAATTCCATGTGGAACAAAACCCTTTTTTCTGTCTCCTAATAATTTGGTTTTGTCCCTATTTCTCCATCATGATAAAGCATCCATCACACAGATATAATTACACATTTCTTTAATCTCTGCAAATATTTTCTCACTGGAAGAGATATGCCTTTTTATATTACTCAAACTAGCCACACATTTCCCATCATTCTTTTCTTCACCACCACCTCCTTGACTTATACATAATTATTAAGGAGTGCTACTTAATTGAAAGGAATAGTACTTTGAGTTTGAAGAACCAACCATGAAGCTGGCTCACTCCCTAAAGGTCTTCAGGCAACTCACTTATTCTCCCTGAGAGACTATTTCTGGCTTATTGGCCCTGTTTCCAGGGCTATTAAGAATATATTGAATGTGTGCAAAATTGCTTTAATGTATAAAGTGCTATATAAAGTTGTATTTACTGGATTTCCTTGGTGGCACAACGGGTTAAGCAACGCACTATGAAGCAGACTGCACCACTGCAGCATGAGTTCGATCCCTGCCTTAGACCAGGGAGGGGACCCGCATGGTGTAGCAGACCTCTCCTGCCTCACTCGCTGCTCCCCTCAGCAGTGTTTCAGTGTGCCTGTTCTGCTCCCCGTTCTGTCTCTGGTGAATCCTCTCACCCCCTACACCTCTGAACTGTACCCCAGTGCTTGTATGCATAAATAAATCTTTAAAAATAAATAAATAAAGTTATAGTTACCATATTTCCTTAAATTGTTCTTATCACCATTGCCTGCACATGTCCATATCAGTACCCAGTGTTCCCTTCCCAGTAGCATATATCTTAGAAGCCTAGTTTCTGTGTCCCTCTAAAAGAAATATCCTCTGTCCAAGTCTAATTCTATCACTGGAGCTTATATCCCAGATTGTACATGAATCTTCAATATCCTCTATCTGTCCTCCCCTTTCTCCTATGATTTTAGCTTTTTTTTTCATTGATTTTTTCTTCTTTATACAGAAACACATTAACCTTCTTTCGTTTCTTTCAGAATAAAGGTTGTTAAAAGACTAGTCTACTTCACATCCCAATTTTCTTTCCAAACACTGCTCCCGCTTCTCCCCTGAAACTGCTTGTATGAACATAACCAAAGATATCTTAAATATTAAAATTATTAAACTTTAAACTTTTATTCCAGTATAATTTCTTTGTAAGGTTTAACATTGTTAACTACTTCCTCCTTGAGACAGCTTCTTCCTTTGCATTTTATGACACTAACTTAATTCTCTTACCAAGAACTTGGGTACAGGCCAGAGGTGCAGGGGGTGTGAGGATTCACCAAAGACAGAGTGGAGAACACAACAGGTAGACTGACTGAAACAAACGGCTGAGGGGAGCAACCAGTGAAATAGGAAACGTCTGCTGTACCATGTGGGTCACCTCCCTGGCAGGGGATTAAACTCCTGCTGCAGTGACTGCAGATAGCTTCATAGTGCTGGGACTTAAACCCTTGCACCACCAGGGAGGCCCTGACACTTCATTATTTCCCCTTAGGCATCTCATTGTTCTGCTTCTACAAGAAATTAGTGGATTTTAGCTAGCCAAATTAAATAAATTTTCCTTTGGCTATTGCAATGATTTCAAAGATGCTATGTATGAGGCTAGTTTCGTTCTATGATAGTGATTTTGTGTTTGGTGTAACATTCTAATGAAAAATGGATCATGACTACTTATTTTCCAGAAGTTTCAAAAGCATAGGTGGTGAAAATTTCTAACAGTTAACATGAGTTCAATTTAAGTCTTCTCTAAAGCTATGAAAAGCCTCAATAGTAACAATAAAAACCCTTAGTTATGGCCTGGATGCTATTTGTTAAATGGTGAAGTACCAGGGTCATTTCAGCATTTTATTTCTATCAAATACTACAAACATTTTCTTCCTCTCTGAGGCAGGTGTCAAGTGGTTAAAAGAAGTCCACTCATTTCCATTAAAGTATGAGGTATTTCACCATTGTGTGAGTTCCCTGAAGTCAGTGATGTGTCCTCTCTTCCAAGCTCACAGTGAATGTTCATTGAATTGAATTTGTTTGGGTAGAAAAAATTAAAAAGGCAGGGGAACCACTTTGGAAGGCAGTTTGAAAGTCCTTAAAGAGTTAAAAATAGAGTTATGTCATAATTCCCCTCAAATAGATATGTATCTGAAAAAGTTGACAACGCACAAAAAAGCTGGTGCACAAATGTTCATAACAGCATAATTGTCTAAGGGTGGAGACAGCTCAAATATCCATTAGCTGATGAATAAATAAAACATGGTATTTTATAAATATACACAAAGGAACATTATTTGGACATAAAAAAAGAGTGAAATACTAATATAACCTAAAACATGAGTGAATTGTGAAAACATGATAAAAGAACTCAGTTAGTAAAGGAGGCATATATTGTATGATTCTCTTCATAGGAAATACTCTGGACAGACAAATCCAGAGACAGAAAGTAAATTAGCAGTTGCTCAATGATGGAAGAGAGAGGGGTGAGTAGTACATGTTTATTTTGGAGTAATGAAAATGTTCTAAAAGTAATGGAAGTGATACTTGCACAACTCTGAATACTAAAAAAAAATTATAAACTTTAATGCATATTTTGATGAGTTAATTATATCTCACATTAAAATATATTTTAAAAGAACTCTATAACAGTTAAGGACTATAACAGTTAAGGAAACATGGAAATGTAGATTAAACGTCTGATTAATGTGGAAGAGGCTATAAAGTAAAATTACTAATTATTTTTTAGAGAAAGAGGAGGGTGGGGACAAAGGTAAGACATTACAAGTAAAATAATGGCTCAACCCGATATGAAAATTTAGTGTGAAATTTTCATGACATAGATTGTCAGTGAGCACTGTTTATTTTTACTGGAGTTATTCTTGACTTACAAAGAAAGATGTTAAAACTCAAAGAAAATAACTTTCCTAAAATTATGTAATTTCCATCACAATGATTGCTATCCAACTGATCAAATATTTTTTAAAAAATCAAAAACTAAAAAAAAAAAAAAAACCAGGAGGGTGGAAAAGTTGTGGGGTATTTTTAGGCAAGAGCCCTTTGATCATTCTCTCCAATTCTGCTAAGAGTAGAAATGTCTAGCATCACTAGCAGAACAGGTTAGCACCACTATGGTAATTCAAAGGGGGCATTTTGAATCCTATGCAAATACAGGCAATTTCTATTCCTCTGGGGATGTTTAGATAGGTACGTAGGTAACCAAGCAGGCAGGCAGGCTGGCGGGAGGATGGATGGATAGATAGATGGATGGATAGATGGATGGATGGATGGATGGATGGATGGATGGATGGATGGATGGATGGATGGATGGATGATTACACTTGTTGTAGGAGAAAGCAAATGCTTACGAACTTGTCTTTTTATAAACATATTTAGAGTTTTTTGAAGTGGAATATTAGAATTGGTAAGAAATTTTATAGTTTTTTATTATCATTTTTGAAGATTTCATATTTATTTATGCATAGGAGAACTGGGGTGCAGGCCAGAGGTGCGGGGATGAGAGGATTCACCAGAGACAGAGTAGGGAGCAGAACAGGTAGATCTATTGAAATATACTGCTAAGGGGATCAGTGGGTGAGACAGGAGAGGTCTGCTGCCCCAGACATTTAAATAATATATGTGAGTTAGCTCCCTGGTCGAGGATAAAACTCTGGCCTTGGTGGTGTCAGAGCTGAGACTTAACCCCTATGCCATCAGAGCAGCCCCTTATATTTTTGACAGCTGCTGTGGTTGATTCAGTCCTGTTTTTTACTGTGGTTGACGTACATCTGTTGAGATTTGTCATCTAAGCTCCCATTTGCTAACCTTTGCATAGGGTCAATAATTTGATTATTTCTAAGCAAGATTTTTTCCTTAATGAAATGACTGTTCCTTCTCTAGGAATGTATACAAAGAAAAGTAGAAGTAAAGCCTTAGAAGGCTTTACTATGTTAGAACTTAGTCTGATTACAAACTTAAGTACCTGTGCAATTGTGAGTCATTTAAACCTCTTTGTAACATTTGAAAAATGGGGAATATGACTACTCCATTAGACAGAGGTAATAAGTATATGCTTTAAAAATGTTCAATTAAAGATATATTTTAATGTGTAAGTATATACGATAACTCATATGAACATGTCTATGTCTAATCAGGAATGAAACTATTTGATCCTACTGGAAGAAGTACTTCTCTGATAATTTACATCAGTGTTGTCTAGTAGAAGTATATAATGTGAGCCAAATGAGTGAATGTTTAATTTACAGTACTTACATTAAAAAGTAAAAATAGGGGGAATCCCTGGTGGCACAAGGGGTTAAGTCCCAGAACTATGAAGCTATCAGCAGTGACTGCAGCATGAGTTGGAGCCCCTGCCAGGGAGGTGATTTTATTTGTTTGTTTGTTTGCTCGTTTGTATTAGATGTAAGGTATTTATGCATACAAGAGCTGGGTACAAGCCAGAGGTGTTGGGGGTGACAGGATTCACCAGAGGCAGAGTGCAAAACAGAGCAGGCAGACTGACTGAAATACGCTGCTGAGAGGAGCAGCGGGTGAGGCAGGAGAGGTCTCTAGTGCCATGTGGGTCACCTCCCTGGCAGGGGATCAAACTCTGCTGCTGTGGCTGCTGATAACTTCATAGTGCTGGGACTCAACTCCTTGAGCCACCAGGGAGGCCCCCAAAATAAATGTGCCAGAAGGGAGGCCCCCAAAATAAACAAATCTTTAAACAAAAGTAAAAGAAAAAAATTCAGTTTTAATAATATCATTTTATCAAAGATAGCCAAATATTTCAATGTCATTAATAGAGAAATTGTTAAGATACATTGTTTCCTTTGTTTCAGTCTGTATATTTGAGCTCACATGTATATTTTTCATTTATAGCCATGTTTCAAGTGGTAAATTGCAACATGTTGATACAAGTTGAGCAGTATAGAATTAGATTTTACAAACTTTTATTCTGATATAGCAAGGGCTGAACTCCCAGAGGAAGCCAAATGGCAGTTTTATTAAAAAAAGAAAGACTGTTCCATAAAGGGGAAAAAAACTTTCCTGTGTGAGACTTTAATCTAAAGTAGGACATTATGCATTTCCTCTGATTACTCTTAATCATAAGTTACTCTTACAGACATATGTTATTGAAGAATAAACTCAATTGGCCTGGTGAAGAAAAAATATCACATGTATTTGTTAGGATTCTTTTAGGTGCTTTCTTCTTAGTGGAATCTCTGAAAGAATCTGGCCAAATCTGTTAACTTCACTCACTGAAAATATCAGAGGGTTTGTGCATTGTGCTTACGTTAGTAACTCTAGTGTTCAAAAACATTTTGCAGTCTATGTCCTGTGGTATATTTTGTATGATGCCATTATCAATAATATTTTCTTCATTTTATCCATGTACCTAAAGAGTACATAGATACTAGTATCCATGCCAGAGTTGAAATTAAAAAGTTTTGAATTATGGAACTATTTTAAGAAAGCCTCTAAATTGAGGCCTACATTGGAAGGATCAGTACAGGGCAGAGTTTCTAGTATTCTCTCCAATGCCCCCACTTCCCCTGTCAAAAAACTAGTACAATGAAAAATCTGTTCGACTAAGATTACTTTTTTATTTAAAATAATATTTATACTGGCTAACTAATAGAAGTTTAGGTGAAGTTACAAACAATTTTCAATAGGGATTTATTTTAACATGAGTTTTTGAGACCTAGCAAATTATCCAATATTGTTTTTTAACAGTGTTTAATGTGAGCTGGATCACACAAATAAACTTACATTGCAGTCTGCTCCCTCTGAAGCGCTGCATGAAGCTCTCCCTGCCCCCTCCAGACACACTCTGCTCCCCAGGCCTTCCTCTCAGCCTCACAGATCTCTGGCACTAATATCAGCAGAGGAAGGAGTGGGGATGAAGGCAACTGGATTAAACAATGGGGAAGGGAAGAAGACAGAGTAGGCAAAGTACCCTGTGACCTTAAAATAACGAGCCGTGTTTTCCTGTGTGTCTGGCGAACTGTCTCTAAAGACAATTCCAAAAAAGAAGCTATAAAAATATTTAGAACAGAGACCAAAACCTTGAGCTAAGAGCCTGCCCTCCCAATTTTGCTACCTTGATACCCAACACACCTTTGAATGTAGCTGAAAAGCAGATTTCAATGTTTGGAAGTTGAGGAATGGAGGTGACATGAAGATCAGACTTCCTACTTCAAAGTCATTGTTTATAATTTCGTATCTTTTGAAATAGTCAATTTAGCATCCTACTTCTAGTGTTCCCATCTTTTATGAAAAGGTAATTAGGATCTCTTAGTTGAGATAGAAATAAATTGTCCATTTTAATGATTTGGGACTCTGATGTGCACCTTTTAAACTTTTTAAATGTTTTATACCAGAACAGCAATGTAGTGAAGGAGCAAAGATTAGAATTTCAAGACAATGAGATTTCTAATTGCTATGGTATACCAATTAATGTCTCCCAAAGATGTTTACATCCTAATTTTCAGAACCTTACATGACAAAAGAGACATTGTAAATATTATTAAGTTAAGGATCTTGAGATGGGAAGATTATTCTGGATTATCTGGTTGGGCCCAATGTAATCACAAAGATCCTTTTAAAAGGAGACCGGGGGTCAAATTTAGACACTTAAAATGTGAGGCTAAGAAGCAAATTTTGAGATTTTATACTTTAAAAATAGAGGAAGAGACATTCAGTCAAGAAATGCAAGCAGCTTCTAGAAGTTAGGAAAGGAAATCTCCTAGAACCTCCAAAAGAATTTTAACCTAAGACCTGTTAGATCATAAATTTGAGTTGATGTGAACTACTAAATTTGTGAAATTTGTTATAGTAGTGATATATGCAACATATACTTCAGACCTTTGTAATTTTTTTTACCAACTATAGTTCCCATCCATATGCTTGCTTATCCTAATTTCATTGCCAATAATAGAAATTAAAGGTATTAAGTTCACCACTGGGAAAGCAAAACATGCACAAAACCCTGTGCATATAAGGGCAACTATACCAGCAAGTAAAGCTACCTATTTCCATTTGCCAAATTAATTACACCAATCCTTACTGAATAAAGAAGTGACAAAACCAAAATTCCTGTCCTGATGAAGGTTACATTCTAATGGAGGCAACAGACAATAAACAAACAATGCAGTTTGTTTGATACTGTTCTTGGTAAATGGAAGTAATGGCTGACTCCAGAAAATTAAGCCAAATATCCTTTTGTTAATCCAAAAATTAGATCAGTTCTCCCAGCTTAAAGTGTCCACTGACTCCCACTACCAAACATTCGCCTTGATCCACAAGTCTAGAATCATTTCCTGACTATCTAATCTAACTCCCATCCCAACACACTATTAACATCTTAGTACTTACATATTTTCTTAATCTCTTTCTGGTTCTTAAATTTTTTATTAATGTCTACTCTCATGCTTGAACACACTAGAACTTGAGCTTCATAATCCAAGAGAACTGTTCTTGGATTGAGCTGTGATTGTCTCGAACAATTATAATAGGAACCTAAGTTTTTATTAGGTTTTCATTTTATTAAAATTAAATCAATATTTACATAATAAATATGGTATAGTTTATAGTGAATATTGATATATAGTGAATATTGAAAGTGGAGCGATGCATTAGTAATGATGCCTGGAATTATGCTTTCTATATGGTAACTACTTAACTATTGTTTAATAAATGAATGGCTAATTTTGTCATTGTCATTCTGAACTAAGAAACATGCTCAGTGTTGGATAATCAAAGGAAATTGTGACATAATGACTAAAACTAGACAAGCAGCGCTCCTACAGTTTTTCTTTAATTTCCTTTTTTTTTTTTTTTTTTTTTGAGGTAATAGTGGTTTACAACATGATTCAGTAGCATAAAGTCACACCTCATTAGAGGCAAGTTACCACACATGCCACAAAGGCACCCCTAGGCCTCATTCATTCATAGAACTTTCTTCATGGATTTCCTTCTTCCTAGAGATATCACAAAAGCCCAACAGTTAGTCCTACATTGATATCACTGCCTTCCCAGGAGAAGAGTTACAATACAGAGGATATCTGGTTTCCTATGAGTGGGGAATAGATAAAATAGTGGCTAAGAGTGGGGATTCTGGAGTCGGAGATCTCTGGGGTTTAATCCTAGGTCTGCTACTTGTTAGTTAGGCAACCTCTCTCACCTACCTTCTCTCATTTTCAAGTTAGTTAACTACAAAGTTAGGAAGTAATGTCTCCCTCATTAATTTAATTAGATGAAATTAACTAATGGAGTAATGTACCTGCACAGCAACCACCACCAAAGTGCTCAAAGTAATAGAAGTTAATACTATTAAGTGGAAGTTACTGTATATTACCAGATATTGTGTAATGGAAATATATGGATTTTAATTTTGCAGTATTCTACTAAAGAATATTTTTTCACTTTAACAACAAATTGCCTCAGGCGATTTACTTCATATCCTGACTCTCCATTGATGAATTCTGATAGATAGCTGATACTTTCAAGTATTCTTGCTTAAGCCGTTTATTTTTTATAATGTTCTTTATCGATACATTTACATATCTATATAATAATTTTGGATAATGCATGAGTGTGATCATATGCATGTTTCAGAGAAAAGTTTTTTAATCTCAGCTCGCTCCCCTTCCACTTTAACCTCCTTAACACCCGATCCCCTTAGTAACCTAGGTTAATAGCCTAATAAGTACTCATCAATTTTTTTCATTTTATATAATTCAGAACTATTCACATATATTTATATACATATAAAAATGCAAGGGTTTTTTGATCATTAATTTAAACAATGAGGCTATGTTCTTAAAAATGTTGGTTTTCTCACCCAACAAGACCTAGAGGAAGTAGCTCCAATTCATTTGGGTATAACATGAATTTGTATTTTAACGGTAGCACAATACTCCATGATTTAGATCTAACATTACCTATTCAGTAGTACCCCAATTGTAGAACATTCATTTCGTTTCCTTTTTGGCACTAAAATTAATGCTGTAACAAATACCCTATCTGTTTATCTACTGATGTGTTTATTTCCCTGGAATCTGTCCCAGGAGTAGGATTGCTAGGTTGAGGAATATGTATATTTTCGATTTTAATAGATATTGATAGAAAAAAATTCCCACATTTTGCCACTATACAGAAAATACCACTTATATATAACCATTATATAACGATAAGTAAGTAGGACACATTTAAAAGATAAAAGAATAATAAGCTTCTGGTAAGGAAGTTCCAAATAAAGATGCATTCCATTGGGATATGTTCTCCTTTCTAATTACTGTAATTGGGAAGTGGAACTGGGTAGGGGATGGAGGAAGGGAGCTGGAGACTTGAAAGAAAGGAAACTTAAATAGAAGTCTTTTCAAGTTTACTTTCATCAATAGGTGACTTTCCCCTCCGTAAGTGTGCTGTCTTAAAACAGGATGTCTGAACATCCTGGTAATACACAATCATGTACTTCAACAAGTACTTAAAGAAGTCTTGTAGTGATTTTGCTCAGATCACTAGGTTTACAGTGCATCTTTATAAGGAGCAGAGGAAAATGTCATGATTTACAAGTTGGAGTGAAAAAAAAGTTCATAAAACAAATTTATCAGGAGAGAGGCTAGGAAGGAGGGTAGAGGGGAGAGGGCCCATGGCCTATGGTAAAGGGCTGTGGGTGCTTTGGTGGCAGGTGTGAGGCAGAGGAGCTGTGAACCTGTTCCCCTCCATCATGTATAGTAGTGGAAACCAGCATTATCTCAATAAAGAAAAATGATCAGACCAGTTTGATAATAGGAAGAATCATCACAGCAACTAGTTAGCATTTTAAAATTTTCTCCCTTAGTAATTTCCATAAGGAAATATGAGTTCACTGTATAATAAATATTGACAAAACATGACATACTTAATTTGCATGTTCACTTTGAAAATATGACCAAAGATGAAAATTAGCCATAAAGAAAACTCAAAATGGCAAATACAAAACTGTAAGACCTTCCCCCCACTGATCATCAGAAGAGTCAAATTAATTTGATTAAGTAAACATGAAAATGAAATTCAGAAAGAGTGGATATAAAATTATTCAAGTTAGGGACCTCCCTGGTGGTGCAGTGGGTTAAGCAATGTACTATGAAGCAAACCGCAGCCACTGCAGCACAAGTTCCATCCCTGCTGCCTGCCGGGGGGTGGGGGGGGGGGGTGGTGGGGGACCCACAAGGCGAGGCAGACCTCTCCTGCTGTGCCCACTGCTCCCCACAACAGTGTACTTCATTTGATCTGCCTGTTCTGCTCCCTGCTCTGTCTGTGGTGAATCCTGTCATCCCTCCAACCCCACACCTCTGGCCTGTACCCCAGTGCTTGTATGCATAAATAAATAAATCTTTAAAAAAATTATTCAAGTTAGTTCAAGAATAAATCAAACTTTTCTACAAATATGTTTCATTTATCATGAAAATATGTATTTTTCAATCTATTTGTCTAGAATTCTTACAGAGCTTGCTTTCTCAGTGTATTGAGAAATTAGGTAACGAGAATGCCACCTTAATCTCTTAAATTTCATTTTCTTCTTGAATAGCAATTGTACTTAAGATGAGAAGTATTCTGGAAAATATTTACATGTATTTTACAGAAAAGTTTATCATCTTTTTAAAGAACTACACAGACTTATTATTTTTAAAAATGTAACACAAATTAAGTGGGTAATGTGTTTGTGAAAAGAGAAAGAGATTGTTCCTCAATTTCTGAAAAAAAGATGGGCAGGAGATTTAATGCTCTCTTGCAACAACAGCGGTTTGTCTTTCTTCATCAGTTCTAGGTTTGTACAGTCTCTGGGCCTGTTCTTCATCAGGTTTCCACTGAACTAAAGAGAAGCGGTAAAGGTACAGACCAGGCATATCTCCCAGCCTGGGAGTGTGACTAAGAAGTGCTGTATCTCTTCTTTCAAGTCTAAATCTTCAAAGAGGGTAATGATTAGAGGATAAGTCAAACTATGGAACTGAGGAAATGCACACACCTAACACCTAACTGTCAAAGGAGTGATTCACAACTTGGTTGCATAAATGGAGGAAAAAACCACTCTTTGGTATTAAACAAATTTATATACAGTTGTTGAGATCTGCCCAAACTCCACTGATTGTTCCCATAATGAAGAACTTTTTGAAAAGAATACCTTGGAATTACAAAACTAATCTAGCAGCAATTCAAATTCAACACAAAGCAAATAGAATCCTCTTCCTCCCTAAACTGTTTCTCTGCTTTCAACTCCTGTTTCTGTCTGACAGAGTCTGTTAACTTGTGCTTTATTGACATTTTGGATTCTGTTATTCTGTGTTTTTAGAGAAATCAGAACAGGAAAGAATTAACTCTTTCATAAATACTATGTAATAGAACCTCTCCAGACTTCAGGTCCTCATTTGTAAATGAATCAAGCCATGTAGATAGAAATAATATAGAACTTGGATACAAGAGACATTTGTTCCTATGCCAGCTCCTCCAAAGTCACCCCTGACACACCTGCCCCTAGTCTTCCATTTGTATAAAATTTATGGTTGCTCCATTGTATGTAGAATAAGAAATGTCTCAAAGATCTAGTTGTTTTTTGAGAGTAGGTTTATCAAGACATAATCCACATACCATACAATTCACCCATTTAAAGGCCCCTGGCAGGGAAGGGGATTAATTTTGCTTTGGTGGTAGGTGTGGTCTGATACTATTATCTCAGTAAAAATGATTTTAAAATAAAATCCACAGAATTAAAAAAGCAAAGTATAAGTCAGTGATTTTAACATATTTGCAGATTTGCACAAGAATTACCAGGTCAATTTTAGAAATTTTCATCTCTTCAAAAAAGCCCTAGTCCTTAGCAGTGACACAACCAACCATCCCTTTCATCTTCCACCAATCCCTACCCTAGACCAAGACAACCATTAACCTACATTATGTTTCTATTAAGTTCCCTAGTTTGGACATTTTATACTAATGGATTCATATGATTAATGGATCCATACAATATGACTGGATTCTGCACTTTGTGTTTTCAAGGTCTATCTTTGTTATAGCTAGTTTTGGCTATTATGTAGAATGCTGCTATGAACACACATATACTAGTTTTATATGAACAGTTTTCACTTTTCCTGGGTATATATCTAGAATTGCTAGGTCATACAGTAACTGTTTAACCTTTTGCAGAACTGTGGATCTGTCTCCAAAGTGATTGTTTTATTTATTATTTTTTAAAGATGTATTTGTTTTATGCGTATAAGAACTGGGGTGTGGGGCCTCCCTAGTGTGCAAGGGGTTAAAGGAACAGCACTATGAAGCTATCTGCCGCCACTGCAGCATGAGTTTTATCCCCATCCAGGGAGCCTGACCCACATGTGGCACAGCAGACCTCTCCTATCTTGCCCATTGCTCCCCTCATTAGTGTATTTCAGTAGATCCGCCTATTCTGCTCCCCATTCTGTCTCTGGTGACTCCTCTCATCCCCCTCATCTATGGCCTGCACCCCAGTTTTTTTAAAGATTTACTTATGCATACAAGAACTGGGGTATAAGCCAGGGGTCAGGGGGTGAGAGGAGTCACCAGAGATAGAGTGGGGAGCAGAACAGGCAGATCTACTGAAATACACTGCTGAGGGAAGCAGCAGGTGAGGCAGGAGAGATCTGCTGTGCCATGTGGGTCAGCTCCCTGGCCAGGGATGGGAACTAATGCTGCAGTGGCTGCAGATAGCTTCAATAGCTTCACAGTGCTGCACCTTAACCCCTTGTGCCACCAGGGAGTCCTTATTGTATCATTTATTACATTGCTACCAGAAATCCAGTGCTCCAATTCTCTATATCCTAGACAATTCTTTCTATCATCTGATTTTTCTCATTATAGAGATTCTTGTGTGTGTGAATAAAATCTCATTTTGTTTAAGAAGTTTTTTCATATACTTTCAACTACTCATCTTATTTTTAATTCCATCTTATCCCCGCTTCCAGAGGTATAAGTAGTCACTAATTTATAATGTTTTAGATATTCTGCAGTATAATCCATCCATCCCTGTCCCATCAGTTGATTTAAAGTGCTATTTCTGTGCCTGCTTTATCAGGAAACTGGCACAACCATTTTCCAGCTTCTAAACTTTAGTGGTTTCTGTCTTTTCCCCCGTTTTTTTTTTTAATCTTGTTGGCTTTTGATCCTTAAACAATTAATTTATTTTAATGGATTTTGAAAGGGAAAAGTAGCTAATGCATCTGGTTAACTTTCCATCTCTAAACTAAAAGTTCATTTTCAGTTCTATTTGCATGTTGACGTTTCTAAGAAGGCAAATAATGAGGTTTAACAAATGTTTCCTGTTTTTAAAAAATGTAATCAAGGTATAACTCACACTTAAGTAAAACATTACTTTAGGGAATAAATGATAACACAATCATACTTGAATTATTTATGATTCTTTTCTATTGTGGTCACTTAAAATTACATAAACATTACCTGTTTGGTATTTTTTATTGTTTTTCATGTCACTACATGTTTATTTAGCCTTTCAGTGACTAATATGACTTTTCTTCATTGTTTAGTTGGACATTAGATTTGTGAAGTTTGATTGCTCTTATGTGGTTAGTATTGTCTTGGGTTTAATGTTTTTTGTATATGAAATGTATTCATCGCTTTAAATACGTTTTAAAGACATCTTTGAAGTCTTTAAGTGTGCTGATGATTTTGGGGGTTGAGAAGTCCCAAGGTCTGTTGTCAATAAGCTGGGGTCCCAGGAAAGTCAATGAGTGGATTGCAGCCTAGATCTGAAGGTCTGAGAACCAGGAGAACAAGTGTTGGTCAGCGTGTGGAGGAACTGGAATTCTTGAACTATGCTCAGCTGATCACTGGCTATGCCTCAAGTTACAGATTTTTCTTGTCCTCTTGGCTCCAGTGCACAAGCCTGGGTGAATGCTGTGGTTTTTCTCATTTTGGCCTTTTCTTTTCCTGAGATTTTGGGGTTCCTCTGCTTGAACCTAGCAAGGCAATAAGGCTCTCAATATTTGCTGTTCTTGGTCCTCTTTCCTCTTAGCCGTATATAGTAATTCCTGGATGGAGCTTGCTGTAGACTTTCACTGCTTGGGAGCCCTGCTGGCTCTCTAAAAACAGTGTTTGTAATAGTTGTTTTCAATTTTCAAGTTAATTACTGCGGTATAATATTTCAAGGGATAACAACTTTGCTATATCATTTTTTTCTTTATTTCTGGGAATAACTGTTTTATAACATATGTGTTTTAAGTGTGCAACATTACAATTTAACATCTGTGTACACATCACCATGATCAAATCTAAATTTCATCCAACTCCATACAATTGACCCCCTTTACCAGTTTCACCTCTACTAAAAAATTATTTTGTACATATTCAGTCCTAGGATATGTGCTAAGCATCGTACATACTTGCTTCCATATAATCTTTATAAAAACCTCCTTGGGTAAATACTTTTAAACTGCAATTATAAGTAAGGAAGCTGAGGCCTTATGTAACATCCTGGGAAGTGGTGGACTGAAACACATATTTGTTTTTTGATCTGAGGTCTGTTTTCTCAACAACATACTGTATTATACTAGGGGAGACCCTCACTTGTTCAGTTTATAGACAGTCCAGGTTGGTCAAATCTGCCGGAGGATAAATTGAGTGTCTATTTCTACACTGTTCATGGATCTTTAGATATTTTGCATTTTATCTATATTTTTGAAAAATGTCTACAGAAATTTTGCATGGATCTGTAGATATGTATTTAGATTTTAAATTAAACACATATACATAACTTAATAAGTTTTTCCTCTTTATGGATTTTTCTATCCTTTAAAGCAGATTTAAAATATGTACAATTATCATCAGTTAACATTAACCTAATAGGAGGCTGTATTGCCAGTTTCAGAATTGAAATATGCAAGAGGAAAAAAAAAAACCTCCTCACTTAAAAAAACAACAGCCCTAGTTTCTATTTTGAGTTGTTTTGTTAAATCCTCATTATAAACGGCTTTTTGTTGTTTTTGTATCTGACAAGGACTGTGATTGTCATCTCAATGGATGGGTGTGACTGAAGAGATGATACACAATCTAACATTCTTCCCAAGTTAAATTTGTTCTCCTTTTTCATCTCTTACCCACTTCACTAAAGTGATTAACAGAAAGAGCTTTTAAGACAAAGGAAAAACTTATTACAAAGGCCCCAAGGGAGACTGGCTTATGGACTATGAGTTTAGAATGTTCCAGGAACAGTGAGAAGGGCATTGTGCGTAAGCAAAGGGCAAATCCAGATAAAGCTGGAGAGGTTGGCAGAACAGCTCCAGCAGGGTACTGCAAACCACACCCAAGAGTTCACAGTTTGGAGCTGATGAGCAGTCAGAAAGGGCAGAAGCCATCCATGTAGCCAATGCCAGGCATAAGAGATTACCTCATTTTACCTCCACAAATCAAGAGAGAGATTTTGAACTGAGTTCCTAGCAGTTTTAGAAGTCAAATGACAAATGTTTTATTAGTTCACAGTGACGTGCTATATTATTATTCTTGAGGAGGAATTTTCACTTTCCTCTAAGGTCATATACACATAAGGACATTATAAATTGTATGTGCAAAAACCAGCCTCTATTTAGAGCGCTCTTACTGGATATTTAACACATCAGTATTAATTGAACACTGAATTGAACAAAGAGTCATTATTAAGTTCTACAAACCGAATGTTTCCTAAATAGAATTTCAAGGCTCTGTACTTCATGTGTCAGCTCTATATAGCCTTATATAGAAATAATTGCTGCTGTTTCCTGCTCTCAGGGAGTCCTCAGTCTAGTATGAGAGAAAGATGGGTAAGCAATTTTTCTACAATAAAGCATTGTAGTTTCCCATTAAAGACCTGATTCTCTTTTATCTATGATTGTGACAAGTGGTTGCCAATGCTTTTTAATCTGTGAAATGTATGGGTTGTTCTTCATGATTACAGCTATGATCATTCGCAGTCCTTATACTAGACACTTTAACAAATTAAATGTTATTTCAAAATAGATATCCTGAATGGGTATTCTGGACCGAGAGAAAATGGCATCAGAAGATGTTCCCTGCTTTGCTCCAGGATGAATAAACTAAGATAAGCCTAGATAGGTGCTGTCCCTTGAGAACTCATGACTTTGGGCCAAACAAGAGTACCTCATGATCACTAGGGACCGACACTGATTGAGTGCTACAGATAGAAGTAATAGGGTGGTCTGGGAACTTAACAATGGTAGTTTTTTTTTTAATGATTTTTTTTTAATTTATATATATTTGACATCAATTGTGGTCCCCATGGATTTCCCACCACCATTTCACCGGTGCACCTTCACCTCAGTCCCTTGTGCTCTTTCTGCCTTCAACCCATTCCCTCTCCCCTCCCCACAAAGTGTTCCTGATTTGTCTTTGTCTTTTTGTGTTTTTGTTTTTATTGTTATTATTCTTTTCCTTGATCCCTTATTTAGTTCCTTTATATTCCTCCTAGGGGTAAAACCATCAGGTATTTTCTTTTTCCTTCTGACCCATTTTGCTGAGCATAATCCCTTCTAGCTCCATCCATGTTCCTACGAATGACTCTAGTTTATCTTTTTTATTTGCTGAATAGTATTCCATCATGCATATGTACCACATCTTCTTGATCTAGTCATCTGTTTTTAGGCATTTAGGTTGTTTCCAGGTCTTACCTATTTGTAAATAGTACTTCAATAAACATAGGGGTGCAGGTATTCTTTTGATAAACAATGTTGCAAGGTGCTCTGAAAACACCAGCCCCTTCCTTTGTTGACTCAGGGACAGACACCAATATTGGGGACTTCTGAGACCCTGAACTGCACTGCATAAGGGGAGCTGGCACCCAGGATAGAGGGTGCAGTGTTGGAAAGTTGCAGTGGTGAGGGTGCCGAGTGGAAATTACTGACTTGAATCTGGGGCTCTCAACATAGAACAGCTGGAGCCTGAATGGGGTGGAGGGGTGTGGGAGAAACAGTTTGGGTCACCTGTTTCTCCTCACAGAGGAGGCAGCTACTCAAGGCCCAGTTAAGGCATTCAAAATACCAACCACTCTCAACCCTAGGGCTAAAACAAAATAACAAAGAAGACAGAATAAACTGAATAGAGCTCCAGCACCTGATAACAGCAAGCACAAATGTGCCAGGGTAAGGTTCTAAGCTGGAAAAGAAAAGAGAACTCCAAGCCAGTGACTCCATACCAACTACAATCCATGCCCAGTCCTGCATCTAGTGCCCAAAATAGTTCTAGAGCAGAAGTGAACAAGAGACAGAGACATGTTTTGCAAACATCCCAGGCCTGATAGGTTCACCATCGGTTCAGGCAGCTTAAAAGAGAAACCTGGAGCCTTTGACATTATCCCCACAGGTTTTTAATATGCAGGGGAAACAAGCCAGCTGGGAGACAGCAACTTGGGCCCACTGTGAATCTTTATTCCCTTTCCCTCTAGGCTTTCTCTGATGTTCTTCCTCTTGCAGTGTTCTGCTATAGTTTGTATGTGGCACGGCCCTTACAGCCTCAGCCTCCAGGCTCAAGTGTGCCCACTCACTCACTCACTCACACACACACACACACACACACCATACTCCAGGTGTCCACCATCAGGCATGCGTGCCCCGGGGTCCACGCTCCCAAGCACCTTCTGCATTCAAGGCAGCAGGTGATAGCCACAGAGGCTAGCGGCATAAAAGCCTGACCACCTTCATTTACCCTACAGACCCTAAGACTGAGGACCTGGCCTAGAGAAGGGCACCACGGTGCATCCCCATCTCATAGCCTAGGACCCCAGCACGTCCCCAGTAGGATGCTTGAATTCTTGGAGGGGATCCTCTGTTGCCTCACTGCCCTTGGTCCTCTTTTAACCTACTACACTTCACACGTACCAGATGTCCAATTCCTTTAACAGACTGACCAATCTGAAAGTCTCCCTATCATAATCCATAAAAATTGAAAATGAGGAGACAGAAGAATGTGTCACAAATGCTGGAGTAAACAGCACATTGAGAGGAGTTTTAATCCAGCAGAACTGCAGACAGCGACAGAAGAGGAATTCAAGGTGAGAATTCAAACACTTATGAAATGCAAAGAAATCCAACAGAGGGCATAAAATAGAAAACTTGGAAAATGTTGCTTTGTATATTAAGGATCACCTGTTTGTACATAGACAGAGAGAACATCAGCTTACTCTTTGGCTCAACAATCTGAAGTCACTAAACTTAAAGAGGAGTAGTTTCTAAGGTGGTTTGTCTTCTGAAATGAAGTTATTGCTGTCTTTATTCTCCTAAAGACGTACCCGCTTAGAAGCTGTTTGAGGTCATTTCTCTATCAAAATACATTTTTAAAGGAGAGTAGGGCCAAAATTTATGTAAGTTATCTCAACAAACTTGATTTTAAAATGACCCAAAATCTTCATTTGAAAAATCCTTGACCTTTGAATTATAATAAGCTTCCTTATCAAACAGTGATGTTTATTTTCCCCCTAGTCTTAAAGGCCTTAGCTTGTGGCCTGATTTCCTGAATAGAAGTTGGCAGAAGTAATGGTGGTACCAAGGTCTTATTAAGAGGTAAACTGAGGCTTATCAAAAAAATTTTAATGCTTTATTTAAGCAAAAATCAATTCAAATTGGTCACGCCACGCTAGAAGTGGATAATCTTCCTCTGAGAGGCGCTCAAGTGAGACTTCTACAAGGAAAAGCTGGAAGCAAAGTCTAGAAAGTGATTGGTTATGCCTAGTCTAGTTGGCAGTTTGTGATTGGTTGTTCTTAGCATTTTACCTTTATAACAAGGCACTTGCAGATGTGCCTTGTTAAGGCAGCAGAGCCCTCATCTTCTGCTGCATTAAGAGGCCGCATCAGTCTAATAGCTTCTGTGTTTAATTAACTTAAAAGCTTTAAGAGAACTTGCTTATTTTCAGTTTGTTGAACTTCTGAGGTGGCCATATTAACCAGGCTAGCTTGCTAGAAGATAAGAGCTGTAGCTCCTTCAATCCTGTGGCCACACAATCCCTGAAGCCGAGCTATGTAATGATTGGCATTTGACTGCAGACGCAAAAGGCAGGCCTGCTAAGTTCAGCACTGTCCAGGTGAGCCCGAACTACTGACCCAAAATCATGAGCCATGTAAATATTTATTAAGTCGTTAACTTAGTTGTGGCTTACCTGTGCTACTTTTGAAATAATTCTTCATAGGTGAAGTGGCATTTGAATTGTGTTTTGAAAGATAGTTAAGTGTTAGTTTGAAGTTTTTGTTTGTTTGGTTCGTTTTGGAGGGGCTCATGGCAATAACCTCTGTCTCTGTGGCAAGTTGGTCTCAAAGTTGTTGCAGGACAGCTTAGTTATTACTTTTAAGCCATTGAGAGAACAGCACAGTATCACTTGAAATAAAGTGCAGAGCCCCTGCCTTAAGGAGTGTACCATCTAACTGGAAAGGCGTCATATGTGCCAAGGAAATAACAAGTGGGGAAAAAAACATGAAGTTGGTGCCTCATGACCTATAGGGTACCCAAGCAAAAACGACTAAAATTTTACTATGAGTACCACCCTTTGCCATTTAACACACAATGCCTGATTTTGTCGTTTAACTTTTCCTGTTTTGATGCACTGGCTCCATGGCTAGAACTCTAATTCTGAGCTACAAAAGCAGAGACCTCATCTTCTGGATCTATGTTTCTCCTTGCAGTGACAAGCACATAGCTGGCCCATTTAGATGCTAAAAAAGAAAAAAAAAAGATTTAGTAAATGAGGTTTGGAGAGGGTCAGGTATTTTCCACAGCCTTGGGCTTGCTCCAGACCAGAGTGGGTGTTGCCTCTTTAACTGTGGTATCCTGGCTGAAGGCCAAGGCTTAATTGTTGATGACCCTTCCTTACTGCTAGTCATGGAAAAAGTTCACAAAATTCTTAAGAAGCCAGAAGTGATGTTTTGGAGATTCAGTACCCACACTGTGCAAAATGTCCAATGCCTGGCTAAAAGTGTGGGAACCCGGCACCCCACTCCATTTACTCAGCTCCTGGAGGCTGCAGATTACTCAAATTCATCCTTATTTGTCAATGGGCTTGTTCTTTTTAATTTTTTATAGGGGTAACTGGTTTACACCACTTTATATGTTTTAAGGGTATAATTTCACACCAGTTAAATGTATGTTACTGCATCACACCTACTACCAAAGCTCCCATAATCTTCCACCACAGCCTGACAATGACTATAACAATGCTTCTATAATACATAAATACCCTTATTCATAAATTTATGGGCTTTGATTTTGGCTTGGAGAAAGAATATCATAGAAGTGGATGTTCTGGGCTAAAGGATACGCTTAGTGTTTAAGACCTATGTACCAGACTACTGCTCGGGTCTGAAAATTTAATGGTGAATAAACTAGGTATGATACTTGCTGCATAAAACTTTCAGTCACATGGTTATGGAGAAGGGAAGAGACAGTAGAAAGATAAACACAGAAATATGGTGGTCAATTGTAATTAGTATGAAAGAAAAGGACAAGATGTTGGGAGAAAATGGGAGACCTAATTTGGACTGAACAGTCAGGAAAGACCTTTCCAGAGACAGACCTAGATAGACACCCGGAGTTAGGCAAGGATGGGCACAGCATTTCAACCTGTCTGGTGGTTGGAGCAGCTAAGACCAATAGAGAGCTTGTCCATTGATAGATGGTTGCCAACATGGCTCTTCAGGGAATGGAGATGTCCTGAGGATGGGTATCACCAGCTTTCTAGAGAAGGCCTTTGGCCATGTCCAAGTATGTGGTATTTCCTTAATATGTTATTAGGGATATGTATTGGGGAAAGTCCTGTCCAGACATGGAAGTGGCCTCTCCCTTCCTTGGAAATCCTGCATGCCAGCCAGTTTTGCAACTTTTCAACATGTTGCCAGTCAGCTCTGTTGACCTATGGGCTCCTCAGTGTCTGGTGAAGCCTCTATTATTTCTTTTTTAAGATTTATTTATTTATTTATGCATATAAGAGCTGGGGTACAGGCCAGAGTCGCGGGAGGTGAGAGGATTCACCAGAGTAGGTAGCAGAACAGGCAGACTGACTGAAACACACTGCTGAGGGCAGCAGTGGGCAAGGCAGGAGAGGTCTGCCACGCCATGTGGATCCCCTTCCTGGTCGGCAGCAGGGATCGAACTCGTACTGCAGTGACTGCAGTTTGCTTCTTAGTGCGTTGCTTAACCCACTGCGCCACCAGGGAGGCCCTTTATTATTTCTTGATTGGTTCTTCATAAGGCAGAAAGCTGGAGTAGAGTATGTCTGGGCAGTTGTGTTCATAAGTTATCTTTGCTTTCAACCTGGAATTTACATAGCAGTTATCCAGTCACCTCAGAGAAAAGTTGGTTAGCCTTTGACTAACTGTCACAGGCTTAGAAAATCGAGCAATATGAAGTCAAAGAATAGTCAGAGAATATCCAGTAAAAAGTATTTAATGGGATAATCATTCTGGTTCCTGGAAAGTAAGATTAAACTATGTAACTTTTGGAAGGTAGACAAAGGATTTATACTGAGTAATATTACTGGATTACAGAGAAAAGGTTGAAATGAGCCACTCATTCTGAATAATGGCAGGAGAAAGAACTTGCTAAGAATTTTCTGAAAGGGTAGATATTTATATATAACGGATAAGAGGAAACTGGGTAGCTTTTCTGGATGACCGAGGGAGGTAACCCAGAAAAGGAAGTAGGGTTGCACCTAGAGTCTATAAGAACTAACCATCAGGAGTGTGAGCAATGATGACTTCCTTGTGTGGCCATAAAGCACAAACAGAGGAAGCTTGTGCTTAAGGAGGTAGGTGCCTAGAAGCTTGTTTATTCCCCAAACCTTCCAAACCTACCATATGCTTCCATATGGTTTGGAGAGGTGGACCTCACCAAGTGTCAACCACCATGTTCTTAAAATAGACCACATTTGTGACCCTTCCAGGTACTCATGGAGACAGAAATATGAAACTAGTGTCTTGGAACTGCCCAGATGAAAGGACCTAGGAATAAATTTAGGAATGCTCAGAGTTGGACAATTTGGTGGCTTAGACATGAACTTACTATGTGAAAGGATGAGTCACATCCATTATTTAACCTTTGAGGAAACTGAAGCCTAGAGGTGGGAAATGACTTGCCCAAGTCCTAACAGGCAGATCATGGCAAAGCTAGATTTGCCACAAACTAGAACCCAGTACCTCTTCCTCCTGGGCTGGTTCTTTATAATGAGAGACTCACGGGAATAGAGAATAGCTTTCTGGCATAAGCTTTTAAGACTGAACTCTGAGACAGAATGGAAAGTTGAAAATGAGTATTAACACTTCACAGGCGCCTTCTATGGAATAGGCACGGTGCCAGATTTGTTTATATCTTTTCAAACTCATTTAATCCTCTTGAAGACCTCATGGAGATATTTTCATTTTAAAGCTGTGAAAACTCAGAATCTAACAGATTTGTGACTTGTCTTGGGCCACACTTATGACTGTATGTTTGTATTTCAACTCAGGTGTGCCAAGGCCTTTCTACCCCTGCTAATTTGAGAAAATCAGTTGACTCTCAAGATCATTGCTGATGTGATAAAACCTGGGGCAGAAATTAGGTTGAGACTAATAACATTTACCTTTTCCTGTGGTAAGTGGGTAAAAAGAGAAACAGATAATTGTTTCCTCAGGCATAAATGCAGGGCAATGGATTACTATATTTTAAAGTCATAATTTGTATTATGGAGAAATTATCTGGATAAATTTAGGCCACTAATCACACTTAGCTATAGTTACTTCAATGACTATTTTCCTTTTGGCCTATGTACTCTTTCTGTTCTTAGGAATAATATTTTTATTCCACTCTAGTTACTTATGTTTGGATTTTAACCAGGTTACTTTTAAATTTTTGGACAAAATTTACTTCTGTAACACCATTGGCTAATAGCCCTGAATCCCTCTCAGTACTAAAATTCTTCTGTGGCAAGTTCATTAAGAAATTAGATTATCTTCAGGTGACTTGTTAAACAACAAAGTTCTAGCCAATAGCAAAGATATCTTGGGCTATCGACCAATAAATAAAACCATCTGTGTAAAAGAAAACAGGCTGTTTTGGATCTGGTGTCTGGCTAAATTGAGCATGGACTTCAGTGATAATCACTCCAATTAATTGCCTCTTAGGTTGTGTTCTCTCATCATGAAAAACTTTTCCAATTCAAACCATGTGCATTAAAATGAGAAAACAAAAGCAAAAGCTGCTCCCTACTCCCCAAAGCCCCTCTGTCAGGGTTCCCAAGTGGTCCCAGGAGAGCTGTTAGTGGTCTGAGAAGGACTGGTCATCATCGCATACCATACATAGGTGGGGAGCTTGTTATTCTCAGTTTCCCGCCTATGAGAGGATACCCCTATTGTTTCTGAAAATGCTGACCAGGACCCACACTTCCAACAAAAATTCCTCTACCTCTACAACAGCAGCAAAAGCAGCAGCAGAAGCAACAGCAATAGATAAGTGTTTTTGATGAATTGCGAGATGAATAGGGCTTACAGTGCCCCCAGTCTTGCTGATACCAAATGCCTTTAAGATACAGCCTTTCCCATCCTAATCTACAAAGGAAACAGGAAAAAGGAACTTAAAACTCCCTGTGCTCAGACAGAAATGAGACTGTTACAGCTTGCTTCTGTGCTGTTGCTTCTTGCCCCTGACTTGTAAACAAGACCTAGGAGAACATGCGAACGGAAAGTCACAAACCACTGGGTGTTTGAAAGGATCCTTGGGACCTCATGCACATCTGCAGAAACTGGATGGAGAGATTTGGGGAAGCATGGACTCTTTAGCCGGCTTAGTTCTCTATGGAGTCAGCTTGCTCCTTACTGGTAAGGTTTGATTTATTTTGTTTGATTTAGTATATTTTGAAGCAAAGTTAATGTCTTCTAGGCTCCCTCACCAACTCTTAGTGCTGGCAAGGGGCAGCTGTGCTCTAGGCACTGTTTCTCTGTCCATGTAATGTTTGGATGGATTGAATGCAAAGTCCCAGTGGCAAGAACTGATTTTTCTAGTTTCATTTCTGAACAGTTGCCTCTACCACACATTGCCACAGATTGTGAGGACTGATTAGGTCACTTTATTTGAAGTGACGCGCTTACTTTGTTGGATTTAGTTTTCCCCATTCAGGGTTGTTTCCTTATTTAAAAAAGAAAAAAATCCTATTTTTTACCTATTTTAAAGAAAATCTTCAGTAAATTTTAAAAAATAAAATTCATGTTGAAAATTATGGGGACAAAAAAAAAAGAAAATTATGGGGACGTTCTTAAAGCAAAATGTACAGCTTCACTTTAAAATGAGAAAGTGCTTTTCTGTGAAGATTTGGTATTTGCATTCTAATCACTGAAGTCAAGTGCAAAGCTTTTTGTTATTTCTAATGGTTGGGGTCAGGGAGACTATAGTTATATAAATTTGATTTCTCAAAATATTTGGCATACAGTTCATAAAGTCTTTATTGACCCAATGAAATTAAAGTATAGACATTTACCAAGATGACTGGGCAGAAGAGAGCACTGAAACCTTTTGGGGAGATAAGCAATAGTGGGTTTGATTGCTTTTAGATTTAGTGTTGTATGTGGGGACCTTCTCTAGATAGTGTGACATGCCTCTGTAGCTCACTCACTTTATGGAACTCTGGTTAAAAGTTGGACCAAAACCCGAAGTGAAAATCCCAACTATGATATAATTGCCACTAATCTCTTCCCTATAGTCCAAGAGCATTCTAATTGCAGTAATGAAAATAGAATTGATATTGGAGGTAGATCTGGGGAAATTTACTACACTTAACCATGTGGGCTAGATCAATATACTTTGATCCAAATAAACATAAGCATTTTCTATATTATTTTTATAGTCTTCTGTTTGAAATATTCTATTAAATGTTCAAAGAAGTAATCCAATAAAATAACAATTGCTTATGAGATGATTTTATCTCTTCAGTTTGCTTTCAGTAACCAATTATACTGAGAATTTAATATTTTTAAGACAGAATGTGTAATATATTTGCTGTGAATAAAAGATTTATCTGATGGTTTTAATATGGTATGTAGAAATAGTTTATGTTAATGTAGAAAGAATATAGATTTCTTCAATAATATGTAAATCTTTAAAGCAAATGATTATCATAATGTCAATTTTGGTTCGCTTTTTTTTTCCTGCATAAAATGTTTATCAGTGACATAAAGTCTGGAGCTCACTCCACAGAAGGACTTGTGGTAATGCAAAACCCAGCGTCTGTCTACAGTTGTTCTCAGATACTGTTTATGTTAAGCGCACATTCACATGCTCTTATTTTTCCCCTCAAAATAACTACAATATGTTATGGTGCTTTACAATATAGGCTTAGAAGGGCTACCATAAAATCAAACAGGAAAGTTACATGGCCAAATGGTTGTTCCATGCCTTCACCTTAGTTTCCTGAGAATACAGTACTGACTTCATCTGAGAGAGGCGCAATGATGGGGGAGTCAAGTTCTTGTTGGTAATGGAGGGCCAAACTAGTAAGGTTGGTTTCTGGGATAGGTCTGTGTTGAGTTCTGACTTACTTTGTCAGCTTAAGCCTCCATGAACACAAATATCCAAGAATTGCCATTAGCAACAGCAAGAATACTTACTTGTGTGATCATGTCTAATCTATAGACGTCCATTCTTCAGCCCTGCTGGTGGACTACAATAATGGAGCAAGGGACTTATAGTTCTGGGTATTTTGCTAGTCAAACTTCTCTCTAGTCTCTCCTTTGTTTTTTTTGAACAAACAAAACTTGAAAGTATGCCACATTTGTCTCTTGTCTGTGTGATAGGTACTGGCCCATGTGAGGATTGGAGGAGATGGGAAGTTTTCAGAAGACTTGCCCAAATCTTCCTGATTCTGATATAGTCTCCTCCCAGTTGAGAATCCTAGCCAATTTAATCTTGCAAACAAGTTCTGGTAAACATACTTTTTCTACTCCCCCATCCTCTCTAAGCCAGGTTGCTTTATATAAAGAGTTGTATATAGAGAAAAATAAAACCACTCTTCTTTATCATGGTATGTTCTATGGGATCAACAATGTCCTGATGGAAAGTTTCTAGTCTTACGTATTTATAAATCTTTCCTGTCTTATTTGACATTTCTCAATAACTAGAGGACCTCTTGTCTGGAATGGCAGAGGAAATTTGATCATTAGGTTAGGGTGGTGGTAGCAGATGGAACATCCTCATTAGGTCTATCGTGAGGCAAGTATGAAGGCTGAGGAATCAAGGGTGTAGTGATCTAGCTCAGAGACACACATAGGAATTATTCTTTGAGGAAAGAGTTTTGCTTTCTTCGCACATGCTCCCTTCTAAGCATTGTCTGTATGAGGTCTCAGCATTTCCCTTTCAGCTCTACCCTGGCAGATCTTCCTGGGTAGCAAAAATGTAGAGTTCTTCTAAGATGTCCCTCCAGGAGGGAAAATCTCTTGAGACCATCTCAGAAGACTGTGATGTGTCCTCTGGGGGGTTTAGATGTGTAGGTCTGGAGTTTTTCTAATTTCAGATTGTTTAATGTCAAATACAGAATACCCCTTGAAAGGATATTATGTGACTGTTGTAGATGGCTTACTGGTTAGTGCACAGAATCAAGATTTAAGTAGGGTGAAACAGTGGAACAAACTGAAAATATACCATTTCAAAATAGATAAATGTTATGTGTTTGGGTTAAATAAATTATTTTTAGTTAATCTGGGAGAGACTTGGTTTGCTGAAAGTTCTTGTGACTGGCACCCAAGTTTTAGTGATGTACAAAATTCCTAGCAGCCAACACATGCTTTACTAGCTAAAAAGGTAATGCATAAGTTGTAACAGTTTGTATTAGAAATGAAATGTCCAACCTGAAAGTGGTAATATTCTCACTTTAATGCTCAGACTATATCAATTATAAAAACACTAATGACAAAGGAATTTGACAGCAAGCATACTAGAAAATTAAGTACTTTAGAAGTTTTGTCACGTGGAATTATTTAGCCAGTAGAAAAGAAATGAAGCACAAACAGTCTTTTGGAGAGTTTCCACATGAATTTAGAGATTGACATTGTATTTTGCTAGATCTAGGATCTAGGCATGGAGGGAGTTTCATAGAAAACACTTTGACTTTCTTGATGTAAATCATGTAAAAATTGATTACCATTCACACAAAGATTGAACTCCCACATGGAGAGTGTTCAGGCATAAGTGAGATGAGTAACAGGTTGAAGTTGGATGATGATCTATTAGGAATGTGAAAGGAGGATCTGTAATGGTTACTACCTTTCATGTGCTTTTCATTTCACTGTGACTCCTAGCTCATCTATTAGCAGGTGCACAGGGTTCAGAAAAGTCACGAGGATCTTTGCCCAATTAAACTAAACTGAGAGTGTTTCCTGAATATGGATGTAAATTGTGGGTGCAAATCAATCTACTATGCCTTATGAGAAAAAGCGCAAGCACTTATGCTTGGATAACTCCTTTGGACGCGACAGCTCTATGGAACTGTACTGGAGTTAATCTAGAATGCATGGGGAGTAAAGACTGGACTGTGAAGTCACAAACCAAAGGTTAAGATCAAATTGATAGTTTTGGCAGGTTATTTGATTTCTCTAAGCTTCAGTTTTCTCATCTGCAGTTTATGGATGAGAATACTATTTCCTCGAGTTGTTACAAGTATCAGCGTGATAATGCATGTAAAGTATGTAGCCACTAGGAACTCTCTTAATACATGAAGCTATATAAGCAGAAAAGAAGTATTGCTATGAGGATCACTGCTCTAATTAATTATAGATTGTTTAAGTCTTTTCCAATATTTTGGGAACTGAGTTACTACTCATAGAAGCAGTTTCCTTTGAAAACAACCTCAGCTTCATTCAATTCTCCAAAATTTGTGCTGGTCACTGCCGGGTTGGCAAGCTGGAACACAGGCACTACTCTAGTGGCTCCCCTCGCCTACCCATTTGTACCTGTTCGTGGCTCCTCTACTTCAGTCAGCCCATCTCCACAGTCTGTATCCTTTCCTTTTGTCTTTTTTAAAGATATTTTTATTCATACAAGAACTGGGATCTAGGCCACAGGTGTGGGCTTTGAGAGAATTCACCAGAGGCAGAGTGGGGAGCAGAATGGGCAGATCTACTGAAATACACTGCTGAGGGGAGCAGTGAGTGAGACAGTATAGGTCTGCTATGCCATGTGGGTTAGCTCCCTGGTCCAGGATCGAACTCAGGCCTTAGCAGTGATAGCACTGAGACTTAGCCTCTAGGCCACCAGGGAGGCCCTTTTATTGACTCGTTTATGATACTCCATCCATTTGGAAATAACATTCTCCACTTCCATTCTGCAAATGCCATTCAACCCAGCTCGTGTAGGTTAACCCTTTCTCATGTGTTCTTCCTCTGTTTCTGGGTTTGTTAACCACACAGGCTGTGTCTTTGAAATTTGAGTCAATAGATTTAGTTCAATGAGCTTCTAACATCTTTGAACACACATATTTTTTTATCCTCTATAGTGCATTTATTTAATGTTGAGCAATCTTTATGGAACAGAACTTGATATATCATGGTGAAAAACTGTTGGTTTATCACAGCAGATTTGAAAGGATGAATAGAGTACAAAGGTTTTGGCCATATTTGAAATAATAAAAACAGTAACAACAAATTGGTTTCATATACATTGCAAGTCATAAGCATGAATGTCTTAAAAGTTTGGCTGTGTTTAAATATTTGATATATATAAATAAGTTAAAAAGAATATTCTTTCCTCCCATAGGGGGTGAAAGGGATATACTCATGAAACATGAATTAACTAGGCCTTTACTTAATTTTAGGCATTGCAAGATTCTTGAATATTACTCAAAATATATGCATTTTTTATTTAATAGATACTTATTTAGTTATTGCCTTCCTACCTATCATTTATTCAACAACCATCATTTTAGTTAATGTAAACACAGCAGAAACTTTGTGCTAAGCACTGTACTGGGCACTGAGAATACAAAAAAAAATGGTTGTTAAGCTTAGTATGAATACAATTAATAAAATTTGAAAATCATCTATAGGTTGGATTTTTCTCATTTTATAAAAACTTCCAAACAGTTGTGACTATTGCAAAAAATCTCATGGCCAGTTGTAATGAGTTATCCATAACCAAATTAAGAAGATAAAAAGGGAAAGGAAAGAAAGAACACCCATTAGTGGGAACAGAGAGTGTGAAATAGTATGGTAAGTGTGAGGAAGTTGAGTAAAGCTGGAATGCAAGGGGGAGGCAGAGAATTATGGTTGGGGTCAGACCAAGAAGGATCTTGTAGGCCATTTAACTAGTTCGTACCTCATTCCATACATACTGAAATTTGGCAGAGTATTTATTCTATCATATTTCATTTATGTATTAGAAATTTACTCTGATAATAGTGTGGAGTATGAATTAAAATGGCACCGTATATAAGCTGGGACCAATTTGATGTCTCAACACTCAAGTGAGAAAGTCCTAGTTAAATCATGTTTCATGAGTATATCCCTTTCACCCCCTATGGGAGGAAAGAATATTCTTTTTAACTTATTGGAAGAAGAGTGGGATTGAGAACACTGTGGAAGTGAAACTGCAGGGATTGATGATTAGTTGCATAAAGGTGGTTGAGAGAAAGCGGGTAGAATAGTCATTATTCCAGGGTTCTGTTTTGGATTATGGTGGTGCCATTGAGTGTACTGGAAACACGGCAGAGGAACTGGTTAGAAACAGCTTGGCATGATGCAAACGCTTACTGATATGTGTTGACTTTAAGGTTCCATGGAAAGGGAAGCATTTAGCAAAATTTGGCTCTCTGCTATGAAACTCAAAAAAGGCAGTTGGGTGTAGACTCTGGTTTATGTTAAGTGAAGCCATGGACATGGACATTTACCAAGATTTGAGTGAAAGAAAGAGAAAAAGAAAATAGCCAAGCATTCTATGAGGATGCATCAAGGAAATAGAAGAACACACCCAGTCAGATGCCTTTCCTGGAATATCAGAGAAATGATATTGCAGTGGAAAAGATAGGGGAGAGTTTTTAACAAGGGGACAATACAGTGGGGGCATCAAGGGATGGTCTACAGGCCCTGTGTGGGGGCACCAGGCTGCACGTAGGTTGTTTTACAGAGAGCCAGCTGCATGATAGCATTAGCAACAGGACTGGAAGGGAGGTAGGAGGATCCACTGGCATCACTCCCAGCTCAGGAAAGGGAATGTCTAAAGTTGCCTCCCTTACTTCTGGAATTTGAAACTGATAACTCAATTCCCACGTCTGAGTCTGGCCAGACTATTCCTTAACTCACATCACACATGCAAAATATTTTGTAGCTTGAGCCATACCTGCTTCCCTCTACACCCACCCCCACTGCCTCCTTTTGTCCCATCCTTTCCCTCATTTTCCTTCCCGAAGGCTGCAGGGCAGGTGTGGGATGTGGATCTGCCAGATGGCAGAAAACTGACACTTTAATATATCTGTTGGCAAGAGTGAGGTCATTCCCACTGCCTGCCAGCTGCATGTCCACCTTGGTATGCGTGTTACAAGAGGGAGAAAGTGTAGAGTCAGAGGGACTAGTTAGGCAGTCAGTTGAGGGGCATCCTGGGTGTCTGGTTTTTGCTCTCTCCTGTCACAGTCTCTTGCCCAGGGACTTAGCCAGTGAGGTGTGTGTGGGGGTCACACCCATCTCAGCAGATCTGTCAGCTTTCCCGTTTTTGTTAGAGGGTGATATCATGCTTCCTGGGGGGAGTGCTGGAAGACAATGCGCGGCCACTTTCCTCCAGATACAATAGGCGGAGTCAGGAAGGCAGTATTGACATTACTGGGCCTGGAGAGGCACTCGCTTCTCTGCGGCCGTCAGATGGTGAACCAGCTTAACCTTGGCACACAGGCCTGGGTTGTGCAAGGCGTCTGGCTGCAGAGCCAAAGGGGCCTCCGCCCTGGGGACACAAGTGCTTTAGACATCTGGGGATCTGGGATGGGCTTCAAATTCTGATCCCTGGATCAAAAACAACCACAAAATAATAGTACCAGGAATTATGAAAATGACTACCATAGATCAGCTGCCTCTCCATGTCAGATGTTTTAATATGCTGTTTAGTAGCTGCTAAAATCTTGTACAACAGCTACTATTCATTTTTTAATAGGTGGTGAAACTGAGGCTCACAAAGTTTAAGTGACTTGTCTGAGGTCAAAATATAGTAGACATCATTATTTTGGACTGCCTCAAGTCTCTTTTTCAAGAGCTTCCATGCTTTGCTTCTACATGATTCTGATAGGACTGCCCGTCACTGGCCAGTCATCCATCTGACTATAGCGCTTGGTTCAGGTGGCGGATGCATGACCCAGTAGGCCCAGTTACATTCTTCCTCTGGGAATTTATAAGTGACAGCTTCTTCATAAAATACTGTATGAGAGGAGTTACCAGCTCCTCTGGGCATTTGAAGGAGGCTGATGTTTGGTAGGAGAGAACGAGGACAGTAACAGAACGGTCAAGACCAGTGTGCTGACACTGTTTGAGCCCTGGGCCCAAGGATTTGATTCAGGGAATCATCTCTGCCCTGTCCTGTCACAGAAGCCAGTTATCTATATTTAGTTGTGCTATTTTGATTTGATTTTGTCTTTTGAAAGTGCATAGTCCTGAGTGACCCAGTGGTCTCAGTAGGAAATGATGGAGCAAGGGGTAAACTGGGAATGACCGCAAGCCAAATCCTGGGCTTTTTCAAACACTTCACTGTTCTACCTTCTAGCTAGTGTTTCAAGGTCATCTTAGGCTGTTTCCTGAAAAACGAGGCTGATAACAGTACATAGGTGGATTTGGGGGATTTAGAAAGTACCTAAAAGTACTTAGTACAGTGTTGGCACATAAGGGACATTTAGTGCAAATCAGATGTTCTTACTATTTACTGATGATTATATGATACTGAGATTCTTATATAGGTATATGCCAGAACTTTCAAAGTCCATCTCCATCTGTGAGGACAGGCAATGCATTTTATACCAGATTGAGCTCTCTGGTTTCCTTGGTTCAGGTCAACATTGGTAAGTAAATCTGGCCTTGTTTTAGGGACAAGGAGAGACAAGTTTAGAGATGTGCATTCTTCAGCTTTTGCTGAAAATCCAGATTATTCTGTGGCTTTATCAGTTAGTGAGATGTGTTCTTTACTTCTCTCCTGCAGCCTGTATTTTCCTCTTTTCTCTGACCTTTTTTTCTGAATTGAAAAAAATTTTTTATTTTTATTTTTTTATTGAGGTAATGTTAGTTTACAGTACTGCATGGGTATCAGTGTACAGTTTTCACTTCAACTGTATATACCACACAAGGCCCTCCATTAGGTGGACACACACTATCCACCCCTAACCAGTTGGCCCCTCTACCTGTTTTAGCTCCCCTTTCATCCCTAGTTTTGACTCAAAGGGGCTATAATAGGATCATTTGTCATCTGTGCATTCTTAGTTCATTTATCCTAACCTATTGATATTATTGTTAAAATTATTACCATTGACAACTTACTGTGGAATTGTGCTGTGCCTCACTCCTGACTAAGCTCATTATCAGATTTTTGGACTCATCCTGGAGAGTACGAGTGTGTGTGTGTGAGAGAGAGAGACAAAGAGGGGACGATGCTAGCTTTGCCATTTTCCTCTTACTCCTCTTGGTCTGTTTTTCTCTATGTGTAATCACTTCTTGAATTAAGAAAGTAATTTCTAATCTTCAGAGAATGACCTAAATACAGAATGAATATACTATTCATCATTATCACTTTAGAACAAAAAGCAGAATCAAAGAACATATAGTAGTTTAAGGAGTTGGTGTGCCTACCTTTCCAGGTTCTTGTGAGAGACTCAGTTCCTCAAGCAATGTGGGAGGGGTAGTCCAGTCACACCAGGCATTTTTGGTTTCCAAACATACACTTTGAAGCCTGCATGCGTTTGCGTAAGCAGTTTCCTCTGTCCGGAATGGCCTGTGTATTCTTTTTCACCTGTCTAGTTGATTCTTCAAGGATTGTCTCGGGGATCATTTCTTTTAAGAAGTCTCCTTTACCTTCCTTGCATGGGAAGGATTACACCTTGCCTTAGGCTGGATTACACCTAAAATAGGGCCTAATGCAAAGAGATTGCGTAGGCGGATTGTTTGGGAAGAGATTCCAGGTTGGAACAAGAATGAGGGGCTAAGGAAATAGAACTGTATTGGAACATGTTATCACATTGGACACTGCTGTGTCTGCCTGGTGAACCAGGCCTGCTGAGAAAGGAGACTCAGACTGTTCACCTGAGGAAAAAAATGGAAAGGCATTAATCCATTGCTTCCTTCCCCTTTTGTTCAAGGGTTATGTTGATGTACAAAACTGGTGAGTGACTGCAGGTGGCCTGTGTTGTTCTGCCAGAAAAATTCCAGGGAGGGGAATGAGACACAGTCATGGAGACTCTAAACGCTACTTTGTGGTTACATCTGTTTGCAACAGTCTGTTCAGAAGGTGGAGGCATGCTTAGTAGTGGCTCCTGCAGAAATAGCTGGGTCAAGAAATGAGATGGGGAGGATTTGCACTGGCGCTCAAGAAATGTTGGATGCAGGCATCCATCTGCTTGCCTCTCTCACAGAACTGTGGGTATAATATTATATGTTATGGTTTACTCTGTAGTTTCCATCAGGAGGTTATGAGCTATGTTTGGCATTTTAATATTCTCGGGACCAGACACTTTATACTGACTGGCAGAGAATGCTTTAATAAATGGATTGTTCTAGATTTAATGTTCTGATCTCCTACTCCTGTAAGTGTACTATATATACTACTGGTGGCCTGAAAGAGTCTAGAATGTGATACTTGGAAAGTTATTTGTAATCAAACTAGAGCTTCTTCACTTTAATAGTGTATGTGGAAGCCAATGTATACTAGACATAATGTGTGTGGCATGTACTGTCTCACTTGCATCCACTGTTATCTTTGTACTGGTCAGCTATTGCTGTGTAACAAACTATTCCTAAAACTCAGCGCCTAAACCGATAATTATTACTCACTTGTCTTTAGGTGATTCAAATTTCAACTGATCTAGTCTTGGCCTCTAAAGGACTAGGCTCAAAATGCGCATACTGCCACTCATAGGCCCAAAGTCAGGGCAAAAGCAAGTGTGCAAATACAAGTTCAAGAGTTGGAGCCAACTTTCAGTTCACTGTAAACTCTGCTAGATTTATTCTGCTCAAGTTACTGGGATTCATCTCTAAAATAGCATTAGGATTACACTTATCTCATGGTTTTTTGGGGGGAAGAGATGAAGTAATTTGTGTAAATCATTTAGAGCAACTAAGAAAACATTAAGGGAATGTTAATGTTACTAGTTGGATCCATCCAACCATCACCACTTATGAATGATGGAGGATACTTTGGGATTTTGCTACTAAAATAGCTGTGGGAGAGTGAAGGTTGACTGCACAAATCGTCCCAGTATCAGCCATTCTCCACCAACGGAAGGACTCAAAGGAGCAACCTTCTGAAGTGTCCCCCATGTAATTCATTTATAAATTCCTTTCTTTCTCTTATAAGTACTCACTGGCCTCACATTCAACTCCTTAGTAGCTGGGCTTACTCTGTGCTGCCTGGCTTCTTGGGCCCCGTCAGCCTGTGTATCTTACGCCTAGAGTCAGCACTTTTCACACAAATCATCTGCCAAGAGGTACAGAGCTGGAGCCAGCAACGTGCAACAGCTGCAGAAGCTCAGCCACATCCAGAGGCCTGTAGTAATCTCCTAACAGGCCTGGGCACAGCCCCATCCCCCGAGTGACTCTAAAGTGCATAAGCCATCAGCAAAGTGCAATTCCAACATGAGTAATACATGAGTGCTGCCAGCTGCTTCTGTAATCAAACAAAAAACTATTGTTGCTAGCAGAGGCGAGGGTGGGGGCGGGGCAGTTGGAGAGGGTGGTGGCTTGAGGGGAGAATCACCATTAATTGCATTATTATCATCCCATGGAAGCTGAGAGAGCCAGTGGCTCAAGCTAACTTCTGTGAGAGGTTTTTTTCCTTTAGATCACTTTCTGATGGGAGTCCTGGTCTATGATTCTTACCAAGCCCACCTTTTGTCTTAACTGGTGATTGTAAGAACAGACTGGGGATAGATAAACCTGGGCTGGACCCCCATTCAGCAATATGGTAGCTGTTGACCTTAAACAAGTCATTTCACCTTCCTGGAGACAGGTCATTTCACATCCTAACACCGGAGTGTTAGGAGGATCATGTGATGTGAAGCAGATCAAATGTTTAGCCAAATTCAGGTTCATACAGAATGTACAATAATTATTAGCTATCATTTCTTATCTCTCCCCGTGCCACTAATACTGTTGCTTCAAAGAGTACCATCTCCAAAAATCTGTATAAATGTTATTCTGTTTCATTCCATCCTGTTTTAACCTATCTCATTTCTTCATCCATTTTCCTTTACAAATATTTTTGAACTCATACTTTATACCCAGCAATATGACACTTAGCAGATCTAAAGATGAATAAAGTCATTGCTGTTAAAAAGGTCGCTGCAAGAATGTGAATTATAGATGACTGTAGAGTAGATTTTCGTTATTCATGGTAGTAATGTTGTATAAACCATGAACAAGAAGTGGGATTCCTACAAACTACAACATTGCTGTCAAATGAGCAAAACATAACCCAGGTTTGTGTGTTTCTCTTTAGAGGCAAGTCATTCAATATTTTAGGCTGTTTCACTAACATTGTACCCAGAGCTGGAACTTGGCTCATTTAACACGTGTTCTTACTGAAGGCACAGTACAGCATTCTTTTTTTATATATACTTTTTTATTCATATAAGAACTGGGGTACAGGCCAGAAGTGCGAGGATCCATGAAACAGAGTGGGGAGCAGAACAGGCAGATAGACTGAAACACACTGCTGAGGGGAGCAGCGGGCAAGGCAGGAGAGGTCTGCCGCGCCATGTGGATCACCTCTCTGGCCAGCGGCAGGATTTAAACTCGTGCTGCAGTGGCTGTGGTTTGCTTCATAGTGCATTGCTTAACCCACTGTGCCACCAGGGGAGGGCCCAAGTACAGCATTCTTATGTTAGAAATACCAGACAGTATTTCAATTTTATGCTTGGGACTTAAATCTTAAATGGTGAAATGTGAGTGAAAGCATAAAAATATGAAAAACTGGTATTAAATATGGCATGGAAAGGATACGGTTTACAGTGTGATTGCTGAGCAGAGAAATGCCTTGTTTCAGCTCTTTGGGGAACACATGCGAGGCCTCAGTTATCCCTGCTCTGCATTTGTGTTCCAATGACTGGGAAGGAACAGGGTACACTGATTCGAGGTTATAAATAAATCTTAATTGCTAGGTAAATTCACAGATATGCAATCGACAAATAATTAGGATAAGCTATTTATATGAACTCAGACTGCCATGAAGCTCCCATAGTTGTATGGGACAAGCAAAGGAGACAGAAATGCATTCAGTCCAGGGAAATTCAGTCCACAGAAATCAGACATGCAGGGCAGAGGGCATTTCTGACAATGCAGACTGTAAGGATGGAAACATAGAAGGATGGAAGAGGTGGTAAAGCAGCAGCTCACTCAGATTGAGCTGGTGGGTGGAAGGATTTCTGCCTTTAGCACTGTGCTATCGAGTCTTGAAGTCACTGGATTCCCTTTAGGCCCCTGGGGTTTCCCATCCATTAGGAAGTGAGACTCAGCACTCTGAAATGTCAAACAAATGTAAAACAGATTTTTCTCTGCAGCGTTAGCAAGTACCAAAGAGTTTTTAGGAGGTTAAAGAAGTTGATTTGTTGTATAATGTGCAAAACTTAATAAATCTCCATGTACACATCTCTGTTCCTATCGTTAAGCTACTCTCTGATTCCAAACCTCCATATGTCTCTCCTCCTCCTCCTTCTGCCTTTACTGTTCCAGGCAGTTACACTTTCATCCCTACTTAGCATACCCCACCCTGCCAAACAAAAGCCAGTTAGTCATCCAGCCCACTCTCCTCAGGAATCTTAGCAGGAGCCCTGTGCGATAACGCAGGCATGATTTTCCAAGGTTTTACTCAACCCTCCACTCCCAATCCAAATGACTTATCCAAATATTCACCCAGAAAAGACATTTTCTTCATTTTGGCACAAGCAATGAAGAAGTACGAGAGTCCAGATGAGTTGACACTCCCTAGCAATGATTTCCCAGCATGACAGCATGCGTATTTTCTCAGCTTGAAAGCATAATCCATGCAATTTTAAAATCTAGCAACACTAAAATCTAGCAACACTAAACTGAGTTTATGTTATCCTCCTCTAAGCTGATACACATTTTTAAGTTTTGTAGTCCTCTAACATATTTCACAACAAGGTCTTATAATTTTCATTATGTAAGTTCTAAATATTTCTCCTAATAAAAAGTCCCAAATCATCAAAAGCCCCAAATATACTGTTTTTGAAATTTAACACAACCATGGATTTTATCTTAAAGAAAGTGATGAATAAGAGTATGACCTGGGAATAGCGCTCTAAGTTCTCTAAGTAGCATATAACACTGTAACGGAGTCAGGGATTTGGACACAACTGGTCAATAGACTAGAAGCACCAGTCCCAAATCTGAATTTAATTAAAATTTTAGTATCACATAGAGGACACAAATCAGTGAGGAAAAGAATAATAGTTCTGGGAAAATTCATTTTCTGTTTGGAAAAATTGTTTAAAAACTCATGTTACTGCACCCCTAAATGAATTCTAAAATGGATTAAAATGTAGCTATTAAAAATCAAACTATCAAAAGATGATGGGATTGAATGCTTACTGACTTTTCATATGGAGGATTTTATGTTTAAAAACAATGGAAGAAACCACAAAAATTAAAAAAAACAATTTACTTAGCCATATACATTTTGAAATCTTCTAACATTTGACTTTATATTGGGTAGCTTTTTCCTAAAAAGATAGTGTATAAGAGTGAACATTTCACCAAACTCAGCCATGTGTTACTATTTTCACTTTTTAATTTTTGCTAGTTTGATTCATTAAAAATGGTATCTTACGTGATTTTGTTTTAGAGGCTGAACTTTTCACATGCCTATTAGTCATTTGTATTTCCTCCTTCTGTGAATTATTTATTCCTGTCTTTTAAGACTTTATCAACCTCAATGAGATCTCATGAAAATAACTTCTTATATGCCATATTTACTGCAAGTATTTCTGATTTTGTTATTTAACTTTTAATTTTAGCTTTAAATATAAATGGAGATGTTTACATTCTTTTGTATAATGGAAGCTGAAAGAAAAATAAAATTCTCAAACATAGGATCAATGGCCATAAACCAGTAGGAACCCCATGGAAAGTGAAGCCACAGAGTTAAATCCAGGTCTTCTGGTGCTTCTGTACTATAATGTCTGAAACACTTCTTACCTCTGAACCCCTCTCATAACTTACACTTGACCCTCAGGAATGGAGAGAGGATTGGGTAAAGTGGAAGGGATGAGGGTAAATGTCAGAAGTAGGGCTTGAATGTCATAGATGCATTACTTGTTATTAAAAAGTTGTGGCTCATTTATGGGGGTCAAGAAATAGCTGGGAATGTCCAAGAATCCCTGGTGTCAAAGGGCCTCTTTCAAAAATGTCATGTGCTTCTGGTTCTGTGTCTTCAATCTTTACTTCACCATCTTTCTTATAAGCCAAGGGAGCCTTAGTCTCATGAGTTTAAGCAAGGGCTGCTGCAGTCACTACTATTACTTTTCTTGATCTTCTACCATGGCCTCCTTGTTATTTTAGTATCCATGAGAATGTTCAAAGAAGATGACCAGTGTTTTCATTTTTTTTAAAGATTTATTTATGCATGCAAGAACTGGGGTACAGGGCAGAGGTGTGGAGGATGAGAGTATCCACCAGAGACTGACTAGGGAGAGAACAGGCAGATTAACTGAAGTACACTCCTGAGGGGAGCAGCACGCGAGGTAGGAGAGGTCTGCTGCACCATGTGGGTTACCTGCCCACCAGCGGCAGGGATGGAACTCGTGCTGCAGCGGCTGCAGTGTGCTTCATAATGTGGTGCTTAACCCATTGAGCCACCAGGGAGGCCCCCTCGGTGTTCATTTTTTACTGCCCTTAGTATTTGTATCCAAGTTAGTTATCAGAGCATGGGATATTTTTACAACTCTCTCATTAGACTGTAGTCCAGTGGTTTTCAAACTTGCTATATAAAGATCGGGGGGTGGGGGTGGGGGGTGGTTCAAGGAGATGCCTATAAAGTGCCACAGGTGGCAGTGCGGTCTATGCCTGTCTCTTACCACTCCTTCATCTAGCTTCAACCCAAGTAGCTACACTTTCATTTATTTGATATATTGTCTTCTATAGATTATTTAATTTGGTAAAAGGGTGACTTTGCTTTAACAAAATCATGTTGGGGAACCACTGACTTAAGTTGCAGAATTTGCTCGAGCTAAGATATCTCAGAGGCAGGAGTGATGGGCAAATATTCTGTACAAGGCATTAAGGCTAAGTCAAGTACAGATTTTGAAGCTGACGTGATAAATTGGAATCAATTCTCCAATTGATTTCATTGGAACCAATGGAAAATTGATTGGTTTCTTCCAACTGCTGTAGCCTGTTAACCAGATAATCATACCTGTATATACAGACTGGTAAGGTGTTGATTGAAAGTTTGAGAGACTCTTCTAGGAGTAAAGAAGGTACATTTTAAATCATGGATTTTATAACATTGATTTTGTTGTTCTGGTAGTTTGTTTGCTAAGAAACAGTTTAGAGTGGATAAGCTGTGACAGCTCTGAAGTTGTACAGGAGCTTGTGAAATCTTAAATGTGTGCAGTTATTCCTTCTGCATTGGCATTTAAGTGTTGTTCCCATCTGAACTTTTTTTTTTTAAGATTTATTCATTTATGCATACAAGAGCTGGGGTACAGGCCAGAGTTACAGGAGGTGAGAGGATTCACCAGTGACAGAGTGGGGAGCAGAACAGGTAGATCAAATGAAGTACACTGCTGAGGGGAGCAGCGAGTGAGGCAGGAGAGGTCTGCTGCGCCATGTGGGTCCCCTCCCTTCCTGGGGATTGAACTGGTGCTGCTGTGCAGCAGATGCTTCACAGTATGGCCCTCAATCCGCTGTGCCACCAGGGAGTCCCCCATCTGAACTTTTAAATTAGCCACACAGACTTCAGCATTCAAGTTCTTTTTTTTTTAAAGATTTATTTATTTATGCATACAAGCACTGGGGTACAGGCCAGAGGTATGGGGGGTAAGAGGACTCACTACAGACAGAACGGGGAGCAGAACAGGCAGATCCACTGAAGTACACTGCTGAGGGGAGCAGCTGGCGAGGCAGGAGAGGTCTGCTGTGCCATGTGGGTCCCCTCCCTGGCCGGCAGCAGAGATCGAACTCGTGCTACAGTGGCTGCGGTTTGCTTCATAGTGTGTTGCTTAACCCACTGTGCCACCAGGGAGGCCTAGCATTCAAGTTCTAATTTCAAGTACGAACATGAGCAAAATCGTGATTTTCATTGAATACATTCTGTGTTATACAGTCTAAGAACTAATCAATCTGCTTTACTTTTTAACTCCGTTAAAAAGTCAAAGCCAGGAATATCAAGCACTCTATTTGTGACCTAGGACTCTGGGTGTTTGATCATATTTTAAAATTATGAATCTTGATTTGGACTTCAGTTCCCAGAGTATGTGGTAAATTTTGCTTTCTAGTTGTGACTAATTATAAATGTGTGTCACCCTTAGATGGAGTCAGATTTTACATTAAAGAAACCACAGACTAAGTCTTTATGGCTCCTACTAGAAGTCAAGACCATTTGAAGTACTAAGAAATTAAGAGAATGGAAGCTTTAGCTATGCAGCCCAGAATGACAGGATTTAGGAGGGTTATATATCACAGTCTCTGAAACATATGCTAGCTGAGCTCCTTTCTTATCCATGATTATATTCCTTCTCTAGGCTGTTGCTACATGTAAAAAATAAGACAAACAATATGTGAAATAAATTTTTTAAATACTCCTGTTATAATGCACCATTATTGTGCAGGCAGTATTTTTTAATACACTTTCTGGTTTCATTTTCTCTGGATGTAAGATAATGCTACTACAAATGTCAACTTTTCCCTTTATTAGCTCTTCAGGTAAGAACACACCAGGTTGAGTTGACTGTTTTTCAGCAGAGTGAGCCCCATTTTCTCCTCATTGGATTCACACTTTTAGGGAATCCTAAATCATCATCATCATCAAGGGAAATTATTTATTGAGTGGCCACTATTTGCCACACATGCAACAAAAAATTAGTTTTTTCACAATTTTTGTTCAGAAAATTACAAAAGATTTCTTTACATGCATGTGGAGCTATAAACTTATCCACCCTAAGTCAAATGTTTAGAGGTAAGCCTTATCACTGCCATTTCACTGAAGGTACCAGGCACAGAGGCTAAATAACGTGTGTGGTGCTGTATCACGACAGTAGCACAAGGCAGATGTGAGATTCAAAGCCAGGAGGGCTAAATTCCCTAGCTTCTGACCACATACTGCATCGCTCTGCTGCTTGGCAGTGCTACATTTCCAGGCCCTCTACTGCGTTATATTACTCTCTTCTGAGACAGGCATAGTTCCCCAAGGTAACCCCACCCCCAGTTCAAACCATCCCCTCCATGAAAAAGTGCTGCTGTAAATCCAAGGCTTAATGTGCAGGGCACAACCCTTTTGCTTTCCTTCCACATGTTCGTTTTAAAATGTTTATCTTTTTATTCTGTGTGTACAATGCTACCATCCAGAGATAGCCACTGTTAACATTTCCTAGATAAGATTGAATTTTATATCCCTCCCTGTGGAATTCAAAACCCTCTGCCAGGGTTCCCCTGTGAACTGCTCGGGTCCTTACATTCTCACGGTTCCCTCCTACGCTGAGCTCCACCTTCCTTTTGGGTTTAATTCATGCACTCTCTTGCTTTCTCCAGCCCAGTCTCTGTTTAAGTTGGTAAGAACCTAGAGGTTCAGTTCAGAATTTCACTTTAATTAAAAATAAGAATGGCAGCAGTTTTGCTACACAGATACATAGGTACAGGGTACAGACAAATAATGCGTTTCTGAGTAGAGCATACTTAAGTGACGAGTAGAGACAAAGATGGAGTTTATACTGTGAGCATTCAGACAATTTCACATGGCGTTTTAGACACTTGTGTTTGGTAAAAGTCCTCCAACCGTCCATCATATTATGAACATTTTTACCCCTTTTCTCCTTCCTCTTGTCCTGCCTGTTGTGAATGTATTAAATTCATGAATTCAGGAAAAATTCTTTTCAATATTCTACCTTTCCTCTTAAGAACATAGAGCATCTTTCTAAGTCTTAAATTCTTTGTCTTTTGGTAAAACCTCATAGATATTTTCATATAGGTTCTACACATTTTATGTTGGGCTTTAAGTGTCATGTGATATGTTCTGTTCGGCTATTAAGGATGATGTGCTATGTTAATGCTATTGTTATATACTAAATTGTCTTTCCCTTCTAGGGAAAATCCCATAGTTGTCTACAGGAGATGAATCATTTAAACTGCTGACCTGATTTACTAATATTTTATTTGGAATTTTTGCTTTCCAAAAGTGAGATAAGAAGTAGATTTTTTTTCTTGAGCTCTTTTTAAGATTAGGTATTAGGATTATTAATGTTAATTTATAAGAATGGGTTTATGAGATTATAATGGTTTATGAGATTATTATCCTTTAAAAATGTTCTTATGTTACATAAATTCATCAGCAAAACCAGATAGCTCCATGAATTTTTGATGAGATAATTCAGGCTTTGTACTTTATTTTAACTTTAGAAATTTGTATTTCCCAATAAAATCATTTTTATGTATTTTCATATTTATTAGCTAAGAATTATACAGGGGGTTTTCCAGATGCAAAAGAGATCAAAAGAATAGTCAGACAATACTATGAGCAGCTATATGCTAACAAGTTTAACAATCTAGAGGAGATGGACAGGTTTTTAAACA
>JAGFMF010011632.1:1898894-1916207 GCA_019455555.1 Galemys pyrenaicus
GCTCAAGGAATTGGGCAATTATAACCAAAGGTAAACAACAACAACAACAAAAACTTAATAAGACCAAAAAGCCGGGATAAACCAAAGGGACCATGGGGGTGGGGAAGGGGGGAGGGCAAAGACGGGGAAGATGCCAGAGGGTGCACAAGGGACTGAGGTGATGGTGCACGGGTGAAATGGTGGTGGGTACTCCCTGGGGACTACAAATGATGTCAAATATAACTAATAATAAAAAAAAGAATTATACAGGGGGTTTTCTTAGGATTTAAAGCCTCTTTCCTATAAAAACAAATTTACTTCTTGTTTTACACATAATTTTAGAATTCACACCAAGACCCATCTCGTGAAATTCTCATTTTTCTATTTTTAAGTTTATTAATATCCTTATTAATCTTATTGTTCTTCCCCTTGCCTTTCTGAACTCTTATAGTTCTTTTAAAAATATTTCCTCAGTAGAGTTCTTGTTTTATTTATATTTATTAATTAGCAAAATATTTTAAACTATCATTTTGTCTCTGAAAGCATTTGTTTCAAACTCATTGTAACAGTTTTGAAAGTAGAGTCCTTTTATTTTTTAGAAATCTTATATTTAGTTATGATCTTTTCTAGGATGTAATAATTAGAAGGCTGCATTATGATTTTCAAAGGGTTTTTTTGTTCAGTAATATATTGTTAAACCTGATTTATTGTATGGGATTATTTTGTTATGGTTTGGGATTCTGTGGATATTCTTTTATCTGCTTCATTTTGTGTGTGTGTGTGTGTGTTTAGCAAAGTATTAATTACAACAGGGCTGATAATTCCACTCTAAGTACTGTTTCATCTGTATTGGTTGTTACAAGGGAAATAATGCTGTGTCATTTGGTTAGTAACAGCCGCTTGAGTCTCATACATTCCCCCTGTGTTGCCATCTTGACTGCATGGGACCCTCGCTTAGGACCTCCCAATAATTCAGCAACTGAAGGGTTAATGTTTGGCTCACCTGGGTCTCTTAGAGTTCATATAGGTGTCAATTTTAATTTGTTTCACCAGATTGTTATATATTTTGAATATCACCTCTAAGCCATGCCAGACACATTTAAATTAGGGAAATTCAATTATATATACTTGATCTGAAAATCATAAAACTATAAAACGGTGCAAATGAATTCACTTGTCTTTCCATTTCATGGGCATGTACCTTAGGTTGAGCTTGGTTCCTGCTCTGTGTCTTCTGGGGAGGGTTCTGTCAATCGTGTCTGAAGGCAAATAACTTCTTTTGTGCTTCCTGGTTTCTGTACTCCAGTCAACTATTTTATGTGGTTCTGTTTTATGGCTAGATGTAAGCAGTGATGGGGAGAAAGTTGGTGATAGTAACTCAGAGTTTTGAAGCATCTGTGATTGGAAAGGTGAAGGATTAAGAGATAATGAGAGAGGAAATTAAGAGAAGCTTCTGTTTTCATTCTAGACATCCTGCATTTGAGGTGCCTAGTTAGGTGCCCAGCAGGTGATTTTATAAGTTGGTGCTAGATGAGAAGAGGCTGGAAACAGAGACCAAGGTCTGAGACAGATGATAACTGAAGTCTTGGGAGTTGATGAGATCACTGTGAGAAAGGAAATGGGGTATCGTATAGTATTGATTGGGCTATAATCTCAGGGTTAAATTCATAAAGTCGTGGCTGCTTCCTGAGTTTTGGTATTGGTAGGGAGTGTAAATGAGAAATTAGATCTAGAAGAAATCTGTTATTTTAGATTCATAGTCTTATATAGGGAGTACTCGTGTATTTCAAGTGGGATGACTAAATCCTAAGGCAAATGGCTACCCAGTCAAATAGTGCATATGGAGAACCAACATGTCAAACTCTTGTTAAAGAAAAGAATTATGAATTCTAGCACTATTCCAGATATTTTACATTTAAGATCTGTCTTCACTGTTGCTTATTTTGTCTATCAATTTCCTCATCTGTGATATGGAGATATAATATAAATGACTAGTTCACATAATGGTTGTGAAACAATGCAGTTAAATTATCTGAATGCAAATAGGTACTTAATTATAACTATTACTACTAATAATTTTAGTAATTAATCATGTAACTTACATGCTTCTCCTAAAAGACAATGCTAGCAAATACTGGAGAATAACAATATGCAAGTTCTCCTTGAAGAAATAGCAGCTCTAGGGAGATGCCCAAGGTACTGATTGAATGTTGGGGAGTGGGTATAAAGCTGGGCTCCTATTTCCCTTCCTAGCATCAGAAAACATGGTTTTATCTTTGAGATTTCAGCACAAAATTGTATCTGTGTAAAGGGATCCTCTGAAAAAATGAGTGTTGCTGGAAAAGAGTACAGACCTGAGGGCACAAGGGGCGGGAACAATTAACCCAAACAGCAATGGCAAGAGAAGACTATCCACAGAGCTGTGGCTTCTGCAGATGGTCAGCGGGGAGGCAGCTGGGAGAATGGACACCTGATCACACATCCTGTCCTCCTCGTCCTCGTGCCTCCTATTAGCCAATTCAACATGCAGGCTGCCTCCATGAACTGAGAGCTGGGGGAAGAACAAACCTAGTCGAAATGAAAAGAGGAATAGCCTGGCCTTAGGAAGTAAGACTCCTCCATTATGATATTTAAGTTCGTGCTAAATTTAAGTTAAAAGTAGACCCAACACACGCCCAGAAGGTTTGACTAAAATGTTTAATGAAATCACCTCTCTTTCATGGTTTTCATGTTTTTGGATTGCTTTCCTTAACCGATCACACAGACAGGCCTTCCTGACTGCTGGAGCAGCCTACGTAGATCTTACATTGACTACCTAGGACATTAAAGGAGGCTTTGTTTTCCTAGACCATTAAAATGATCATCTGCCAGGCAGCTGTTATGTATAGAGTCACTGTCTGTCATACTGCCTCACCTGCTAGATACCACATTTGTGTAGTGGGTGAGACATAGCTCCTCCCAGTGGCATCTGGAAGAGTCCTAGGGTATGTGTGAGCCAGAGTCAAGCACTGGAGGCTAAGCAAATTTTCCTAGTCAAATGTGGAATAAGAAGGTTGGAGGAGGTAACACAGATGAGGAACATAGCTTATACAAACACTCCAAGGACAGTTCCTTAAGAAGAACCCACAGCATGTTTGGGAAGATGTGATTGCACTGGAATAAATGGGGGGTTTGGAAGGGGTACAGGGAATTATGCTATCTAGAGTCACAGGGTTTCTCATTCTGCCTAGGAAAGAGGATTTCAAAAACCCTATTTATTAACAGACACAGACTAGCACCTCTTGAGACATTCAGGCCTGTAGTTTGATAAGGGAAAAATTGACATAAAGTTCAGCTGTAATTCTCTCTGGCAAATCTGTACTTTGAAACATTACAGGATTTTTTTTAATAGAGGAGAGAATATGACCAGACAAACTGGTTCCCAAATAGGTGACTCCCAACTAAAGAAATAATCCATGTAAGGTTTGGAAGAACAATGGCTTATGTTCATCTCCGAGTAGCCCCTTCGTCCCCCAAGGCTGCCACCACACCACCAAGTTGGTTATGAAACTGCTTTTCTAGAATCACTTGCATGTGCAGAGATTTCCTGTTAAGGTCGGGCCTGTAAGAAAGGGCAAGAATCAAAGGACTTTGGAAGGAAACACAGGGAATCTTCCTTAGCTCATGATCCACCTGTTTCCTGCCCATGTGGGTTGGAAGGTGAGGGAGGGCAGGCATAGCAGGACACAAAGTCTTTGTAATTCTTCCTTCTGTGGGTACCTTCATTCTAAGATGACCTGAACAAAACCCCCTGGGGGTGATAGATTCACTTCATCAAACTGGCTTCTTGCCACGCTAATACAAATAACTCTACATAAAGTCCATGATTCTTTCCCCATTTCATAGATGAGTAAAATGAGGTGGAATGTCAGGAACACAGCTCTTAATTACTCGAATGTCCTGTTGATGGAGCCAGGCAACTAGTGATTCACCAAATTATTACCTGAGTTTAAAATGTACTACTTTACTGTTGAATTCTTCAACTTAAATACACTTAAAATATATACAGTCTGTCAACATATAGTGCTTGATACTGGGGAGTGGGAGATGAACAAAGACAGTCCTGTGCTTCAGGGAGCTCACTGTCTAAGGAAGGAGACAGATATGTCAGTAATTAGAGCACTGCATTAGATTAATTAGTTAAACTGCTTTTCTATAAATGAAACTTTTTAAATGGTAGGAGAAATGCAATTTTAAGAATGCAACGCAATCAGTGAATACCTCCATCTCCCTCACCCCTTATCCTTAAACCTAGCAACTTCATTAGCCAGAGGTACCACCATTATCAGACTGGTGTATGATAGGGGTACAGCCAGAGTCGGAGGGGTTGAGAGGATTCACCAGAAACAGACTGGGTAGCAGAACAGGCAGATCTATTGAAGTACACTGCTGCGGGGAGCAGTGGATGAGGCAGGAGAGGTCTGCTGTGCCTTGTGGGTCCTCTCCCTGGCCAGCTCAAACTCATGCTGCAGTGGCTTTCGAAGTTCCACAGTGCAGTGCTCAACCCATTGCGCCACCAGGGAGGCCCTGTTTCTTTATGTTTTGGTAAAAAAAAAATCATGTGTAGTGTTCTTAGTATCCACAGATGTAATACTATGCAATTTATAATATTCCATTAGATGTATGAACCATCATTTTCCTTGCTATGTTCCAGTTCTTTGTGTTGTCTCCAGTTTGTGGTTATATGCAGCAATGACTATTGTTGCCATGTCCTTGCATATTTTTACTGGTAGTGATGAAAGATATCTTTCTCTTAAAATTTTAAATTCTTATTTTCTTACATCATTCATTTTTGGACAGTATTTGATTTTTCACCTCAGGAGTAGTCCCCATAGTTCTCCTACCATCAAAGCACCAATGACCCATCTCCCCCGTCCCTTATGCTCTTCCTTCCCCTGCTTTTATTAAATTTTTAATATTAATGTACAATATAGTTGGCGTGTGTGTTTACATCTCTATGAATTTTAATGCATATATAAATTCACGTAGCCATGATCAGACCCATGCACTCATGTATCCATTACAATGGAATACAGAACAATTCCATTATTCACCAAAATATTTCTGGTGCTGCTCTTTGTAGTCAAATCATTCTCTCCTAATCCCTAGCAGCCACTTCTCTGCTACTCATGCCTTTAGGCTTGACTTTTCAGAATATCCCTTAAATAGAGTCATGCAATATGTAGCCTTCTAATATTGTGTTTTTTTAATTCATCATGACGTCACGTTATTGGAAGCATTAGTTTATTCCTTGCCTGGATATACCAGTTCGTTTATACATTCATCTACTGAAGGACATTTCGGTGCTTCAGCTTTGGGTGACTGTGGATAGTTGTCACTACATTCATTATAAAAACATACATTTCCTTTCATGTTGTGTAGATAACTAGAAGTGGACTTCTGGGTGAGTGGGTTAGTAAATGTTTAACTTTTTAAAATTTTATTAAAAAGTGACTGGGCCATCCATTTTCCACTATCACCATTGAAGCTAGTCACACTTGTTATGTGTTCTACCTAAGATTTGGTATAAGCAAGTTTTGTTTTGGTTTTTGGTTATTTTAATATGTGGGTAGCATCTTTGTGAGGTTTTAATTAGTATTTCTCCAAGAATAGTGATATTTAAGATCTTTATGTGCATTTCTTATCCTTATGTGTGCTTCTTTGATGCTATGTCTTGAATCTTGCCTATTTATTAAAAATTGAGTTGTTTTCTTATTGTTGAGTTTTCAAAGATTTTTTTAAAAATGTGTTCTGGATACAAGTTGTCAGAAATGTGCTTTGCAAATATTTGCTCCTGGTATGTGGTTTGTCTTTTTCTTTGAAGGTTATCATCCATAGATCAAAGTTTAAAATTCTGATAAAGTCCAATTCATCAGTTTTTTTCTTTAGAGTCGCACTTTAGATGTTATAGCCAAAAACTCAGTGCCTAAGCCAATGTCATGAACATTTTTCTCTCATGTCCCCCAAACTTTATAATTTTATGTTTTAAATGATCTCTTATCAGTTAAATTCAATGTAGGATGAGGTTTTAATTCAGGGCTTTTTTTTTTTTTTAACATAGGGATGTCCAATTACTCCAGTAGCACTTATTGAAAAGACCAATCTTTCTTCACTAAATTGTTGAAAGGTGTTTTTATATAAATTGGTATAATGTGAATATAGTTTCATTGTTGAAAGGAAGAATTTTGAAAGCAGACTTCCAAAATTAGAATTTTAGTTCTAAAACCTATTACTGACCAATTAAGTACTTGACCTCTTTGCCTTAGTTTTCTTTTCCATAAAATGAAGCTAGTCATAGTAAGTTTTCTGTGTGAATTAAGTGAATTACTATGTATAGCACACCTAGAACAGCGCATATAATTGAGGAATTGGGTAGATTTTATGTAACTTTATAATTACTGTAGACACTGCAAACATATCTCGCATAATTTTTTTCTAACGACATTGCCCCCCAGCTACATACATCTTCCTGTTTACCTTCCAGCCTCTCTAGTCTTGTGTCAATTTGATAGGCAAATAATAAGATGTTCTATCACTCTTTTGAGTATTGTAGCTAGGGTAATCATCTTTCATAATATTCATTGGTAATGTCAAGTTAGCATTGGCTAATACAATGATAAAACAAGAAACACTTATTATATCTTATTATTTTATCTTATTATATCTTATTATTTCTGTGGGTCAGCTGAGAAATTCTTTGGTCGAAGCTGGACTGACTGCTTTCTCTGGTCAGCTGATCACTTGGCTAGGACTGGATGGCCTGGGGGAATGTTCTTGCATGTGCATGCTAGTCAGTCTGTTGGACTTCAGCAAGAGTATCACACGCCACTCTGTGTTCTTGCCTCCTCCAGGGGGTTAGCCTGGGTTTCTTGTCACGGTGGTCTCAGTGTTCCAGAGAACAGCAGGAGAGTGTAGTCCAGTGGGACAGCACTTTGAAAACCTCTGTTTGTGTCACATCTACATGCTTCATTGATGAAGGGCAGTCTCATAGCTGAGCCCAGATGTGAGGTGTAGAGAAGCTGACTCTCTTTTCAATGGGAAGAAAGACAAATGATTGTGACCATTGTTTTTCAATCTGCTGAAGGTGTCTCATTTGTGTTTCTTTTTTTGTAGATTGTTAATGATTTAAATTTTGCTTATAACAATATTTTTCCCACTTAGCAATTTAACATCAGTTCTTCTGTTGTGTAGAAATTTTGGTGGTTTTTACGGTGAGATTACTCCCTATTTTCTTTTACGGCTTTGGGTATAGTCGTGCCTTTAGATGACCAGACTATAAATGCAGACACTGTATTTTATTCTTTTCTTCACCCACATCAAATCAAACAACATCAAATCGAACTCTTAATACTTACCAAGTACTAACTTATTGAATAAATTCATTCATAGAATGCCAGTCTTATTATCCATTTATTCACTTGTTGGGACTTACTGAATACCTATTATCTACCAAGGATTGTGCTAACTGTTAGGCCTATGACGGTGAGTAAACAGCAAAACACACATCTCTCATGGTGCTTGGAATGAAGCATAATGGGTAGTCCTGGAACTACTAGTGAGATGTGGGATCAGAATCTGTTTCTCTACATGTGTGACCTTAGGCATAAATCTGAACATCCCAGAGTGTCATTTTAACCCTAAAAATACATTTTAAATAGTTTCCTGGAAAACTATTGTGAGAATTCAAGTGGACAAGTTTCAACGCATCAAGCACAGCTCCTCGTATGTTGTATATAATAATAAAAAAGTTCGCTTTCTTCCCTGCATGATGTAATCTGAGGCCTGGCAGGAAGGTTAGCGCTCTTCCTTTGTCATTCTCTTAGCAGCTGTTGTGATCCTGAAAGGCTTTCATTACAGATTCAATTCTGTGGCTTGCTCTTTACATACTTCTCAGTGGGTTGTCACTTAGAGCTATTCTTGTTTTTTTATTCTGATGTGTGTGCAAGCAAATCAATCAAATTTCCTTCTCTATTGGGAGCTAGAAAAGAGGGACTAAGAAGTTAGAGTTTTGTTTAATTCTCTTAGATAATAGAAATATTTGGTGCGGAGGTGAGTATACACATCTTTGGACAGTATAGAGCAGATTGAAACCTTGCAGGTGCCTGAATCAGGTTGCGGGGATTGCCTAGAAAGAGAAGGTGGCCTGTTTACAAAGATGGGTTTCTCTCACAAAAGATAGCTTTCCTGGCACTGGATAAACAGGGGTGAAGTAGATAGGGAAGATTCTAAAGTAGCATTGTAAGGTTTGGGAGACTGATGAGCTGGGCAGACCTCCTGCATATTCCCAATCTCTGTCCTGTGCCCTTTCCAGATTTTCGACCACCTCTCTTCAGTGTCTGTCTTCGCTTGCCCCAGTTTCTAACACGCTCTAGGACCATTCTGACACATTTTTAAACACTCCAAATCTCTTCACATTAAAGATTTGTCTATTTTCTCTGCTACTATGGTGATAGAAAAGGGCACTGGAGAGAAATGGTCGCGTGAAGGCTTCCTCTGTGTAAAGCCTTCCCTTTCTGTGTGGCCACCAAGCAATCTCTTCACCAGATCTCTGTTTGTCCTTTATAAAGGGTGAGGCTGGAACCATACCAGACCCTGTCTGAAGACCCTTCCAGTTTAAACAATCCTTGACTTGCTGGTACTTTGCTTCCTCCACCCCTATCTCACAAAACAGAATTTGCAGCTAAGTTGACATATGTGGTTGATATTTAATGAAGTCTCACTTTATGGAGTCTCTGCCTATTCCCTGGAAATAAAAAAAAAAAAAAAAAACTTCCTGATAACTGACCTGTGCTAATTCTAACTAGAATATTTGTTATTTATCCTGGATGGAAAATTTCTGGTATTTGAAGGTGGGTTGAGGTTGCCATTTCCTCCAGCAGAGAGACACAAGGATTCTATTTGGCTGGGATAGGAAATGGGCATACCACTTTGGGCAAACTGACTTGGCACAAATGTTGTGTGAGAACAGTGTATTGTGAGAGATACAGCCTAGTCATTTCAAGGATGTCCTTGTGTACCTCCAAACTCCCAACAGTACAATGAAAAAGTTAGCAACTTTAGTTATTTCCAGTGTTGTGCATTTTTTTTTATCATCTTGTTACTTACACAATATCTTCTTAGAAGGAAACTTGAGGATGAAGTTATTGCTCAGAGACTTACTGCATGCGTAAAAAGATCATGGAGAACAACAACAAGAAAAGACTAAAACACTGGAAGTATGCCTAGAAGTGTATTTCTTCAGGAGAGACTAAAAAGGCGGAGAAGATACGAAAAATACTTTTCATAGGGTTGACACGTAGAAGTGACACCAGTAGTCCCTAGGCTCTAATAAGAAGAAATTAATGCCAAATTTAGCATCCATTTAAGAAGGAACATTTTAGAAGTGAATCCTATAAAACATATACCCGTTCTTCAAAACCATACTCAGTCATTATCCTTTTACGGGGTGTCTTTTCTATCTTGTTACATCCTTTCTCAGTTATCCTGCATAATTCAAACTCTCCTTCAAGGGAGTTAGGTGTCACTTCCTCAGACAGATTTACCTGATCCACAAGCCCCCTCCCCCTACTCCAGCCAAATCTGTTTAAGTTCATCATTACACCATTTCAGAGTACCTTGTAATTCTGCAATGGTGCCTATTCCAGTGTTATATATATATATATATATATATATATATATATATATAAGGTTTTATATATATATAGAAGGTTTATTTATTTATGTACACAAAAGCTGGGGTGCAGGTCAGAGGTGTGAGGGGTGAGAGAATTCACCAGAGACAGAATAGGGAGCAGAATAAGTGGATCTACTGAAATACACTGCTGAGGGGAGCAGCAGGCAAGACAGGGGAGGTGTGTTGTGCCATGTGGGTCAGGTCCCTGGCCAGGAATTGAACTCAGTGCTGCAGTGGCTGGCGATAGCTTGATAGAGCTTAACTGAGACTTAACCCCAGTGCTACCAGGGAGGCCTCCAGTGTTATATTTTGTTGTGTTTTTTTTTTTTTCTCTTTCTATGACTATCTTTCTCTTTTGCCTATAAACTGCATGATAGTTGATCCTATTTGCTGGGTTGTTTTTTTTTTTTTTCCTACTGTGCCTATAGAGCCAGTACCCAGCACATGAGAGGTACCCAGTGAATTTGTTTAGTAAATGGACTTGTAACTGACTTAGTCTTTTTTTCTCCTTCTTATTCTTTTATTTGTGAATTGTTTTTTTTTTTAATTTTCCTTTTCTGGACAAAATAAAAAACTAAAATTCAAACAGTTCTACCAAATATCATGGAGCTGGCTTTGCTTTTTTGGCTCAGTGCCAGGACCTTGATTCCAGAAATGTTTTAACTAAGGCCTTTTCATTTCACCACCAATCCCCTGCTTTCAAAAATGCTTTTGGCTAAGGTAGTGCTCAATGCAATATTAAATATTTAGTACTTTAAGATACCTACTGCTATTACAAAGATAACAAAATTGCATTGGAAATATTTTAAACATCATCAATCCAAACATCAAGAAACCATACAGACTTATTCTGACATGATACCTTCTTCCAAACTCTTCCAAACTTCTTCTAGTGAAACTCCATTCAACACTGTAATTCTGAGATAAGAAGTAAAAGGGACTTTCTCTCTTCTATAGGGTTATGGAATAATTTAACCTACTTTTTCTTAGCCTGCAGTACTTGGAAGATCAGGGGCCGGTTTAGTTAGAACTTGATTATCTGCAGCTGTGCTGAACTTGAATGGGGGTTAGTGGAATAATGGACTAATTTGGAATAAACATGTTTTAATGCAGTGGATTGTGTTTTAATTTTCTATGATTTTATTTTTTCTTTCCTCTTTTTATTTATATATACTTGATATCACTTGTGGTTCCCATGGGTTTCCCACCACCATTTCACCGGTGCACAATCACCTCAGTCCCTTGTGCTCTTTCTGCCCTCATCCCATTCCCTCCTGCCTCCCTACAGTATTTCTCATTTTTCCTTGTCTTTTGTTTTTGTTGTTTTATTATTAAATTAACTTATTTATACATATTTGACATCATTTGTGGTTCCCATGGAGTTCTCACCACCCTTTCACTAGTGTACCGTCACCTCAGTTCCTTGTGCTATTTCTGCTCTCATCCCAGTCCCTCCCCACCCACCTTCAAAGTCCCTTAGAATTGTCTTTCTTTCTGTTGTTGTATTTTTTTATTGTTGCTGTTCTTGAGCCCCGTTTTTTTTTGTTTCATTATATTCTTCCTACTAGTGAAACCATCGATACTTTTCTCTTGCCTTTTGACTTATTTTACTGAGCTTAATTCCTTCTAGCTCCATCCATGTTTCTACAAATGTCTCTAGTTTATCTTTTTAAACTGATGAATAGTACCCCATTGTGTATATGTACCACATCTTGATCCAGACATCTATTTTTGGGCATTTGGGTTGTTTCCAGGTCTTACCAATTATAAATAGAGCTGCAAAAAACATAAGGATACAGGTACTTTTGAAACGGTGTTTTTGTGCCCTTTGGGTAGATCCCTAGGAGCAGTATTGCTGGGTCATTTGGTAGCTCTATTTTTAGTAGACTGAGTAACCTCCATACGGCTTTCCACAGTGATTGGATTAACTTGCATTCCCACCAGCAGTGTAGTAGAGTGCCTTTTCATTGATATCCATATTTAATCTTTTATTTTCTTCATCTGTAAAAGAAAAATTAGTTAAAAGTGATGACTTGGGGAGTTCTGTTTTTATTTAAGCAGTCATTTTTCCCAAATGAAATTCAAATGTGAAAAACAGATGAAAGTGGAGCAGCTTAGTGAGAACAGATATGAATGTGGACATGTCTAGAATCCATTTTGTTGATTTCATCTCCACCACTTTGAGAAATTTCTGGAAACTTTTAAAAATGACAAATGAATTAACTCCAGGAAACACAGGAAAAAAATAGTTCTAATTCCTAATTCAGTTTAATTCTGTCATGTGTGTGCCGATTTAGGTCCTCAATTATTTCTATGACTATATCTATAAAGAAAGATATTTCCATGTCTTAGTTAATGAGTCATTAAAGCAATACTGAATAAGGTGATAGGCTCTGGGTGATTTGGTGGGGGATATACTACTGTGGCACTACCTGACATCCTAATGTCACCTCAGTGAAAAATAAGTAAATTTTAAAAAGAAAATCTAAAAGTAAGAACAAAGTTTGAACAATACTCTGAGCTCACCACAGTGGGATTTAGTGAAAAAACATTACTATGGAAGATCAGATGTTTAGTACAGCACATTAAAAAAATGTAATGAGCAAAGAAAGCAATTAAGGATATTATTATGCTTCAGTTATGATGAAAAACCACTTGTTAACTCAGTGAATGCTATGCCATGACAGCAAGTATGTCATAACAAAGAATACACACTTTCATGAAAATACCGAAAAGTCTCTGCCAGATATTTGCTAAAGAAAAACAGTGTTAATCCCTCACACATGTGAAACATCTGAAATTCAATATGCATCTTTTTTTTAAAGATTTTTATTTTATTTTTATGCATACATGAGCTGGGGTACAAGCCAGGCGGGAGGTGAGAGGATTCACCAGAGGCAAAGCGGGGAGCAGAACAGGCAGATGAACTGAAACACACTGCTGAGGGGAGCAGCGGGCGAGGCAGGAGAGGTCTGCAGCACCATGTGGGTCCCCTTCCTGGCCTGGGAACGAACTCAGACTGCTGTGCAGCAGATGCTTCACGGTGTGGCGCTCAACCCGCTGTGCCACTAGGGAGGCCCTTAATATGCATCCTTCAGCAAACTCTTAGCATTGATGATAGAAGTATAAATTGAACTAATTAACAGATTTGATCACACCCCTCAGACTATGGTTATGGTGAAACAATTCAACATCAGCATGACTTAGGGTAGTCCTACAGTGCAAGAAGTGGTGTGAAACAGAATCTATCTTTTGGCAATCATTCTTAGAAAACTGTCTGTAAAGGCAGACTGCTTGGGTGGGACTGCCACGCAGATATAGTCAGAACTTTCAGTGTCAGCTCTCTCACAGCTGTCCCACCACAGTAGGGCCTCCTCTGTTCTCTTTAAAAGGCCAAATTTGGCCATCCACTTGCACCCTTTTCTTAAATTTTAATCTATGTTTGTTTGTTTTTTTCAAGCATTTTAGAATAACATCTCCTTTTTTGTCTAAAAAGAATGAGAAAAAATAGGAGCCTCCCTGGTGGTGTAGGGGTTAAGTCTTAGCCCTATCACCTTGACATCCTAGGTTCTATCCCAGGCCAGGGAGGTGAGCCACATGTGCAGCAGACCGCTTGCTCCTTTTTCTTATGTTGCTCCCCTCAGCAGTGTGCTTCAGTAGATCTGCCTGTTCTGCTCCCCACTCTGGTGACTCCTCTCATCTCCCACACCTCTGACCTACACTTCACTTCTTGTATGCATAAATAAATAAATCTTTAGAAAAAAACCACGATATAAAAAAAGTGAGAGAAAATGCACTATCTGGTTGCAAGCCATGGAGATTTGGAGTGTGTATAGGGCTACAGGTAAAAGATATATGTATTTCTATGACACTTCCAAATTCACCTTTTAAAAGGAAGGGCAGTAACATTTACTTTTTTACATTTAATTTTTATGTATGTGTAATATTTAAATGGTTCAAAAGTCAGTAAACATAAGTATACAGTGAAAAGCCTTCCATCATTATCCCCTACTACCCAGCTCTCTTCCAAGTCACCCTTGCTCTTACATTTCATCTATCACCTTCCAGAAATTCTTTATATACAAAGAAACACAAATAAGAATTTCTGTTCTAGGAAAACTAAGCAGATACTTTTTAAGATCTATCCTAGGAACTTGGTAGATTTTTTTTTTCATAGCCCCGACTCATAACACCATATACAAAGTCCATCTGATATTTTTACTGTAAATGACATCACCAAAGACAGAACTATAAATAGTATGCTGACTAAGGATTTCAAAGTGAAGTGATGTCCAGATGCTCAGAGTACACAATTTTTATATCACTGGAAATAAAGGGAGAGACCTGAGAGAAACAAACGGAAAAAGAAAACATCTATCTATACCTAGAAATAATCACAGATGGAGCATGGTTGTCTTTTCAAATCAACTGCATTTTCTATTATTTCCTAAAGTGGTTAAATGAGCTCTGGCTAGGGCCAGTATAGTTCAGTGAGTTGAGAGCAGATGCCTTGGTTTTGGCAAGTCAGTCAGCTGGCCCTAGAAATGGGATTGGATTGAACTGGAGCTGAAAGAATTACAGTGTTTCCTTCCTCTCGGTGACTCTTTGGGAACATGCCTAGAATGACTGAATGTGGGAGGAAGGGCTGCATGTGCATGGGGTCGGAGACCTGTGCCTCCATGTTATTTTTGGAGGCTGATTCCACCCTTAGGTTTCCTAGCTAATCCCCTCTGATAATGGTTTTTTTATCCTAAGCTCCCTCCCTTCTCTACAGGTCTTAAAGTTCCCCATGAGACTAGAGTCTGATAGATAACTCATTTAGGGTCAGACTTAGAGTATTCTGGGAAAGATCTCTGTTGATGCCATGCACTGAACTACCATTATAAGAAAAAAATGTAACTCCCATTTACATTAGAACTTGACTTTGAAATTCTTCTAGTGTATCAGATAAAAATGTAACTTCTAAGTAGGATCATCCTCTGAACATCACTGTATTCATCAAGCGTTGGCAATGCTATTAACAACAAATTATATAACGTCATTGGCGTCAAGAACCTACTCCACTCTTGGGCCTCCCTGGTGGCGCAGTGGGTTAAGCAACACACTGTGAAGCGAACTGCAGCTACTGCAGCACGAGTTCGATCTCTGCTGCCGGTCAGGGAGGGGACCCACATGGCGCAGGCAGACCTCTCCTGCTGTGCCCGCTGCTCCCCTCAGCAGTGTACTTCAGTGGATCTGCCTGTTCTGCTCCCCGTTCTCTGTGGTGAATCCTCTCCCCCCCACACACAGACCTCTGGCCTATACCCCAGTGCTTGTATGCATAAATAAATAAATTTTTTAAAAAAATACCCCACTCATATTCAGCAAGAGAGAATAGGCAGATTCCATTTGCTCATCTTAGAAAATGGAGAGAGACTGAAAAATTGAAATGAGGATTTTCTTTTTTTTTTAAATGTTCTTTATAATTTATGGAATAAATTTATGGATACATTTTATTTTTTTGTAGTTTTATTTATTTTGTTTTGTTTTGTTTCATTCTATTTTTTCCCTTTAATTTAGATATGTTTGACATCAGTTGTAATCCCCATCACCATATCACCAGTGCACCATCACCTCAGTCCCCTGTGCTCCCATCTGCCCTCAACCCTCCCCTCCCCCTCCCCCACCAAGTGTCCCCAATGTGGATACATTTTAAAGTCCAAGTGGAATTTTGTTTTTACATTCAAAGAGGGTTGAGATTTTTAGCTTGATTTTCAGGAAAAAGAGTTAAGGGAAAAGAACCAATGGCTATTAAATAAAATCCTCCATATATAGCAGACACAGTAGTTACGCTTATCAAGTTACATACTTTATCTCACTTAATTCTCACAAGAAACCTATTAGGCAGGCTGTTGATGGTCTTACTCATTTTATAGATGAGGCTCAAAGTGAAATGCAGATTCACTCAGTCCTTTTCTCATTTTATGGAATTTAATTTGGAATTAGCAATTTTTTTATTATAACTAGAGTCTATAAAGTTAGCATACGATGTCTGTATGTCTTTAGAATATCTTACAGTCTGGTAGTGCCACATTTTCATTAACTGATCAGTAATGATATTAATGCTAATTACTAATCACTAAAATTAACAGTAATGTCATTATCATGAATTTATTCACTGGATGACTGGCTCAGGCACTGTAGTGGGTAGAGATAAATAATGTATGATTTGTTTTGGGAACAGAAAAATGATAGTTCACTGCAGCTAGGATGTGCAGTGGTTACTAGGTACTAGGTGATAAAGGGTCTTGATGCCATGGCAAAGAGTTTTGGATCTTGGAAGAGAGGCACACGATAAGAGCAACATTTTAGAAAGACTGTTCATACAACTATTTTTATTTTTAAAAATTTTTTAAAGATTTATTTATGCATATAAGAGCTGGAGTGTGAGGGGATGAGAAAGATTCACCAGAGACAGAGTGGGGAGCAGAACAGGTAGATCTACTGAAATACACTGCTGAGGGGAGCAGTGGGTGAGACAGGAGAGGTCTGCTGCACCATTTGGGTCAGCTCCCTGGCCGGGAATCAAACTCATGCTGCAGTGGCTGCCGATAATGTCATAGTATTGCGCCTTAACCCTTTGTGCCCCCAGGGAGGCCACACACAACTGTATTTAGACCAGGTTTTCTAAGCATATTTACCCTGTCGGGCCATGTTAATAACCTTAATCATACATTTTGTTTCCGCTTTCATTTTAGGAACAGTGGATGGTGCCATGGACCTGATCCTGATCAACTCCCTACCTCTTGTGTCTGATGCGGAGACGTCCCTCACCTGCATTGCCTCTGGGTGGCATCCCCATGAGCCCATCACCATAGGAAGGGACTTTGAGGCCTTAATGAATCAGCACCAGGAACCACTGGAAGTAACTCAAGATGTGACAAGAGAATGGGCCAAAAAGGTCGTTTGGAAGAGAGAGAAGGCCAGTAAAATCAATGGTGCTTACTTCTGCGAAGGGCGGGTTCGTGGAGAGGCAATAAGGATACGGACCATGAAGATGCGCCAACAAGGTAGTGTGCCCCTTAGCTGGGGACAGGTGAGGTCCCCTGAGATATGTACCTGCACCTTTTGCTCACTCAGGCTGGGCATGAGCTAGCTGAGTATGGAGCTTGCAGATCTGTCTCCCTCTTTTCCAAGCATCGCTGTGTCTGCTGTGTGGAGATCAGTGCTGGAGAGTTCCCTCACATACAACCCATTCACTAGGCCTTGTGCCTAGTCCATAAGAGGAGATGAAATATATATTCTACCAAGGGCTCCTTGGTCCTTGTGGTGATACGAACACATTATGTGTTCACAGCAATGAAGATGATTAGCCGTTTCCAAACTTGTGACTGTTTTGAGTTTTCACATTCATTTTTTTTTTTTCATTTTATACTTTATCTGTTCTACTTGCCCTGAGCATTCTTAACAGAAGTCAATATTTTAGGGAAGAAACTATGGCAGAAGTAAGCCATTAAATTTTTTTTTAAATAGCAGAAAAAATTGGGCCTCCCTGGTGGCGCAGTGGGTTAAGCAATGCACTATGAAGCAGACCACAGCCACTGCAGCACGAGTTCGATCCCTGCTGCCGGCCAGGGGGGGAC
>JAGFMF010011632.1:1916257-1926527 GCA_019455555.1 Galemys pyrenaicus
TCCCCGCTCTCTGTGGTGAATCCTCTCACCCCCCCCACACCTCTGGCCTGTACCCCAGTGCTTGTATGCATAAATAAATAAAATCTTTAAAAAAAAATAGCAGAAAAAATTAACTAGAGCAAAAATGAAAAATCTATTAATAACTGGATTTAGTTGGCTACTTGCTGTATCAGTTATCTTTTGCTACAGTGATGTTGTGAAATACAGCCACGTACGTATCATACAATACATGTTAATGCTCGTGAGTCTAAATCATTTGGTATGAGTAGGTGGCTCTGGTGAATGTGGTTGGGTTTTCTTATATGTACAGCTAGTGGCTTTTATGTAATTACATATAAATCATATGTGGGTCTTGTTAAATTGCAGACTCTGATTCAGTAAGTCCTTAGGGAGGATCCTGAGATTCCACATTTTTAATGGGGTGCCAGGTGATAAGGGGATCCACCTGAAAACATTTCTTTAAATTTTTTGGTGGTGGCAATAAAATGTGAAGGCTGTGCGCTCATTTGAAGGCTAGCAATGATAACATCACTATTCTTTACAAACGAAGGAAAGGGTTTTCTAAGCAAAACTGTAATGTTCACCTTTAAATGACACCAGGGCGAGTGGGAGAAGAGCACAACAGAAATTCCCAGGAATGTAGCTCTCCAGTGAGGGAAGAGAGGTTGAACAAAGGGATGTGAGGTGTGCCAAAGCTATCACGGCCAAAAAATCAGCTCCATTATTTTTCACATGTGTCATTTGGAATTTAACTTGTGTGAAGAGTTATGGCCTTCTGCTGCTACTTGTACATTCTGAATGAGATGGTCTGAGATTTGTACTCCAGTGGTTTCAGGGATGAAATGTGAAACATCACCAATCACTTTCTGGGCTTTGAGATGATAGATAAGAATCTGTGGAACATATCCAACCAGAACATTAGTTGTCAAACCCAACTGTAATAATCCCGCCAAACTGGCAGTCCAGGTCAGCACAAAGAATAGCTGAACTTTAGCTCAATAAGACAAAGGTAGCTTGGATGGTGAATGTGGAGAGAATACAGCTTGTATACTCATAGTTAACTGTGTTTTAATTCTTGCTTCACTTAACAGCTGTATGGCCTTAGGTAAGTTATTTAATTTTTATGGGTGTCATTTTTCATCATCTGTGAAAGAGGCATAACAATGCCTTCAAGTTGTTTAAAGTTTTTTTTTCAGTTGTATTAAGCTTTAAATAAGATGTTATATGCAAGAAGTATCAGTGCCCATGAATGCATGTAAAGTAAGATTTAATTGATACAATGATGTGTTCCTGCTGTGTAAATGAGGTATTGCAGAATAAATGATGTGGTAAGAGAAGAACAGCATTTTGTAAATGGTAGGAATGGTATTTGATGCCACAGAATCTGAATTTGGTGCATCTATTTATGACCACTGTGTTAACCATCTCCCACTTTCTGAGCACTTGTCTTACTTAAAACCCTGAAAATCAATGTAGGGCACAGAGTAGTTATGGAGTGGAAGTCAGTTGACTTGGGTTCAAGTTTAACTCTGCATCTGAATAGTCACTTAATTGAAAGTTACTTAACTGAAAGCATAGTTTTTCCCATTAAAAAATGAAAGAGATTTCTCTACATTTCAGAATCAAATAAGCCACTTAAAGATCACCAACATTATTTGGCTCTCATTAAATGTTCAGTAGTTATCATTATAGTGCTTTGAAAGAAGTCATAATATCGTAGAACTATTAATTTTCTTAGTCATGAAAAATTTTAATATCACCTACTAACATAGTAGTGGAGATTTATACAAAATAGGCTAATAGGCATCACTCTATCTCCTATACTTTAATAATAATTACTTGGGCTGTTGAATTGGTCTGTTTATTTTGCTTACCATTAAACAGCTGAAATAAGATGGGAGAAAAGCAATGTTCTTTATGATGAATCAGGAAAACCTCCAACACTATGTCTTCATGTCACTATTCATTCCCTTGTAAAACATCATGGGAACTCAGAAGTGCTTGCCCAGGGCCACAGCAGGATGGGATAAACATCGATATATTCCTGCCTGCTGCTGACTCGTGCATCTGGGGAGGAAGTGGAAAATCCATTTGAGATGTGCCAAAACACGGCTTAAGTTGGCTCATGAACTCTAAATAGCCAAACTGTTTTTATCAATGGCATCATCCAAAAAATTCATCAGCAGTTGATTCGAACCATACTGACAATTTCATTTGGGGATAGGGAGTTCTCAATGAAGTTTGAAACATTTTCATGTCCAAAAATCTGTTTCAGAATAATCCACTGGAGGACAAGTAGGTTATTTTTCTTCCTCTTTTAATTTGAAAAATAGTTTTACCTAAAGAATATCAAACTTCTCAACCATGATTTATGAAGTTGGTAGTGAGGAGCCATTTGTTTCTAAACAGCATGTAAAAGCATGATGGAAATAGGAAAAGTTGAAATCAGATTCATCCATTTATTCTTCCACAAGTATTCTTAATCCTCTGTGCCACACACTGGAATTGCAATGAGATTAAGTTTCTGACTACTTATTGAGTGCCTGACATTCCGCTGGCACTTTTATGTATATGACTACATCAGTCAGTCTTCAACACATGTGTATCTGGTGAGGACTATTATTACTCTGTTAAAAGATGAGACATAAAGCTATTGTAACCCAGGAGACTTCAGGCATCTGGGTCCCAGTGTTGAACCTGGGAAGGTGAACTCAGGCCTTATTCCAGGGGCCGGGCACTAAACACTACCCTTTGCTGCCTTGTAAAGCAGATATGAACTGCCCAATGGAACACACAGCCTAGTAGGAGATACACAGGAAGTAGGCCTGTAATGGCCATGCACAGGGTGCCCCTCTGGGCAATTCCAGGGGCTGATTAAAGATCCTGGAGGAAGTGACATCTAAGTGGAGACTGATGGATGGATAGGAGTTGGGGAAGCATAGAGGAAGAGTAGGAGCAGAAGAGCAGGAAGGAAATTTATGACTAGAGCATGAGTGTTCATGTAGTCTGTCTGGGGGCTGAATATAGTTCAGAATGACTGGAATTGAGGGCTAAGGATGCAGCCTGGGGGATGATGAGTCTGGACAGCTGGTGTTGTAGAATGAGTGTGGAGGTCTGGAGTTTTGTGTCTTAATTTTCAGTCACTGTTAGGAGGCCTTGTGGAAGGAACTTAGTCACCCTTAGCACCTTCTCCCACATCGTTAGACTGTATACATTTTCTTTGCTGTACTGCTAAGGAATTATACAAGATATTAAGAGTCATAAAAGTGCATTATTACTCTTATACCTTATCTATCATTAAAGCAGAAAGCTAAAACTTAGCTCAATTATTTTTCATCTTTAAGAAACATCTTGTAACTTTTACTACAATCTATTCTCCAGCCCTTAAGGAATGAGTGAATTGGAGTTCTTTCTTAGAGTCTATCAGTTAGCCCAACCAAATGACCGTAAGCCAGTCATCTTATTTATAAAATGAGGAGATAGGACTTTCAAATTTGAGTGCTAGCAATTTAGAACCTATAAAAATTTCTATAGTTACCTAGTTTAAATCCTAGCTCTCCCACAAATTTGCTGTGATTTTGGATAGGTTATTCAACCTCTCTGTACCTTAATCTCCTAATTTGTAAACTTAGGGTAATCGTAGTGCCTGTCTCAGGGAGGTATTATGAAAATTAAATTTGTGTAAAGTGTTTTGAACCACACCTGGTCCATAGTGGGCACTATTAAAAGTACTTATTGTTTATATAATCCAGTCAAGTCACATGACATCAATCTATGTATCCTGGGTATAAGCCAGCCTCCTGTGTTACTGGAAAACCCAAAATTCATCAACACGTAGGTGATGCACCTCTTCACTGGTACTCGGTGAAGAGTAATTTATCTGGAGACATTAGTGCAGGAGGTGGCAGGCTGGGCAGCAGTTGAATCTCCCGTGAATGCACTGCTACCTAAGAAAACAGGGAGCTTCAAAAGCACCAAGTCTGAAATAATAAAGAGCCACAGAGTGGAGAAAAAGAAAGCTACATTGGATTTGAGCCTAGTGGGGAATCTTGGTTCCTTTTCAGAATACAATGCCGAGTGAGAAGTCCCACGGTCAGCTAAACAATCTTCACACAAAGGGGCAGAAAATATAAACAAACCTCATAGAAAAGAACAACAGCATGAAACGATGAGAAAAAAAATTCTCCCAGGAGCCCAGAAGAGGCCAGGGAGCAAGAGCTGCACACATCAGGACTGCTAATGGAAGTACCTTGTCAGTGTGAGAGGGGGGCTCTGAGCTCCCCCAGCCTTTGCTAGTCCCCTGCCTGCCTGCCCCGCATGATTGACCCATCCAGTTAGTGATAATAAAGCTGTCATTTGTGTCCATATTACAAATATCAGTGCCACCCTGTTGCCATTTATTTATACTTGGGAAGCATTCCGACCTTTTAAGCAACTAGGAGGTTGACATACGTCATTTAATACTCTTAAAACTTTTCAAGGTAAATGCATTTATTTGCAAATTACAGATGATGAAACTAAGCTGTACAAAGGTGAAGTAGCTTGTACAATGCAGTCCAGTAAGTGACCTCAACCCAGGACCATCTACTCCTAGCACTTAGGGCGCCCTTTGATAGACACCATTCTCCTCTGGGTTCATCCCACGTCATCATCTGCACCAGAGGCATTTACATGGAGTCCAGGCAGGGCACAATTCCTGTGTCAGTAGGCACAGAGAACAGGCAGGCAGACATACAGCCCTTCCAGGGTGAATCTCTAAGCCAGCGATGCACACAACACTTGATCAGCCCCTCTCAACCCACCCATCTGAAAGCCACTGAATGAGAAGGAAAGCAAAGGGACCCCAAGGTCCTCAGTAGGAGTCTCTCTTGTCCTCAGGGCTTGATCCTAGGCTGAAATCCTATAAGGATTCAGCTCTTATGATCTACTGATTTATTTAGGTGATTTGTTACTGATTGATTGATTGATTTATCTGACCAAAGGATTTGCCCTACAAGATGTTAGTTGATATTTCTGGAGCTGTACTTTGTGTTTTAATAGGAAGGCAATAGACTTGAAAATAACATATATTCATGTAGCTGGGCACGGGGTCATGAATATCCAACAAATCTTTTATTATGCTATTTGAATTATTGTTTTTAGCAATTTGTAGTCTGTTTGATTAATATATTTGGAAACTTTACACTGTACTTGTGGATTTGTCAGTTTCTTTAATTCTGTTAGTTTTACATTATGGGGTTTTGAACCTCTGCTCTCTGGTGCATACACAGATTTAGAACTATTACATCTTCCTGGAGGATGGATTCTTTTTTTATCACCATAGAAGACAATCTTTAAAATTTATTTTTCTGATATAAATATTGTAATACCAGCTGCTTCTAGCTATTATTAGACTGATATTTTTCCATTTCCTATGTATGATATGCAGTTCATGCAAAAGAGCACACGCATGTATATGTGTGTGTGCACGTGCGCATCAAATTCATTCTGAGAGTCTCTGACTTTTAGCCTATATATATTTGTTCTGATTTCTGCCCTTTTATTCTGTACTTTCAGTCTGCCATGATTTTCCTTTGGGCCTTTTCCCCCTTCTTTGATGTCTTCTGTTTCCTTCTGTTCTTTCTTGCCCTCCAACTCTTTCTTTGCCTTTATTGGTAACCCCTACATTTTGGGAAAATTGGTTTAATCTAAAAAAGCCTCAAGTCAAGTCCCCTTAATCTTACAGTTGTGGCTTTCAGCATATTATGGTATAACGTAAGAGATTTCAGAACATGTTATGCAGTAAACCAAGGAACTCAGCAACGTTGTGTTCCAACCAGACAGAAAACAGAAGTCCCCAAAATGATTTTTATAAGCAAAATATACAGTAACTTCCCCAGTTTCCTTTTAGTACTATCCAGACCCATGACCATGGTAGTTTACATAGAGAAATTTAAAAGATAGAAGGCAAGATATTGGAGTCCATCTTTGCTTTATACTTAAATATTTTTATATCAACACAACTTATATGTCCAGCATTGTGCTGATTCCATTTGAGAAATACTGGGGCATTCTTAAGCAATTAGAAGTATTTGGAGCAACTTAAAAGGATCAGAGAAAAGTCATTTGGCAAATTGGGCATTCATAGTCATTTCCACTTTGAGGAAATATGGTAGGAATTGGAGAATGGCAGATTCTTAGATAATATATTTATACTTTATAGTTAATATTAGGCCTTGGTTCGATAATAGATATTACTCTCCTTTAAACCAGCTGCATAGAAAGTATGTATGTGTATATTGTGTGTGTGTGTATACGTTCTTACCAAGATGACCATTCCTTTTACTAGATTCTTTTAAAAAGTATATATTAAAAGAAAATTTTAGATCCTTTAGTTCCACCATTTTTGGTATCATAAAATCCAGCTGATTCCCAACAAGTGCCCTTGTCCTCATATTCTGAAGTTTAAAGATGTTTGGAATATGTTTGACTTCATTTTTGGTATTTATTTTCTCTCTCTTTCAAAAGCTTCCTTCCTACCAGCTACTTTAACTATGACTGTGGACAAGGGAGATAATGTGAACATATCTTTCAAAAAGGTGTTGATTAAAGAAGAAGATGCAGTGATTTACAAAAATGGTGAGTATGTATTTTGTTTCCTAAAGCACTGTAGTGTGAGACACCTGACAGCACAAAGCGTTTTATGTCATTACCCTATTATAATCTTGCACAAACGTTTAAAGTGAAGCTGCTCTGAAGTGAGCAAAACAAACTCGATGGTAGAAGTCCTCTTAGGCAATGTGCTTGGTTAAGCAAATTAGAGTGGATATTCATGCATACACATGAATGTACATACTCTGAACAGTCACATGTCGCTTAACAGGGACACATTTTGAGAAATCTGCATTAGGTAATTCTTTGTGTGAACACCATAAAGACATTGTACGTAGAGATGCATTGCACAAGTCTAGATGGCATAGTCTACCACACACCTATGCCACATGGCATAGCCTGTCATATATGCAGTTCAACTGAAACTTTGTTAGGCCATGAATGTACTACTATGAATGTGTAATATGAATCACAAATTTACATAAAACCCCATCATGATGGGATAAGTAGAGAACCAAATAGAGCCACAAAGAATTTGATGTTGTTTGATTACAAAGTTAAAGAGTGAACATAGGAAACCAATTGGCAGAAGTTCTGGGGCCAAACTGTGCAGTACAAATCTGTCTAGTCCGATTCTGGATTGGCACTACCTGGTGGCAACTGCCTGCTCCAGCTGAAATATTGATGGGAGACTATTCTGAATTTTGTGGATGGATAGAATTTGCAGATTAGAGTAGCGATGCTAGGAATCTCTTGGTTGCTCTGTTGGCAGGGTTTCCTGACATTTCGTATGTTTGGTGGTTGATCCCACTCACTAACCTAGCTGCTCTTTCACCAGCCCTGTCTAAACTGTTGGGAGAGCATCAGATAGCTCAGCCTTCTCATACTTCTTCCACATTCAATATTGGAAGCACATTATCTCTACTAGGTCAGGGAAAGGTGATCAAGTGGAGGGGCCAGATAGGAAACACTCAAAGATAAAAATGAGTGTGGCCCATTTTTTCCCCATTCTTCTCCCTTACCAGGTTCCTTCATCCATTCAGTGCCCCGGCATGAAGTCCCTGATGTCTTAGAAGTGCATCTGCCTCATGCTCAGCCCCAGGATGCTGGAGTGTACTCGGCCAGGTACATAGGAGGAAATCTCTTCACCTCGGCCTTCACCAGGCTGATAGTCCGGCGTAAGTGATTGAGAGGCTACCCGTTATGATGGTGTGATGGCTAAGCTTTTTAGTTGCAGTTATGGAAACTGACTTTGGTTACTTAACTAAAACCAGATACTGGTTGGAAGGGTACTCAAGACTCTTAGAATATTGGTGGAAAAACTGAAAAGTTCCATAAGACAGACTCTGAGGAAGATCTGGGACTCAGCTTTGAGGGGGTAGGTCGACTTTCTCTCAAGGATGCTGCCATTACCCTAACTTAACTTCAACTATGTTAACTTCTAAATCTTGAATTCCCAGGATAAAGAATCAGATTGCCCTAATATATGTGAGACCAGTGAGCTACAGACAAGGGTGCAGCCATATACCACCATATGGCACTGGTACCTCACAAGTGAATAGCAGCACATCCCTCATACAAAGAGGGAGTCACAGTGTGTTTTCAGACATCTGAAAGTGGGGGATGAGTTGGGCCTCCTCGATAAGTCTGATAGTTAAATATTAGTCTCCCATAAATCCCACACTTTTTGGATTATTTAACTTTCAAATGTGGTTTCTATTTTCAGATTTGAAAAATGAAGGAGTTAGAACTAGTAAAGTCCTCTCTGTGTGATAACTATTGAAGTGGGGAGAACTATCACCAGTAGTTTTTATAAGAAGGTGATCTATAGAAAGTAAAAAATTTATCCTGAATTTCCCCTGGTACTCATGCTATTACACATTCAGGCATTCAAGTCTAACTAATTGGGCTGCTCTATCATTCCTTTAATGATTCATATCTCTAACTCATGAAGAATATTTATTTCTGCTTTGTATTCTATTCATGTATTCACTCATTCATTCAACAAATATGTGTTGATCATAACTGTGCCAGGCATTGCTGATTGAGAATACAAGGATAACAAGATAAAACAACACCCCCTGGGTAATTACCAATCAGAGCAGACACATATTAAATAAATATTTCAGTGTGACCATAGAAATATGGTAAGTGTCTAGTTTGAGCAGGTGAAATTCCCTTCTATTCCATTACATTCATGGAGAGTTTGAATGAAAGGACACAATTTCCATTCATTTCAACAAATGGTTCCTTTCCAATCTGATACAACTCACTGTATTATGGTGCTTAAAGCCTGGAATAAATGGGCATATTTTCCAGCAATATCAGAAACTTTTAGTGCTAGCTTAAGGTAAAAAGGCTTTAGGCTTTTTTTTTTTTTTAATGTCAAAACAAATGACTTAAATATAGGCTAGAATTTAAAATTAACCTGGTTCTTAAGATAAGGCCAAAGACTTCAAACATTTTGATTTCTAAGTTGTCTCCTTTCAAACTGCTAGGAGCACATGTTCATTCTCCTTTGGCTTTAGGAACAGTTCCATAAAACTCTTTGTGATGCACTGATAATATCTAAAACCGTTCAAAGAAAGCTTGAACTGGGCCACAATCCCAGTATTTTCCCTGTCACCAGCTCTGTGGTATTTACTCACAAATGAAGGCATTTGCTCTTTTCTCACTACTGCAGGGTGCCTCTCCAAGATGAATGGAACCTAGGAATTGTCAGTGCTTAAAGATTTTATATTAACAATGAAGGTAGTTATATTTATAGGGTTTCTTTTCAGGATAATGTCTCTCTCCCTAACAAAAGATTTCTAGCACATATTAAGTATATAGAATTTTTCTCTTATGCCATGAATATATCGTTTCTTAAAATAACAAAATCACAAGACATGAAGAAAATAATGAAAACCTCATTATGTACTTGTTTCTTACCAACAAACTCTTTTCCTGATTTCTTTACCCTAGAAATTACTGCTATTATTACCTTAGATTTGATTCTTTCCTTCTTCCCAGGGATAGGAGTGAAGCTGGGACTGGTCTAGAGAAAAGAGCAGGGCTAGAAACATAATTTAATGTTAACAGAAACCTGTCTTCATTTCCATAAGCCATTATTAATTTTAAGCTTGTGCAAATAACCTGTGGTTTAGCTCTCAAGAAATGTGCAGAAGCGTTTTTCCTTTATACCTTAAGGCATGTAAATATTAGCTTTTTAGATATTTTGTAGCTTTATCTATTAAGTGGGAGCCTGTAAGAAAAGGTCTGTGTTAACAGTCTTTCTGATTATTTCAGAGAAAATACTGATAACCAAGAGTGCTTGCCAAAGAACTTACAAGGTTACATCAGCTGTAGGCACAGGTCCAAATTCATCAGCATGAGTCTAAAATTCAGGGACAAAGATACTCATTCCTTTCAGATGAGAAATTAAATGAAATGTATTTAAAAACAAGCAAATACAAAGCCCCAAGAAACCAAATTCTTGACTACAAAGGTTCATCAACTCTTACCCCTACTCCACCCTGTATTTTCCTTATAAGGTGTCTTTGGACTTGATTAACAATCCAAATTACAAATACTGGGCCTCCCCTGGTGGCGCAGTGGGTTAAGCAACGCACCATGAAGCAAACCGCAGCCACTGCAGCACGAGTTCGATCCCTGCTGCCGGCCAGGGAGGGGGACCCAC
>JAGFMF010011632.1:1935177-1973458 GCA_019455555.1 Galemys pyrenaicus
CCCCTCCCTGGCCGGCAGCAGGGATCGAACTCGTGCTGCAGTGGCTGCGGTTTGCTTCATGGTGCGTTGCTTAACCCACTGCGCCACCAGGGAGGCCCTCAAATGTTCTTGATCCCACTAAAACAACCCATTAGTTTCTAGAATTCAGTGAACAGCTTCCACAAACTTGTTAGCTTTTTTATGAGTTAATGGAAGTAACAGATTCCACACAGTGAAGACTGACCAGATTATACAATATCTTACTTAACATTACTTGTCCTCTTTTTGCAAAAGCGGAAACTGGCTGAGTGAAGTTAAGTAACTTAAGAAATTGGTCGAAAGTGGCAGAGCTGGGTTGTGAACACAGGTGCATGTGTCTTCAGAGCCCTAGTTTCTTTCACAGCACCACACTTGACAGCTCCTCAAACACTTTTGGAAGCCATTTTGTCTTCCCATTCAGCCATTAGACTGAAGAGGAACAAATGTTACCAGATGCCATTTAAAAGGAATTAGACTCCTTGCTTGTAAGTGTTTATTCCACACTCTAAAACACACAAATAAAACAGCAGGATCTGCGAGGGCGTCAATCCAATATAAACTTTCAGGGTTACTACAATAGCTTTGGAAATAAGCCAACGATTATACTAGTATTGTATTTAGCTTCTCAATCTCTCCTAGAAAACTTCTCATTAAACAATGAGATGGGGTCAGTGTTATGAACTGTTCTGTTTATGCCTCTAAGAGTTATTTTTGTGTGTATTTGCCCTTTCCAGCCGAAAGACTTTAACCATACAGGTCAACTCTCAGTGGCCATATTCACCATTCACCGGATCCTGCCCCCTGACTCAGGAATCTGGGTCTGCAGTGTGAACACAGTGGCTGGGATGGTGGAAAAGCCTTTCAACATATCTGTGAAAGGTAAGACCCATTTTCGAGAGAGAAAAGGCTTATATCTTTGACGGGCAATGTTCTTGTATTGCTGCGTGTTGCTTCTACACAGAAATACTATCCAATCACTGAAATACTTTCTGGATGTTTTCCAGGATGCTACTTCAAAAAAAATGCATGAAAATGGAAAGGAGACATTAAGTATACAACCTTTGAATTCATACAGTCCTGGGTTTAATTTTTGTCCCTAAAGCTAGTAATATTCTGTGTGGTACTGAGCAAATTAATTTAAATTCTCTGAGTCTTTATTTTAAATGGGCCACACTTACTACATTTCAAGATTGTTGTAAACATCTGTTAAATTATAATACATTTGGAATTGTGTCTGGCACAACATGGCCATTAGTATTTATACTCTACAGGTAATTTAGCCTTATTGTTATTGTGACTTTCTGTTCGTTATCAGAGAAAATAATTTGGAGACATTTTCCTTTGAGTATTACTTAACATGAAGCCAGGTTATGCTGTATAATTAATATGGTTTTTCACATATTCAGGGTTGTGAATATTTTTCCTGCTCTAAAGTAGTATTTTAAAATTTAAGTAAATATGGTATAAACACCATCCATGCACTGGGGAGCAAGGCTCAGAAGAAACCAGCCCCACCAACACCTTGATCTGGGACATTCAACCCCAGAATTGAGTTTCTGTTGTTGAAGGCACCTAGTCTGTGATACTTCACTACAGCAGCCCAACAAACAAATAGGAATGTCTCATAATTTGTTTATCCCATGAAATGTTGATGGATATTTGGGTTTATTTACTATTATTAATAGTAATAGTTGTATTACTATTAATACAACAGCTGTGAGCACTCTTGGGTCTATCTTTTCGAACATTTGCACTCATTCCTTTCATTTCTTTTGGATGTATACCTAGGAATAGAACTGTCAGGTCATAGGGTAGATATATGCTTAGCTTTAGTATATGTTGCCAGTTTTCCATAGTGGCTGTGCCAGTTTGCATTCTGATAGCATAATTTAGTATCTGATTCTTTTTAATGTTTTAATTAAAGACTGATTAATTTACCTGATGATTAGTTCACTTCATGGATATTAGTCAGCATAACAGTGAGGAGGCATCAGTAGCTTAGAACTAGAGATGTGTCTATGCTTTGAGGCTGTGTGCTGTGTATTTCACTAAAACATAAAATTAGAAACTGTGCCTCTCCTTAATCTTAGCAACATAGTTTGTTTTTTACTTATTATTATTTTCCGTGGGCAGCAAGCATTCCAAAGCTTAAAAGAAGATAATTTCATCTTGGTTGCATATCATTTCCTTTCTTCCCCAAACATGCAAAATGTTAAGAAATTATTTTGATCATGTGAGTGTTCTTAGAATAAAACAGAGTTGGCCGTTTTTCCAGGCATACAAAAAATAGTAAAGATTCTGTGGTGGGTTTACATAGATTCTCAGGGCAGAAAATCCAAATCCATGAGAGTATGCTACTGTTGTTATTAAGCTTTAAAAAATTATGTTCTGAGTATCTACATCAATTACATTTCTAGAAATTACCTGTGAGTTCACCAAGACATTCTCAATTAAGTAATGAAGTGGGTAAAATATAAATCAACTTTGGATATCTTGCTTCCTCATCTGTAACACAAGAGATTCAGAAGGCCAAGGAGTCTACAGGAGATGGTACAAGGTGTGGACTCAGCACTCTCAAGTTCAAAACTAAGATCTCTGCTTACCAGCTGTGCTGCCTTAGGCATGTTAGCTCAGCCCTCTGAACCTATATCCTGGTAAAGTGGGAATAACAATATCTATAACACATGATTCATATAAAGATTAAACTAGATGATGTATGTGAAGCACTTGGCTCACTAAGTTTCCTGGAACATATGCTAGAGATATGCTTGGTGTTTTCTCTAAATGAGTTCCTAAGTACTGTTCCTAAGTTCCTAAATTTTCAAATTTAAAATTCCATGTTGTATTTATGTACTTTACGATTCCATTTATATAAAGCTAAAGAATAGGTGAAGCTAATCAATAGTGACAGAAGTCAGAATAGTAACTTCCTTTGACTGGGGAGGTATACAGAGGTACTTTCTGGGCAATGGAGATGTTCTCTCTCAGTGTGAATGGTGGTTACATAGGTGAAGTTTCTTGAGCTATATTTACTTAAGAATTTATACTACTAACTGTTGGTGGGAATGCAAGCTGGTCCAACCATGAAAAGCAGTGTGGTGGCTTCTCAAACTACTGAAAATGGAACTCCCATATGATCTAGCAATCCTACTCCTAGGAATATACCCCAAAGACACAAAAACATTGATTCAAAAGAATATCTGCACCCCTATGTTTATTGTCGCACCATTTCCAGGTAACCTGGAAACAAGCTAAATGCCCCAAAACAGATGACTGGATCAAGAAGATGCGGTACATATGCATGATGGAATATTAGTCGGCAATCAAAAAAAATAAACTAGAGTCATTTATAGAAACATGGATGGAGCTGGAAGGGATGATGCTCAACAAAATAAGTCAGAAAGCAAAAGAAAAATACTGAATGGTTTTCCCCCCTAGGAGGAATATAAGGGAACCAAATAAGGGACCAAGGAAAAGAATAATAACAGCAACAATAATAATAATAAAAAAAGACAAGGACAAATAGGGGACACTTAGTGGGGGGGGGATGAGGTAGTGGGATGAGGGCAGAAAGAGCACAAGGGACTGAGGTTATTGTGCACCAGTGAAATGGTGGTGGGAAATCCATGGGGACCATAATAGATGTCAAATATATATAAATAAAGAAAAAGAAAATATCTATATTTAAAAAAGAAAAAAATTTATACTTTACAGTATGTATATCTCCATAAAAATAAGAGATAAAAAGAAAGTTATGTTACTAAGGAAAATTCTGAAGCATTTTTATAGGAGACTGCCTTTAGTGGCTATACTAAAATATGCATCTGATGATTTAAACAAACAAATGGTCTTACTTGATCATACAAGGGAAGCATGGCATAGTGAATGAAGTAACTGACTTAGTGAATGAATTCACTCATAGCCCTCCTTTCAGAAACTGACAGAACTAAAATGTGCATCCAGTTAACTTATCCAGTTTGATCCTGGAGTTGTTGGTCTCCAGTCAGGGAATACTGCTTGACTACCAGCTTTATTATCCTGACCTTGACGGCTACTCCTAAACCTTCAGTCAGTCAGCAGGACTGACTGAAGTTCTGTTTAGTTCAGGCCCTGTTTTAGGCACTGACAGGGAATGCTGGTGCAGTCTGGAGGAGAGACTTTATTTTAAATGGGAGTAGTGAGGCATCCCTGAGAAGATAATATTTAAGCAAAGATTTGAAGGTAATTTCTAAAGATGGTAAGTCAGAGCATGAGACAGAGAGGAAAAAGTGGTTATTGAGCACTGTAACATCCCCCAGATCTGAAACAGTCTACATTTTGTAACATATACTCTTTGGGAGGGAAAAAAGAAAACCACAACAGTTACCCATTTCTAAGATGGAGCTACAGAATCACTGGACATTCATTCAGTTGACAAACGTTTTTCAGCACGTTTTCAGCAAGCAAACCTACTTGGTCTTTACCCTAGTGGAACTTAGAATATAGTACAATGTTTTGCAAACGTTTCTTTATCATTATCATCCCACTATGAACCTTTTAGAAATTTTACTCCAGCAATCTCCTCCCACACAGATGTATCATATCTGTATCACAGATGTAACATATGCCTATTTATGTACTGTGGCTCCTTGGAAGGTCATAAACTATTGTAATTGCTAAGATTTTTTTTAACCCCCAAAGAGCCAATTCTCAGCCTTTTACAGTATATTTCCTCCACATGGTCTTTGTGATGGGGAGATGTTTTGGAACTATCCAGGTGATTTACTCTCCTCACATCTGCTTAAAAGCAGGGAATCTTTCCTGGCTGTAGTCAGAAAGTGATTAACACAACGGAACAAAGATCAGAGTGGAAGGGATCATGAGCCAAGGAATGCAGGTGGTTTCTAGAAAATGGAAAGAACAAGGAAACAGATTCTCCCCTAGAGCCTCCGGAAAGGAGCACAGGCCTGCTGACACCTTGATCTAAGCCAAGCGAGACAATGTCTGACTTTTGACTTTTAAAACTGTAAGGTAATAAATGTGTATTGTTCAAAATCGATAGGGCTGGGGGAGGGGAGAATATAGATATAGTTTAGTGGGAAAACTGATATCAAATAATCACATAGTATCATAAGGTATAATAAATTCTGAAAACACAAGGAAAACTATAAATCCTATGAAAGTGTCTGTTACAAAAGCTTAATAAAGTTTCTGATGTAGTTGCTGTGCAGAAGTCACATGAGCCGAGAATGAATGATGGGTAAGAATTAAACAGAATGGTGGGAATTAGAACATTTCTCACAGGAGAAATCAATAAAGATCCTGAGACAAAGCTGCCTGGCGCAGCTTTAGCTGAATGAACTGAGATGTCACTGTGGTCAGTGGAAGAGGATATTAGGCTGGGCTAAAAGGAGTCTGGAGAGTTGGTAGAGGCTTGTTTGTGTAAGACTTGGAAGTTCATGATAAAAGTTTGATTTTGTCAGATTTATAAATGGTATAGGAATCCATTGTAAGGTCTTGAGCAGAGGAGTACTGCTATTTTAAGAAAGCATTTGACGGTGGATAATGGGTTGGAGGGACAGAAGCAAAGTTAGGAGATCACGGAGCAAGTGATTACTTTGGACCTGAGCTGAGAGCTTTCTAGAAGGGCTTTGTTGGGAATGTAAAGGCACCCACCTTACCCCACCTACGAACAATCATAAATTCCAAATGAGAATAATCTGACTGCTGATATTTTTACTTAGTTCTTCCAAAGCCCCTGAATGCCCCGAATGTGATCAACACCGGACATAACTTTGCTGTCATCAACATCAGCTCTGAGCCTTACTTTGGGGATGGACCAATCAAATCCAAGAAGCTTTTATACAAACCTGTTAAGTATCATGAAGCTTGGCGGCATATTCAAGGTAAGGTTTGAATAGGAAAGGTTCCAGCCGAAGTTGTGCCACTAGGAAAAAACAAAATTCCCAAATACAGAAATCCCTTTTCCCTGTCACAACTCCATCAGGAGGTACTTCTGATATCCATATTCCCTTTCCAGGCTTCTCTGGATCGGCAATCCTGTTTTTAGTTACTCTATCTTACTTGGGCATGGTGAAAAATAAGTAGAAAAATACTTAAGTATGGTCATTGGAAAAACCAGGGTTGCTGGAAAGACAGAGAATCTGTTTAGCTCCCAAGAATGATTGTTGTTGCTCTAAAGATTTATTTTTTGTTTCATTTTTTTACATGGGGTGTTGCTATGTTCTTCAGGCTGCTAACCCACAGAGATTTTGTGAGAAATTTGGAGTCCAAAGCTTGGGTTGTAGTAGACTCTAGCAGACAGTCTGGGGAGGGAGGTTGCAGGGACGGGTGGGGTATGGCCAAAAATAGCTACATGCCTCTTCACCAACTTCCTGAAAAATAAACAATACAACAAAATGTGATAAAGTATCAAAAGTCTATGAAGTCTCACTTATTTAAAAATAGAAATTATACTTCTCTTTGTTGCATGGAGTTATCAATTGACCATATTGCTTAAAATATGCCATCTCTCCAGAAAACTGCCACTATTGAGGCCGTAGGTGATACGCATCCCTACACCACTACTTAGCCTCACCATGCCTGTGATTTCCTGAAAAGGGTCCTCTACCCACCTCACATTGACAATTGAGGAAGTTATAAAAAAAAAATGAGAGAAGAAATGGAAGGTTTGGGCCAATAAAATTAACTGAGCTGGGTACATTGAGTAAAGTCATGATATTAGTAGTGAGCTAGTCACATTCTGTTGTAGACGCAACCAAAATTCAGGGTCCCTGAAACGTAGGTCTGATTTGCTAGATTGCTGCTTCAACACTGAGGGCTAGGTCTTGCTAAAAAGCAGTTGCTTTTCTTTTTCCATTGGGTGGTAAAAATCTATTATCTTTTTCTACAAGTGAACACCCACAAAGTGGTCTTCTAAGAACACTTAAACCAGTCCATTGTTTTCTGTACTAGCTGGGAACTTATCCTATGGCACAGAAAAAAATCTGCCTTCATAATACCCATGGAGAAACAGAAGCTGGCTAAAGCAAATAGCTAAGATGTAAATAAACAAACAAAAAAAATCCATCATTTGTTTATGGCATCTAGTTTCAAGTTTTTCAGGTCCCTTTTGTGATACAACCATTCTTGTCATTATAAGAGCTGTTTTATCATGACATTTTGATTGCACTCACTGTACATCCGTAAAAACAGAAACAAATTATTTGATATTCTAATTAAGACCCTCCCCATAAATCTGATTGATATTCCGTGTCATTGAGGATTTGTGCAGTCTAACCCTAAAATGAAAAAGACGAAAAGCTCTTCTAGAGCAGAAATGTATGACTCAGACACTTACATTAATGTTCACAGCATGACCTATAAACTTCCTTTAAAGTCTTCTTTTCCTTACATTAGGAACAGCAAGACCCCGAAGATGAATTGCTTCTCTGTTTCACTTAGACATTGTACGTTTGAAAATCAAACATTAGTTCACATCACAATAACAACATTCCAGTTTAAAGAATGTAAAAGAATGCCAACTTAAGTTTCCTGGACTTTCTCTCTTCTCAGTGACAAATGAGATTGTTACTCTGAACTACTTGGAACCTCGAACAGATTATGAGCTCTGCGTGCAGCTGGTGCGGCGTGGAGAGGGCGGAGAAGGGCATCCTGGACCCGTGAGACAGTTCACAACAGCTTCTGTCGGTCAGTGGAAGCAAACAGCATTTATTCACGAGCTGGGTGGGAGGGGGAGGAAGGGGAAAGAGGAAGGAAGACCAGGAAGGGTGGTGGTGGGTGAGTGGGTGGGTGGGGATGGAGGTGGAAGGAGTTTGCTTTTCAGTGGGTGGGAAAGTGACAGGAAGGCTCGCAACTTTGAGCCAAACCGTTCCTTTATTTGGGCTGCACTCCTGGTCTATCTCCCTGGGGGAGGGTGTCTACAGCCATCCATGGGGACAGAGAAGGAAGCAGATGAACCTTCAGGAAGGCAGGGACATCCCTGAGGAGTTGGGATTTACTTAGTAGTAGCTGTGTTGAGCCTTGGCCCTGGTGTTTCACCACCAGCTTCCTGTTTCCAGCTACAGGGCCTGGGCCAGGTTCTTGCTGCATACGTACTTCAGAAATTCCAGTTTGTTTATTTTTAAAAATAATTTCTCATTTTTCAAAGTAATTCATGCACATAGTTAAAACATCAAATGGAATGAAAGGCTTTTATCTAAAGAATGGCAGACCCGTGGTCCACCCCTTCACCTACGTCTTGCTGCCTATAGGCAGTTCCTTAAACTGTTTCTTATAACCTCTGTGTTTCTAGGGCAGTGGCTTTCAAGTATTAGTGTCACCTGGAGAACTTGTGAAGACAGATTTCCAGGCCCTCTCTGAGTTTGTGATTCAATAGGTTTGAACTTGGGGAAGGAGGCTCAAGAATTTGCATTTCTAAAAATTTCCAAGTGATGCTTTATGCTGCTGTTCCTAGGTGCATGTATCTAATAATATGTCAGCAGTATTTCTTGATAGGTCAGGGTGAGCTTTGTTTATTGGCTTTCTAAGGTGTTAACTTAGGATCCTGGTATTGGCAAAGCTTCTCTGATGCTCACGTGGGCTGCAGCTTTTTGCTACCCAGCCATCTGTTATGTAATGTTTGAGCGGTCCCTTGTCAAGTTCTCTTTTTCCAGTGATTATTGTGAATAACTACTCTGTCCCCTCTCCTGGTCATAGCTTCATAGATACAAGTGTACATATGTTTAAGTCATAGTATCTGCGGTAAGAATTATCATCTTACCCATTGTACTGATCGAAAGAGTCTCAGAATTAACAATTTGCTTTTTTGATATGTGTTATGTATCACCATATTCAATTTTCAGGCTTAATATTCTTTTGTTCTATTATCATTGTTGTTATTATTATTAATGTGGGAGCCCAAAGACCCCATTTCCTTATCCTAACTGATAACATGTCCAGTTCTTAAAGTTCATCTACCGAAGGCCAGAGGCTGTGGAATTAGTGAGAAACAAAGAACATCCAGTTCTCCAGCAGGGGCTGTGTCCCTAACAGAGGTGCCCCTTCCAAGCTACCCTCCTAGTTTTCATCTGACCAGCAGCATCTTGAAAGAACCAAACAGGACTTGAGTTACTCTGGCATTTGCAGATGCATTGCACAAGAAAGAAACAGCCAGTAGCTTGCAAATACGGAAAATAATGCCAGAAACTGTATGTAAGTCAGAGGCTAATGACATCACTATGATTATGATCACAGGGGCCCCGATACTTCATCAGGTTGCTGCTAAAAGACAAACGGTAGTTAATCTTCTCTCAGGCCAGTGCTGATGAAGCAAAGGGGAAGGTCATAATCTGATTCAGGATGGGATGTATTTATGGAACAGAACATAAAACACTTCACAGGCCACACTGTACTGTCTTCAGCCCTCAGAATATGTTCCAGCCAGGATGTATTTAGAGGTCTCTTGGAATATTTCAAAGTAGTTCTCAGGGGTGGGTGGGAAGGGAATTCTTGAAGGTTCTTCTTTTCCCATCATTTGAAATTTGCTGATGTTTGTTTTTTAATTCATCTGGCAATTGCACTATTTATAAGTGTGTTGATTGAGTAGTGGAGGCCAGGAGGGGAGGGAAAAGGACACATTCTATGCACATGACAGAGAGAGGGCTGTAGGGAGGAGAGAAGGGAAGGAAGAAGCAAAATGACCTTTGATTGACTTCCTCCTCGGTACCAGGCACAGTCCTGGAAGGTTTATAGCTGAGCTCCTAGCCATCACCCTCTGTTCTGCTTTCTCACTGTCAGTCTGCCTTAGCACTCTGCTGGCTTATTTTGGAACTTAAACATCAGAAATGAGTTAAAGGAGTTACTATCCCCTCAATTTGCAAAGAGTCTAGAGAAAGAACAAATAAGACCAAGCAAATGGGAGGAACAGCTTGTTAGTTGAAGAGCAGCTGGTCAGCGAGAGTTATTCTCCCTGTGGCTGGATACAGACTTTTTATCAGTATTTCTCAACTTAAAGTTCTCTCTCCCCATGGAGTTTTCGGTATCCCAAAAACATTTCTCCTCTGCCACGAAGTTACTACCATGATCTGTGGTGTTGCGTATATATATATATATTTTGACCCTTTGTAAACCATTGTAATATCTAAAATATTTTCATACTACTTTTGTCCCCTTAAAGACAATAATATCACATTGAAAATGCATGAGTTAGAGGATCTTTGTCTTATGTTTGAAAAGACTTTGTCTGGAATTAAAAAATGAATTTACTCTTATTAACTGAAAAATAGACATTCTTCCTCTGTCCATTGACACAAGATATAAGATATCTTGAGAAGGAAGGGGGAGAGGTGGCAAGGAGGAGGAAGGTGGGAGGTGGGGAGGGAAGAGAGGGGAAGAATGGAAGGTGATAGAGTGGAAAGGAAGTAATGTTAGTAGAGCCCCCAACACCTTCCAAGTAATTTCTCATTCATGACCTCTTTCTTCTCCTGAGACTAGGAGGTGAGTATTTTTGTGTCGTGTTGCACCTGAACTTGGAGAGCTTATGAATTTTTCGAAGTGGCATGCTCCTGTTTCTTTGATTTCAAAACCAGTAACCTTTCCATTCAGTTACCTCTCCCATAGGTTCTTGTGGGTAAATTTCTGCAGACATATTTGGCCACGGTCCATACCTTTATGTGACTGGGGCAGGATGGGGCCTGGTCCTCCCACCACAGCTGTTATGATGTCTGAAATTTTTCTTGCTACAAAGAAATAAACCTGAAATTGCTTTCCAGTTGACTGCTCAAATCATAACAGAAACTCTGAACAATAACCTACAATCTCACAACTTTGGCAAATTTACTGTTTTCATTTTTATTCGTTTCCTTCCTCTCTTTTGCCAACTGTAGACATTACTTTTACCAGATGGCAATCGGAGTTTCTTCTCCTATATTGTAAATATTTTGATTGGGTTTCCATACTTTTTCCAGTTATCTATTTTAATCCATAGGATGGCCATATCAGAGTTGTTAAAACATTCCCTATTTTGTGGATCATGCAGTTTTCTTCCAATTGTTGCTGTTATCAGCAGGGTAATGAGCATCTTCATACACAGAGTTTTTCCTCTTCCCTGGGATTGTTTCTTCAGGATAAATCCCTGGCAGTCAGATTATAAGATCAAAGTATATGGTCATTTCTAGATTTCTTGAAAAATTTCCCCGAGTTGTTATCTATAATTTCCTGTATCATAGTCACTCAAGGTACAAATTAAAATTCTTTTGAATGTTATTTTGAACGGGAAGAGAGTGTTACATGGAAGCTCATGTGTTTCCCTGATAGCTTGTGAAGGTCCGTATTACTCTAGAAGTCAAGCTGCCTGCTGGGGATGTTGGTATCTTCATCTCTGTAAAAATGATGATCTTTTCTGGTTTCTCCTAGGTCTTCCTCCTCCAAGAGGTCTCAGTCTCTTACCAAAAAGTCAGACCACTCTAAATTTGACCTGGCAACCAATACCTCCAAACTCTTCTAAAGAGGACTTTTATGTTGAAGTAGAGAGGAGGTCTATGCAAATGAATAGTGATCAGCAGAATATTAAAGTGCCAGGCAACTTGACTTCAGTGCTGCTTAACAATTTACACCCCCGGGAGCAGTATGTAGTCCGAGCCAGAGTCAACACCAAGGCCCAGGGGGAATGGAGTGAAGATGTCACAGCCTGGACCCTTAGTGACAGTAAGTATAAGTGACATGGCTGCCCCAGCCCTGCCCGGATTGTATTTGGCCTCTGCTATTTGGACTTAGCTGTCATCACTTCAAATCTGTTATTTAAGGACCGATAAAGGGCATCTGATTGTGAGTAGAAGTTGATTAGTGCCAGATACAACATACCAAATCATTTTAATAACCTGCAGTATAGAAGAAAGCCCTGTGTACTGGGATTTGCAACAATTCAGACCCCTTTCCTAGGTCCAGAGTTATTCATTAAGTTAATAAGTAACATGAACAAGATTTATTGAGTAAATTAATAATATGCATCAGCTTTTCTAGGGCTTGTGTATTATCAGTACTGTTGGGTATCTATACCCACAGATGGCGATTAATTACAAATGGACCTTTTCTAATTTTAAAAACCAAATAATTTTGCTTGGAAAAAACCTTTATAACAGACTATTCAATTTAGAGTTACTATGATATTGGAGAGTAGTAAAATCATTTTTCTCTCAAAGTATTGTGAAGTTCAGATTTTCTCTACTTCGGATTGATCATTTAAAATTGCTCTAAACTTCTCAGATTTCTTCATAGTCTGGAAAGCAATTTTCATCATAGAGCAGGTTTCACATTGACTCCCCGTGTTCTGGCGCCCCTAGGAACACTAGCTCTTTCTTGGTCACACCAGTTACCATTTTTGTCAGGATCATGGGGTCTAAGCCTCCAAAATCTGAGCTGCTTTTTGCAGCTGGATTCTATTTTCTCAGTCAGAGGTACAGACACTGTCTTAGTGTTGAGTAGTCTTCTCTTACTGATTTGGAAAAAAATGTATAATTTAGATACTATTGTTGTTATATACACTGCAAATGCATCTCCTATTTTTATATTTTTTATGGTGTGTTTTTTTTTTAACCCTACAGACAGTTTACATGTCAGTGTAATCAGAACTTTGTGGTTTGTGCTTTTCGTGTTTGGAATTATTCCCTACAACCAAGATTATAAATACATTCTCTGTATTTTTTCCAGTAGTTTAGAGTATTTTGTTTTGAATATTTAGGTCTTCAAGACATAGTGATGTTATTTTGGGGTCAGGTATACATGTTTTATTCTTTTTAACTTCAATCTCATTCAGATACAGAAAACCAACAGTCCCAATGCCACGTAGTGATTCATTATGCTTCTGTGCCATATACCAAGTTCTCATATTGATTTTACATAATTTCTAGGTGCACTGTTTTCTTCCACTGATCTCTGTGTTTGTTCTCAACCAGTTCTAATTTGTTGAAATTGTTACAAATGTATTAACTGTCTTGAAAACTTCAGGGTGAATATCTATTTTTCTTTTCCACAGTTGTCTTAGATGTTCACTCACTGTTCTGTTTTTTATCCTCAGAGTTATATACTCTCAAAATCACTTGAGCATCATATTTCTAGAGTTAAATGAAAAGCAGCTAGTAGTCACTGAAGAGTAGACTTTTCCTGAGAGATTGTATGAAATTTAGTGGGGGTAGAGGTGATGCTGCAGGTGATGGTGGAGATGCTGAGACTGGCAGGAAGTAGGTCTAGGAGGATGTGAAGGAGAAATTTCAGTCTTAAGCAATATGTTTGTTGCTATGCTATATTGTCATTGACTGATCTTGATACAGGTTGTTCTGAAGTAGAATTAATGCTCCTACTTAGAAATTTTATGTTGATGCCCAGTCTAATAATTTCACCTGTTAAGCACAGAAAGTAGAATGGATTAGATTTAGTCTATGGCTCCAAGCATATGGAATAAAATACAATATGTATACAATTTGTTCTGCATGTGTATTTAGAGAGTAGCTCCTTTAATACTTAGGATGATTTCTATGAGGAAAGTAGAGTAGTAATTATCATATTTAACAGATGAAGTAACTCAGATGCAAGGATAAGCAACTTGATCAAAATTATGCAGCTAGTAAATTGTGGGGTGAGGGCTATAATTTATATTTAAATTCTATTTCATTTATGTTTGCCAGACCATGTTGTCCATTTTCTCTTTGGATAGACAACAAAATGGTTCAAAGTAGTTCTTGAAGAAATTCCTTCTGGTTTCACAGTCCACTCCTAAATAGTTCATATTGTGATGAGCATTTCCTAAAGTGTCTTAGAATCTACTTTGCAGTCACCTGAGGAATCTGCTAATATGTCGATTATTAGTTTTGGACTCACAGAATCTAAATCAGTGATCCACCCAACTAGCCCAAAGGGTGACCTTTGGGCCATAAATCAACACATTAGTATATGCAAATTCAAGATGTTTCGTTGGCACCAAAATTATGTTCAGTATTTTAGTAGATGCTTCTGGGGCACTGCTTCCTTTTGTGATATTCCTAGGATATATTATTTTACATTTCTATAAAGATATACCCAAAAGCCTAGTAAAGATATACCCAAAAGCAAGTGCAAAGGAATTTAAGGCATAACATTTATTAATTGTGATTTTGGCTTATTAAGCACTTGCTAGAGAACCACTTGTTACACGTAGAAAATCAAAACAGGGTTTGAACCCAAAGAACTTGTATTCAAATATACAGAGAACTCATTGAAAAACTTAATTTTAAGTTTGTAAATGATGATAATATACAAACATACATTTTAATTTATTGCACTCTTTTACTATTGAGGTTAACTTTGGTTTACAACACTATTGGTTTTAGGCATAGAGGCTCACACTTCTTTAAAGGTGTGTTACTGACCACCAAGATACCAACAATCCTTGACCACAATTCACTGGAAGCCCCCACCTTTTGCTGCCAGTCTCCCTCCCCTACTGATAACCACAGCTCTATTGACAAAATCAAAATGTTTGCTTGTTTTGGTTATGTCTGTTTCTTTACTATGTTCCTTTATATTCTGACTGAGTGAAATCATTCAGTATTTCTTTTTCTCCTTTCAACTTACTTCACTTAGCATAATCCACCTTCCTCCCCCCCAGTTCCACCCATGTTTTCACAAATAGCAAGATTCTAGGAGTAGAACAGTAACTTTCCTTTGGAAAGACAGTGGTATATGGAATGAAATGGGTTGGGTCTACCACTTGCTTACTGGGACTAATACAAACCTCTATGTTTTTGATAGCTGTTATCTCTAAAATTTGCATGAAATTGAACTTATTATCTGCCTGTGTGATGATGAGACTCAAGAGAGCCTGCATATGGAAGTGCCTTGTAAACAAACTCAAAAATATAGGGTAGAGTGGATATTAAAAGCAAGACTTTGAATTTATCCTTTCCTTGGGTCAACTACTTTTAGGCTATATCTATCCACAAACTTCCAGCCTGTATGCTTTATCAGAAGGGAGCTTGAGTGAGTGCAGGGAGAATCCCTGAGAGGAATGTGATCTTTCTTTCTCCCGACCCTTATAGCATTTAGTCTACTAGTGCTTAACATATTAAGTATACACTCACTTGCTACTACTTAATAAAGCATTGAGGGTAAGGATGAACCACATAGGGTAAGATTATGGGTTATGGAATCTGACTATCTCCTATACTCAATAGTATAGGAAACATTTCTATACTAAACATTTCTGGGCTTCAGTATTTAGGGAAAAATTGTTATCAAGAAGAAATGAGTTATGTCTGGAAGGGAGGGCCTATGCCAATGTCAACTCTAATAATCTGTTTTTCCCAGCATCAATAAGAGTATAATATAGGTTATTATTGAAATAACAACTTCAGGGTCCTTAATTTAGTATAGGATAGCAAATATGTTATGTATGTACTGCCATTTTCCCCATTTTATGCTGTAAGTCTGCATGGAGCCCACTTCCAGTTGACTGGAAATATCTAAGTCAATTGAATTAACTGTTCAGTGTACAGGTTGACATTATCTCTCTCTCAAAAGCATAATAATGTAAGAGATGGTAGTATGTGATAAATGAAATGTGTTTTTTTTTAATTTCTAGTTCTCCCCCCTCAACCAGAAAACATCAAGATTTTCAATATCACAGACTCTTCAGCCGTGATCTCATGGACAATCTTGGATGGCTATTCTATTTCTTCTGTTATCATCCGTTACAAGGTTCAGGACAAGAGTGAAGACCAGCACATTGACGTGAAGATCAAGAATGCCAGCATTACCCAATATCAGCTTAAGGGTCTTGAACCCCAAACAGCTTATCAGGTGGACATTTTTGCAGAGAACAACATAGGGTCAAGCAACCCAACTTTTTCTCATGAACTGACAACTCTTTCCAAAGCTCCAGGTTGGTAGAGTGAACAGGTATTTAAGTAGAATTATTTCTGGAGAGCATTAGAAAATCCCACTGTCTTAAGATTTTTCCTCATCTTTGAGTCTAGTGATAGCATTCATTTGTTCTGATAGGCTTCACCATCTCCAGGTAAGTCCTTAAAATGAAACTTCCCCGGGAAGGATTCCCTATGATCCCATGCTATTTTTAAACCTTAGATTAAACTGTTCTAATAGCACTCCCCACCCAGCTATCAAAGTTCTGAGGAATATAAGTTTTGAGCCCGTGAGAAAAGAAAAATGTGGAATCTACTTAGTGGAGGCAGACCAGTGTGGGTGCTTCAGTGGGAGATTCCAAGAACTCTCTATCCCTTCTCCAAATGAGCTCCTCGTTTGGCTTGTATGACACTGTGCTATTCTGAATTTTCTTTTACTTTTTAGATCCAGATTATTATGTCTCCACATCTATCACTAACCCCCACCCTAGAGACAGTCAGCTCTTTGACACAGATAAAGACCTGTCAGAGGGCCAAGCACACTCAAGTCCAGAGTTTGTGATGGATAAACCCTGTTGAGTGTTAGTGGACAAGAGCCTGGGGTGAGTGGGGCCACCTCCCTTTGAAGCCTGTCCGAAATGGCACTTTCTAGTCCTGTGTACTGTGCAGCAGGCTCAAGGGAATGTTGACAGAGGGGCATTTGTGACTTTTGCAAATTTATAATTCCGAGTAGGATCTATTTTTACAAGAAATCTTACAGTACTAAAAACTTCTTGGTTCTCATGAGGGTTATCTAGAGCTAAAGAAAATCACATAAGCTATGTTTTCAGTGCTGATTCTTTGGAATATTTTTGAAGTGTTTGAGGAGTAATGAGTTTGCTGATTATATAATTTAATAAATGCTTATTTTTGTAATACTTGTGTTTTGATAAAATGTATACATTTTAAATCCAAAGTATAATAGTATACAAACAAAAAACTAAAAGTTAATATGTAACAGAACAATAAACCACGTTATTCCAGACATCTCTTTGTAACATCTCCATAGAGAGGGAAAGATAGCTCATCATAAAAGAATACTAAGACGGCATCTTGATCTTGCGCTCTATATGGCTTGCCATAAAAATAAATTGAATTTTGTTCTATTTGAATTTAAATAAGGGAAAAGGTGGGAGGGATATGCCATAGTCTTTAATAGGGCATTTTGACTAGAACTCTAAATTTAATGGTTCTTCTCTTCTGCCTCCCTCTCTCTCCCTGCTCTCTTCTCTCCCTCCCTTCCCTTTTTCTTTGTCAGGTTTCCGCCATCAGTTCTTAAAGCAAGTAAAGAAAACAAAACACCTTACAAATTCTTAGCTCTAAGCATCACGGAACTTTAAAGCTTTTCTAGGTGGAGAAATTGTACAGGGAGGTTCAATCACTTCCTGAAGCCCTATGTCTAGTCAGTTATTCTAGTTGTGTCAGCAACATTGCACTGATAAACAGGAGTGGTGGAGCAGGCTCCAGGATGCAGGATGCTCTGGAAGAGCAGGATCTTTGCCGTGTTATTGATAAGAGAACAAAGAGAAAAGGATAGGTCAAACTGGAAATATGATTGTTATTTAGGGCTTTAGGGAGGGTGAGTCCACTGATCAGGTAAATCATAATCTTGAGCTCCACTCATAGTTCCAATCTTATTAACAAGGCATTCCACCAGTTAGTCTCTGTGAAGCAAAGTACATCAGTCAAAGGCCCCCTAGGTGTTCCCCGTCATACCTGGTGATGCACACCCATTGTACCAGGATGATCCAGCGTCCCGCTCTTGTTTAACTTGAAAGGAACCTTGTAGGGGCTAGTTAGCAGACCCACAAATTCTCACTATGACTTGATAATGCTCATGTGCTTGCGCCTCCCATTGGAAGCAACAGCTGAATAAGTAACAACTGAAGTTAGCACACTGCCATTTAAAAAGCACTTTTGCATATTTCAAAAAATAGATCTTATGCAAGTCCCTGAGTCAGACTCCTCTCCACTGAGTTTCAGAAAATAAACGAGTAGCCCAAGGTCACCTAGTAATTGGGAAGCAGAGCCGGGCTGCCAGGGCATTCCCATTATACTGCAACCTCTCCCACAAATGGGGTTGGCTTATCTCTACCTACCCTAACCCTGCTGCCTCTCCTGTGTTCTCCTGCACAGCATCAGGGGACCTTGGAGGTGGGAAGATGCTGCTTATAGCCATCCTCGGCTCGGCGGGAATGACCTGCCTGACGGTGTTGCTGGCCTTTCTGATCATGTTGCAATTGAAGAGGGCAAACATCCAAAGGAGAATGGCCCAAGCCTTCCAAAACGTGGTAGTGTCTCATCTTCTTACTTGTAAAGCAAATGTTTTCCTTAGGCAAGTCTCAGCTTTACTTTCTCCACTGTGACTATATAATCTCTGTGTGAATAATTTTGAGTAAAAATGTTCTTAGTAATTATGCAGGCAGCTGAGTCTAAAACAGAACTATTTCCCCACCAAGACACGACCTGTGGTCATTCTAGTTATAAGTCACCAGAGAGTAATCTTACAATATAAAGAGTTGGACATTTGGTAAAGGAAGAAATGAGGGTAACCAGACACTGGGGAAATGGGTAGTGATGTCTGCATTAAACACATTTCCCCACAGTTACCTATTTCCAGTTTTCCTATCTTTATCAATCCTTCATGAGTGTGTCTATTGTATATCCACATGTATCTCCCATTCCTACGTACACTCTGTCTGTAGTCATAGTTCATGCACTTGCCACTGCCACATTTTTCATCTGCAAATTTTGACCAGCAGCAAAAATGCACAAAATCACACTGTACCACTGGAGTCATTCTGGTGTCCCACAGGCCACATGGTTCTAGTCTGTGTTAAAACTAATTTGTAGAGTTGCTTTGGTCCAAGTTTGTCAATTCTGACATAAAACATTAAATGCATTACATGTTGCAAATAAACTAAATGTTCATGTACATGGGCCCCAAAGTTCCCCTCTGTATAGGACAAGGGAAACTTCGTTATTGGACTGACTCAGGTTGTCAGTAGAGAGGAAGGACTGGTAGGCGGGTGGGAGAGCTAGAGCTCATTTTGAGTCTGATGCTTTGTCACCATATGTCAGTAGTCACTTAAACTTGGGACCAAGGGAGACACTCTGGGGATTTGCTCTAAGTCTCAGTCATCCTGGGACCAGAGTCTGTTCCAGAGTGGGCTTGAGAGATTTTAAGCTTTAGGACAAGCAGGAGAGAGTGAGTGTGAGCCAAGAATAGACGATGCTAGGAAAGGTCCTGCCCAGATGTGTGCTGTGACTGCCCCAGATAGGATCTCTGAGTGCTTTCCAAACCAGAAATGAACACCTGCTCATCCACAGTAGAGCAGAAACTCAACTGTGACAGAGATGTGCCATGCTGTGGCATACGTGCTCATATTCCTCCTCCCAGGTCTCAGCAGACATTGCTAATTGAGTGTAATGCTTTCCCACTGACCTGGGACTGTGACCTTGTGGCTCTATAGGCAACTAGTTCATTAGAGTGGGTCTGTTAGAAGAAATCTATTTTTATCTCTATTCTAAAATCAGATACACCACCTCTCTTCTCACCTGGTGTGGATATAAACGAGGTATTGTACATCTTAAAATTATGAAAAATCCTGACAAAACCATGAAATAATTTTTTCTCCAGAGGGAAGAACCAGCTGTGCAGTTCAACTCAGGAACTCTGGCCCTGAACAGGAAGGCCAAAAACAACCCGGATCCTACAATTTATCCAGTGCTTGACTGGAACGACATCAAATTTCAAGACGTGATCGGGGAGGGTAATTTTGGCCAGGTTCTCAAGGCCCGCATAAAGAAGGATGGGTTACGGATGGACGCAGCCATTAAGAGGATGAAAGGTCAGTGTCTGGCCAGATGGAGCCAGTATTTCACCAGGGTGGGGAGAAAAGTTGATTTCCTGTTGAGTCTTTGCTCTATGGTCTTATACTCTTTAAATAACAAACTGGAGTGATGTCAGAGAGAGCTGTTATGTGCAGCTCAAGGTGATGTTTCCCTTGAGGTTGAGCCTGTGATAGGATCAGTGTAAATATGAAGGTGTGAGCTATTTAAACACCACAGGCTTGATTCCTGGGATGTGAAAGTACAGAACTTTGCCATACATTGCTGACTTTTGAGGAGCACTTTTTTTTCTCTTAATGCAGTGGTCTTCAAATTGAATGTGTATCACAATTACCTGGAAAACTTGCTGAAAATCAAATGCTGAGCTGCAGTTTCTGATTATGTTTGGGGCAGGGTCAGAGATTGTGCATTTCTAATTAGTTCCCAAGTGATGCTGATGCTGAGGACTTAGAGATCATAATGGTGAATCCTGTCTTCACAGATTATTTGCATTAAAATTCCTGGAGACATTGTTTAAAATGCATCTCCTTGGATATCTCCCACCCCTAGTTTTACTATATTCAAATTTCTGGGATGATGCCTGAGAATCTCAGTTTTTAGCACGTGGTCTCTGATTCTCCTGTATATTCAAGCTTGAAAACCACTGATCTAAAGCCACAAGAACAAAATCTTTTCTAGCTGTGTTCATCTCTAGTCTGCTTGTGTCAACCATTTAAGACGACTGGATAAGAAACACCTGAGAAAGCAAAACAACCTAGTTCACTGATACTAGCTGCCTTCTATTCTGTGTGAAGCTCAATTTACTCATAACTAACTGTGGAGTTGCCCTGTTGCTCTTTAAACACACAGACTTGGTGAGTGGTGTGTCAGATCAGGAATATAATTGATATTGTCTGGTGCTCTGTAATAAAGGCTCCTTTAGGTTGCTGATGGTGCTTCCTTCTTTTTATCTAATACTGAGCCAAGGATGAGAATTAACCCTAAATCTTACATAATCATCACTACTTTCTGCATTGTTAAGAAGAGTACGTCAGAAAACAAGCAACAAGATATGCTTAAGCGATAGTACACACAACACACACACCCCCTTGCTTAGCACCTGAAATCCCTCGTTTTGCTACTTTAGTCACAGGGAGTTAGGGGGAGCACTGAAGCTATCAAGAGGAAAGAGAATGCAGAAATTATTAAAACTAGTTTTTCTTAAGAGCTGACTTGATGTCATTTTCATGCCAAGTAAAAAGGTAAAATAGCTTAACCAGTGCAGAAAATTTCTGATGTGATGCATCTGAAGGAAGGCTGTTACTGAAGTAAGGGGACACCTCACTATAAAGAGCTTCATTTTTATTTTTTTAACTTTTTTTAATTTATATATATTTGACATCAATTGTAATCCCCATGTATTCCCCATCACCGTAACACCAGTGCACCATCACCTCAGTCCCCTGTGCTCCTATCTGCCCTCAACCCTCCCCCTCTTCCCTCCCCACCAAGTGTCCCCAATTTGTTCTTGTCTTTTCATTTTTGGTTTTAGTGTCTTTATTGTTATTATTATTATTGTTCTTATCCCTTTCCTTGACCCTTACTTGGTTCCCTTATATTCCTCCTAGAGGAGGAACCATCTGGTATTTTTCTTTTGCCTTCTGACTTCGCTGAGCATAATCCCCTCCAGTTCCATCCATGTTCCTATGAATGCGTCTAGTTTTTCTTTCTTGATTGCTGGGTAGTATTCCATCGTGTATCTGTACCACAGCTTCCCGATCCACTCATCTGTTTGGGCATTTAGGCTGTTTCCAGGTCTTACCTATTGTAAAGAGTGCTGCTATAAACATAGGGGTGCAGGTATTCTTTTTGAATCAGTGGTTTTGTGTCTTTTGGGTATATTTCTAGGAGTGGGATTGCTGGATCCTATGGAAGTTCCATTCTTAGTAGACTGAGGAACCACCATACTGCTTTCCATAACGGTTGGACCAGCTCGCATTCCCACCAGCAGTGTAAGAGAGTTCCTTTTTCTCCACATCCTCGCCAACATTTGTTGTTGCTACTTTTTTTGATATGTGCCATTCTCACTGGTGTGAGGTGGTATCTCAAAGTGGTTCTGATTTGCATTTCTCTGAAGAGAAGTTGAGCATTTTTTCATATGCTTGTTGGCCATTTGCACTTCTTCTTTTGGAGAATTTTTAAGGGACTTCATTTTTAAAATGCTCTCAAGGTACTGCTATGAGCAGGCTACTTGATTTGGAATTGCCTGTTGGTCTCATGGGAACCTTAGCCCACACATTCCCATGATTCCAAACATATTCAGGCCTACCCACAGCCATCAGCAAGCTTCTTACTCTTCCCCACTTCCCCTCACCCCCTGCCTATAACATTCCTTGCATATGATCACACACTGTCACCGATTAAGGGCTGATCATTTTCTGGCATTAACCAAATAACCTCCTCGTTAGTGCCTGAGCGTACTCTCTCTGATCAAAGTGCTAGTGTAGAGACAGGTTGGAAAAAAACAGAAACAAATGCAGTTTGGTTTTCTGACTACAAAGAGGCTTAGATAAAAATGTCATTGAAATTTGAAGTTCCATGAAAAGGCAAGTTAAAATTATTAAGGTGAGGTAGGTATGAGCATTGTTTGTATAGTTCACTGAAACTTTGGTCTGTTCCTGGCACATCTGACTCTGAGTGATAGGTTTAGCAGAGAGTTGGAGTCTGAAAGTGGCAACCGCACTCTCTCCACAAGCCTCTTCTCTGGTATTAGAGCGCTTAAAGAAGAACACATCAGAGCAGGGCTTCTTAATCGCACGGGTAATCGCACGGGTGATTTTGCCCTCAGGGGACTTCTGGTACACTTTTGGTTGGACTACTCTTTTCTGCTTGCAGAGGCCAGAGAAGGTATTAAACATCTTACTAGGGACAGGAAAGCCCCCAGCGACCAAGAAGTGTTGATACAAAGCTTCCACAGTGCTGAGTACTCTGCTGGCATAGTATTCCTCCTGATTTCTGACGGTGCCTGAGAGCACCTGAAGGTCACAAGACTCAGGAGAGGGCAGTTGTTTCTTAAGAGGTATAATGGGAAGGACTCTTGACTTTGTCCCCAGAATATGCCTCCAAAGATGATCACAGGGACTTCGCAGGAGAACTCGAGGTTCTTTGCAAACTTGGACATCACCCAAACATCATCAATCTCCTGGGAGCATGTGAACATCGTGGTAAGATGCTCTTTCCTGTCTTTGGTGCCAGATTTTTTTTTCTTTTGAAACAGGCATATTCCACATTGAAACCAGGAAAGATAATAATCCTAAAAATATTAGCTTTAAGTTGCAGTTTCAACCTGAATGGCTAGTCTTCATTTACAGATGAGTGAGGTGTGGCATCCTTTTGGATGTAGGTGCCAAAGCTGGATCATTTGGCCTCTGATGTGGTTCAGCCATTACTGCCCAAAGGTATCCTCAGGTTGGCCTGCCCCAACCCTGCTCATCCATAGGTTTTCTCAGTTCCCCTTTCCAGGTAGGTTGGGGCACCCCCAGCATCAGAGAGTGAAATGCATTGGTTTGCTAGTGCCTACCTGTTCATTGCTCTTCCATTCCCCCAAAATCCTTGTCTGCATGTTGAAATACATGAATGACAACAATCTACTGTCATGTGAAAGCACTGACAATGCTTTGGTTGAAATAATAAGCTTATATCTGAGAGTGCTTTGTTTTTATCAAAATTACTGTCAATTGGAGTTTTGCAGTTATGTTGCATATACTCTTAAAGTTCAACTTATATTATCAATTCAAACATGTTTTGAGTGCTTCCTATTATGATATTTGTAGTTAGCTTTGAATAAGTGTGTAACAAAAAAATCTTTTTTAGGTTTACCTCTGCATGCTACCTGGGTTTGTAGTTTGAATCTATGTTTAAACTTAATTACTCATGGAAAAGTTTTCTCTCACAAAAAAGCTGTACATGGTAATTACTTATAAACTTGACAACTTCTTGTTGAATTTGCAGCACAAACACCAACAATAGAAAAGCGACTATTTCCTTTTCCTCAGTTTATTAAACTAAAAATACTGGTGCTTCAAACAATATATCGTTCTGTGGTCTAATAGGGGTATAATTCTGAAAGTCAGATTATGTCCCTTAGGTTAAATAATGTGATGATTTTTGGTTTTGAGTCATTTCTAAAAGAAAAAAATCAGTCTGTGGGGGGAAAACACTGATAGTGGAAAAATGTATTTCTTTTAAAATTTTGCTATATCATGACATTAGCACATCCTTGGTTGGCTTTTAAAACTTACAATTGTGAAAAAGGAGCAAGAAAGCACATTAATTCCAGAATTTAGGTACAAAATTGAGTACCAGAAGAAATATCGCTTCTGGAATTTCAGTTTTTATAATAGCTTTAGAGTTCAAATTCACTTGACATTTTAATTTAAAACATGGCGTACCAAAAAATCTTCATTAGGAGAAAGACCACTTTATTTTTCACTGGCTCTGGAGAGTTGTATTTTTATCAAGACAGCTTTTATCTTTGATAAAAGATGAATTTTAAATGATCATAATGTTTTCAAGGAACTATTATTTTTTCCCTAAGTTTGTTTTCTAGTTTCTGTAAGCAAAATGACATCCGTTACACTAGAATGGCTGACCAATGATCTAATCAGATACCTGCTGACTTAATACTAGGTCTTGGTTTTAGGGAGACGTAGAAGGCAGGAGAGAAAGCCATCTGTTGGGGGACTCTTCTAGTATGTTTGGTTTTGTTTTGTTTTTGAATAACCTCAAGAAAAGTTAGAGACTCAGTCAAATAAATGGCTCATATTTGGTTCTCAATAGTGGGAGAAAAAATGACGTGGACAATTGTTCTAGACCCTATGAAAAAAAATACTTTGATTTCACTGTACTACTGTTAGTGAGTTGGTGATGGCGTTCAGAAAGCCCTTAGTGTTAGTCCATATTTGGTGGGAATGAGAACAGAGTAGAAAGAGGGGAACCTGATTAGGCTCAGCTCCCTTGAAGTCCCAGTTCCCATTCTCCTGCCCCTGAAGTACTGAGCTCAGTACCACTAGCTGTTACTTCTGTGCCCAGTTCCAGGGGACCACAGACTACTTCAGAAATTTCACAGCCATCACTAAAGGGGTGCCCCTCTCTTTTCCCCACAGGTTATTTGTACCTCGCCATTGAGTATGCCCCCCACGGAAACCTCCTGGACTTCCTACGCAAGAGCCGCGTGCTGGAGACTGACCCGGCCTTCGCCATTGCCAATAGCACAGCATCCACGCTGTCCTCCCAGCAGCTGCTGCATTTTGCGGCAGATGTGGCCCGGGGCATGGACTACTTGAGTCAAAAACAGGTTTGTTCTGAGGACTCTGCTCTGGATATCTATCTACTGAAGTTCTCTTTTGTGAATCCATTTAAATTTGTACCTTTTTTTCTCAAATTTTGTTAGCTGGCCCATAGTTAACATAACTGTAATTTTGGGAGTACAGCTTCACATGGCTCATTCGCTCAATTTGCACATTTTTTTCAGTCATTCTCTCGAATTCCTTTTAACAATCTCCCTAATTTGAATCTCTGGTAATATGCCACCTTATAGAGAATTGAATGCCTAATATTGATAACACATTTCTTTAATGACAGTTGAAGTACCTTAACCAACCTTAGTTTCATTTGGCTCCAATTAATGCACAATAGCCTAGGCCTTAAATTGTCACTGGAAGGTTTCATGAGCTGCTTTTCCCCTGAAGTGACTCTCCTAATACAAGGTGAATCACGTGGCAGAATCTACTAAGGAAAGATTCTGGAGAAGAACTTTAAAGGGACTGGGTTTTGGTAGCTTTTTAAGACCCCCTCTCTTCTTTAAAACCCGTATCTTCACTATTTTCCAAAATTCTCCTTAGAATTTGTGCTAATGAAATCAAGTGAGAAAGTAAATATGCTGAAAATACATAATGTTTTGTTTGAATTTCAGTTTATCCATAGGGATCTGGCTGCCAGGAACATTTTAGTTGGTGAAAACTACGTAGCCAAAATAGCAGATTTTGGATTGTCCCGAGGTCAAGAAGTATATGTGAAAAAGACAATGGTAAGTTCAGAACAGGCACCATCTCCTGAATACCATTGTTCTGTGGTGACTGAGGCATCATACCGGGGATCCCAGTAGATACTGTCCTGGCCCAGCAAACATCCTAAGTTTTGATCTCTAAAATGAGACGAGAGGGTTCGTGTAGACCAATGAAGAAACTCTGCCTCATGTGGCGAGTAACTGAATGTGCGTGCCTAGCTGGGCAGAGGTCTGTGTGCATGCACATGCCCCATGCATGCCTGACACCTCTGGGCAGCAACCACCATCCGTCTCACACAGCAAAACAGCAGGGTAACAGGTGCTTGCATTATTTCCAAAAATCAAGGAAAGCAACTGAGGAGGTTCCTGCAGTACAAGGTGGCTCTAGAAGACAAACTGATCTTCAAAAGGCCAAGATTTCTCCCTTCATTGAAACTTCTCTGCTCACTCTGGCAGCCCAAAGCTAATCCTCTTTGCCCTAAAGATTTCAGCACTCTCCCAAATAGGAGTATTTTATCTTCAAGTCTCATGTCCTAAGAGACTCACATAACAGTGTTAGAAGTCACAGTCCTGCTTTTCTGGCTCACCCTGGAGTCTTAAGCCCTAACATCACTACATACTGGACACCAGTGCTGACCTGCCATCACCCTCTGCTTCCCTGCAGAGCTGTGGGGGTGACAAGTCCTATGGTCTCCCCTGTGTTTGGTGGGTGGCCCCAGTGTAGGGCTCTGCCCCATGTAGGAGAACATTACTTGGGCTCAGCTTTCTTGGGATAACTCCAGTTTTAATATGATATGGGGGTCGTTTACTCTGAGAATTCCAAATGACCTCAGCAAGGCTCAGTATCCTGCATTAATTTTAACTCAAGATCCCTTACTTACCAATACTTATTTTAGTTACTGACAATATAACCTGGAAAAAATATTCAAGAACATTGTGAAAAGAAAAGGACTAACTCCACACCTTGATACAGTATTTCAAATTATTTTTTTACTTCTTATTTTACTTCCACAGGCAATGTAGCTTTTCATAGTTATCACAGTGAACATAATCACTGGATCTTTACACTCCGTTTGTGATTCAGGTTTGAGGTGGGCCCCTGTGATTCCTAGATACCACGATACAGCCTGGCCCTAGACACTTTCAGAAGCTACAGGTGCTTCCCTGAGGGCTGATTTCCACCCCCATAAACTTTCAGACTTTGCCCCTCTTATTGCAGATGTTTCTCCAGGGAGGGACTGTGCCTGTCTTAAAGCAGCAGGTCCCACCACCCACCCATCTGCTCTCATGCTCCTTTCTCCTCTTAGGTCATCTGGAATTCTCTCCCTTGTCCTCTATAGAGTCCTTTCCCTTCCTTCACTCCAGCATTTGAGGGCTGTGGTGCCCTTAATGAAGGGCAGAGTACCACAACTTATGCAAATTAATACTGACAGATGCTCTCTTCAGTTCGGGGAGGCTAATGATAGTTTGCTAGGCATTTCATAAAGGGTAGGGATTGCTGCAGTTTTGGGGATGCTTAGAGGAGCAGAATAAAGGGCTCTACTCTGTCTAATAACAGGGTAAAGTGACCTGTGATAGGAAAAGGACAGCAGGAGAAAAGGCAGGAGAAAAAAAAAAAGGGAGCGGAGAGGAGCACGAGCCCTGAATGAATGGTGCAGTGTGAAGAGACACCACCAGAGGGCAGAGTGGCTACCTTCTTTGGCTGTTTTTTGTGAGAGATTTTCAAATCTCATTGCATCGTAGATGCATTCTACTCCAATTCACTAGGATCTGAATCTTCCCATTGACCTACCCCAGGAATCACAGGGGCCCAAGTTAAAAAATGGATCCTTCCTCACTGGAGATTTGTCAAAGCTCTAATGGTGGCATGACCTACAGGCAGATAAACTCAGTACTCGAGTAGTAGTTAGAGGCTCTGTGAGAGACTAGGAAAACAATGCAAAAGTTCAATTTTCCAATGTCCAGTTCACATCTTATTTTTTCCAATCTGGACTCAATAAGCTAAGAAATGGGAACCTCCTAGAGGGAGTCAGGGACAGGCACCTAAAGGGTGAGTGAGTGGCCTTCTCCTATCATCAGACCTAACAAACTCACGGGGCAGAGTCACTCCTCTGTTGATACAGAAGCACAGAGCTCACTGGCAACACCTACACATCTTACTGAGCTCATGCAAATGTCCCCTCCCCTGGCAGTCTTCCGCCACTCCTCCAGGCGCAGCTGGTCTCCCACATCACTCTCTCACACACACACACACACACCTCTTTGAATGAAACTGCTGTAGAGATTCCTTGAGATAAGAAGGACTTACCCTATTTATTTTTCTCTGAAGTCACACATGCATTTGTGGGTGGGATACACACTTCCTGTGTCTGTCATACCCTGTGTCACTCCAGCAGGGTTCCCTAGGGACTTGAGACCCAGCTTCAGGTGGGGGTCACCATCCTGCTGAAATGACATTCACCTTGTTCTCCCCAGGGGAGGCTCCCAGTGCGCTGGATGGCAATCGAGTCGCTAAACTACAGCGTGTATACAACCAACAGTGATGTGTGAGTAGCTTCTTACCACGGGATTTTCCCCCAGAAAAATACACACTTGAGAGAGATTTTAAAGAGAAATAGGACTAGGATGTTAATAATCTTAGGAAGTAAACTCACAGAATAAATGAAGCCACCGAGGGGTCCGATTTCAGGATGTAAAATGCTGGCAGTGGCCCTCCTGTGGCTCCAGTCCCACACTGGCCTCTGTGTGCAGGACCTGGATCAGAAGAGGTGCTATGGGTCAGAGTTGGTGGGTACAAGGGGAAGACTAGATGGGGCCTGCAGTGACAAGTCTCTGGGTGGTCGTGGAGGGAAGGGCCAGCATGGAGAGTCAGGCAGCCTGACTAAGACCCAGAGGGGTGAGGCGACCTGTCCAGGTGGTCTGCTCACCTGCAGAACTTTGTCTCATTGCCTCTGCAAAACTTTGAGACAGAAAGTGAAGACTCAGCAGATTACACTAAGCTGCCTCAAGAGGTTCAGTCACTTGTTCTGATCATGGGAGTATTAAGTGTCAGGAATGGGATTTAACTCTGACCTGTCCAGCTTAGAATTTTTACCTGCAGTGCCATTTACATTCTAAAGAGAATGGTGCTCTGGGAAAGAGTGCACTGTTTCTATTCTAAGCCTTCCACTGGGCTAAGGGGAGAGGAAGATGTGCAATGTACAAGGCCCTATCCCCAGAAGCCGGCATTTCTAAGAAGGGCTCAGTCATCCTAGTTTTTGGTATTGGAAATCAGTCTGTGAGCTGATTGTTTCCTGTCACCCCTTCTACAGATGGTCCTATGGTGTGTTACTGTGGGAGATCGTAAGCTTAGGTGAGTACCCACATCTACCTAACAGGTAAGACTAGGCCATGGGGGTGGGCCCTTCACACTATAATTCCATGGGTATCACCTGAATGTGGTGCCACCTGATGTGTCTTGGAAACAGAATTGCAGGAGTTCACAGGGAGGCATATTTGCATGTTTCTCTTTTTAGAGGCCCCATATCTAGCGGCATGCTTAGTACTGAAGGACCTGGTAAGCATTTTGTGATAGGTTATTTCTACCTGTGTGGACATGTCATAGAAAATCTATGCAAGGTTAATTCTGCACCTTTCAGATGGCATGCTATTCAGCCATGAGATGTCACATTTTGAAAGTCATTCCATACATAAAACATGCATGCCAAAAACCAGAAAAACTTCACATATGCTATGATCCCAGTTTTATAAATACTGCACATCAAAAAGACTAGAAAGATGACAGATGGATATTAAAAGTTATTGTGTTTTTCATTTGTTTTGTATTTTCCAAGTTTTCTACAATAATCATGTATTATCTCTGATATTAGTATTGGACAGTAACTGTTATAGATAAAAGAAGCCTGTAGTAATGATAGGTAATTCCTATTTTAAGAAAAAGGTGCATCTCACTGGCACAGTTCTAGGACTTAGCACGGGCAGTGCTGTAAGTTAGGGCCCTGTGGTGGATATCCATGGAGGCAGTTGCCACGCTGCAGTGCGGCCTGTAGCATAAGGCCGGTTCTGAGGTCCAGCGGGATACCAGAGGCGAGATCACACTGGGTGTTCGTTTTCCCCACTGTCTCCCCCTTTATCCCAGTCTCTTGGCTTTACACCCTGAGAGCAGGACACACTGCTTTCCCTACCACAGGGGGCTTACAGCACTGCTCCCTGTTTTCCAGGTGGCACCCCCTACTGCGGGATGACGTGTGCAGAACTCTATGAGAAGCTGCCCCAAGGGTACAGGCTGGAGAAGCCCCTAAACTGCGATGATGAAGTGTAAGTCAGACCTCACCCTGTGGGGCTCTTTTGTCTTAGCCGCCTTCCTTCCCCATTCGTAGGTATCACGTAACTCCTTTACTAGTGAGTCTACCCATAGCCCTCTGTGTGTACACATACAAACACGCTGATCCCAGATAGCTGGAAGGTAGGGAGTAAACGTGTTCAAGACATAACAATCCAGGAGGAATTTAAGATGATTTTTGGGAAGACTGAAATATGGAAGTCAGCAGACATAGAAAGAACTGAAATTCATGACACTGGTCATGAATATGTGGATGAAACCTTGAGACAAACTTTGTGGATAGAGATTCCAGACCTGTTAAGGAAGATGGATTTTTCTTCATAGAATCTTGCCTTCTGCAAGCCCTGTGTTCACTGCAGTGCTATTTGCAATAGTCTAGGTATAGAAACAACCTAAATGTCGACCAGTGGCTCGATGAATAGAGAAAATGCTGTGTATTCACACACAATGGACTACTACTAGGCTCTAGAAAATAATGAAACCTTGCTATTTGTAACAACACAGGTGAACCCTGAGGGTATTATGCTAAGCAGAGTTATCAAACAAAATCAGGCAAATATGGTGTCATTTCACTCATGGAATTTTATAAAAAAGCAAAGTAAGTGAACAAACAAAACAGACTCTTAGCTACAGAGACCATATTGATGATTACACAGGGAAGGGGAACTGGGGAAGAGTGAAATTGATAAATTAGATGGAGATGGATAGGAGCTAGACTTTTGGTGGTGCTCGTATGTATGTTGTGTACCTGAAGCTTCTGTAAGGTTATAGCGTTACCTCAAACATTTATTTAAAACCTGGCTAAAGAGGGTTTTTTGCTGTTTTTAATGACAGAACTTTATGCAGATTCTATTGAGACTGTTCATCTCTAAAAGGGAGCTGCTACAAAGTGGCATTTTGCAAATCGAACACTAACATTTTGAGAGATGTAGTTTTCCAAGGGAAATGATGTCCTAAAAACATCATACATTATTTAAGCAAGGACAGGAAGAACATAAGGGACTATGGTGATGGTGCATGGGTGAATTGGTGGTGGAAATTCTATGGGAACTACACCTAGAAAGAAAGCAAACATTGTAAGAAAAAAATACATTTTTTAAAATGCTGAGACCAAGATCGTGTAGAAATGGTATCTAGAGCCGGCAGTAGCTCTACAGGAGGAGAAGGGGTCTTAGCTAGGGAGGCGGGAGCCTAACACAGACTTCGTGGGCACTGTACATTTGTCACTTGATGACCACGTGTTCAGTGGCGGCATTCGTCCCTCCTTTTCTGCATGCTACAGACCTGGCCATGCCTAGTACTGAGTATGGCAGCAGAGTTAATCCTTCACTCTTTTTTTTCCCCAAAGGTATGACCTAATGAGACAATGCTGGCGGGAAAAGCCTTATGAGAGGCCGTCATTTGCCCAGATCCTGGTGTCCTTAAATAGGATGTTAGAAGAACGCAAGGTGAGGACTTTAGGGACTTGAAATTCCTCATGCGCCTGGCGTAGTGAATAAAAGCAGCTGGTGTAATTCAATGTTTTTTTTGGGGGGGGGGGATAGCTCTAGGTATTATAGAGACATAAAAGATGTGCCCCCTGACTTGGAGAAAGTTACAGTTTTGGAAGAAATAAGCTATTTAGACAAGACACAGTTATACATGGTACAATAACATACAGAATCGGCTAACTTGAGCTAGAAGGAATCTTCCTAGTCATAGATCCTGACCCTTTAATTTCATAGGTGAACGTGACCAAGGATACAGAGCAAGTGGAAAATAGGGTCTGGTCTACAAATTACTAGGGCGAGGGTCAGGAATCCTATACTCATGTCTAGAACGTGGTTGTCTATAGAGATCTGGGGTTCAAACAACTCTAGGTTAGGGATATAGATTTTGAAAGTCGTAAGACCTGAGTGGTCATTAAATCAAAAGTGTGGAAAAGATAAAAAGTGGACAAAGAAGCCTTAGAGAACTAGATATGTCAAGAGGGATAATGAGAAACAGTGACAAACAACAGCTCAGAGACCCAGGAAAGGGAGAGCATGAACTCTTACTTGCAGTTGCATGTCAACAAGAAAGTCATTGAATGCAAGAGGGACTGAGAACAGAAAAGCATCCTCCCCAGTACCTAGTATTTGACCTGAAACAAGCTAAAACAAGCCAGAATTGCTGGAACCACCCAGAAAAAGCAGTTATTGAAGCCACTATGTTCTCTGAACCACTCTTGTCTTCTAGACCTACGTGAATACCACCCTGTATGAGAAGTTTACCTATGCAGGAATCGACTGCTCTGCTGAAGAAGCAGCCTAGGACAGTCCCCCTCCATCTGTAGCCCCTGTTTTCCCTTCACACGCTGATGCTGAGGAAGCACAGACTCTGCCAAGAGATGTGACATGGGAATGTAAATATCTGTGTGTCTGGGACCTTCACCACAACCCCCCGGTGTAGATCTGTAGTATCCTCTGACTCTGATAGGACTGTATATACTGTTTTGAGTAAGAATGTGCTGAATCAGAATGTGTTTGTGGTTTCATATGCAATAATATATTTTTTCTAAAAATGTGGACTTCATGGGAAGTGTGAGAATACAGTTACTATAATGTGTATCTCATTATCTTAGATATTTTTATATTTACCTTTAGATTGAATGTTATACAGTGTTTTGCTGTGTAGAAGTAAAATATTGTGAATAAATTTAAAATGATCCAGATACTATGGGTGAGAAAAGTGAAGCGAATGTTTGAGTTTTAACAGGACAGAGCTTAACACTAGAGGGATTGTAAAGTCCAACTTCTGTAAAGAGATATACTAGCTCTAAATTTTCTCCTCACGTGTAAAATCCACCCCAATTTCATCATGTATTTCCAGAATCTACCAGTAAACTTAAATTTCATTTCTTAGAAGCCTAAGAATCTTTAAAGTATCAATAAGTTTAATCGAAAAGTTTATGAGATTTAGCTGTAATTTCTCTGGTAACACTGTTGTATTTTACAAAATAAAAATAGAAGTCCTGGAGTTCTGTTTGTAGACATGTGATATTTATATCAAATGAACATCCCTACACAGACTGCACACTGTAAAATTTTCTTTTGATCCATGGTGAGTTTATCATGTATCCTGAGATCACACAGTAAGTGAAGAAACACCTGACATACCTACCTTGGTCCAGGAGCGTGCCTCGGCATTTCTAAGTGTCTGTCAAGAGAAACTCATTAAATTATCAGTTCCTAACTTGTCAATATATATAGGACAATGGGTAAGTATACTTTACCCCACAAGGTATCTCAAGTTCACAAGGTGGAAAACATCTCCTGGAAGTATAATGTCTGGGTCATTTCCTACGCAGGACACCTCTGGTAGCGTCCACTGTGAACAGAGGATTTGGAGTTAGAACCCTTTTCAGTTGTACTGCAGTGTTAAATAGTAGTTCAACATACTGCATATTGCATAGTCCTGCTGTCTAGTAACCATATGTATTCAGGATTTATGACCACAAAATTGAATTCAGTTATAACTACGATAGAAAAAAACTTAATATACAAAAGCAGGTTGTTTTCCTCTAATGGTTACTGCATTTCCTATAACCTTGGTTGCATGTAAAAAATTTATGTTGGTCTGAAATTAGTTCACATCAAATACATGGCTAAAAGTACTTGTAGTAGCAAGAAAAAGATAGTCAATGAAAATTAAGATTTATTTGTAAATTGAAAATACCAAGGCCACAGACCTGAGGTATGTCTGGGGATATAACATCACCAACTGTCAGAAAGCAACTAATTTATTCTGACAGAGATGTAGTATTGGTTACTGTGAGTTACTCTTACCATTGACAGAGAAAATGTCTGCTGTTCTGTAGCTTGTTAGCAGTATTAATATTGAGGTAGCAAGGCCTCTGGCTCAAGGTTAAGTAGTCAAATTGAACAAAGGCAACTAGTTCCCCTAAGCCTATTTCTACTTTATCAAAGAAATTGAGAAAACATAGCCCTTCAAAAGTTTTAGACAATTAACAGGCTGTAAATATAGAGTAGAACTTAATTAGGATATCCATAGTATACTACTTTAAAGAAAATTAGTAAGTTATTATGAATTAAAATTAAGTAACACTATTTGAGTAACAGAATACATGTTATACAACAGCTGAATGACCAAACCTTTGTTAACTAAATTTACATGTACTTCTATAATTTGTGAGGAAAAACTCTACTACTTCCATATAGGAGATCTAAAGAAAATTATCACAATTTTGTTAGGTAAAGATGTCTAGGTATTTAGAGAGAAAATGAAAATGTAGGTGATGTGGGAAATGACCTTTGTGAAAGCCTTGAGCTTGTTACTTCACCTTGAAACATCTTCCACTGTTAGCTTGCATGCTAGTCGGCACGGTGAGTTGAAAATTCAAACCAACCTAATTCTCCAACCTCCTACTTTGGTCACAACTTCTGAATCATGGAAACTTTAAAGTATAATAACTCAACCCCAACAGCCCATTTTCCTTCTCTGACTTACTTTGAAAGTGTCAAGAAAATTCACCATCACAGACTAAGCTCTACTCCCCACAGTGGAGGTCAGCGGAATCTTCAGACATGGCAATACAGAGATCGAAGATGTTCTGGGCAAAGTGATTACTTCCTTCCCTTCATGTCTTGCTTGACCTTCTGGAAGACCAGTTCCATGCAGACAGTTGCATTTTCAATTGTGACCTCAAATAATATAGAATATAAAATAACACATTAGACAGAAGGCAATCATATAGGTAACATCTGTTAGCCCTGAGTTTGTTTATAACCAGAGTTAACAGTAGCCACTTAGAAAATGTAATTACTTAACCTGAAATGACCCCAAATGTTTGCCTCTAAATGCTTTACATGAATCTAGATTAACATCTCCCTTTTTGTATGTAGCAGGTCCTCAGCTACAATGTCATTACTTTGCTGTGACTCAGTGGCATGTTGGTCTCCACAGTCCCATGTTCAGGGAGATGTTTCAGTAAAGTGGCAGGAATCCCTAAAGGACAGAGATTTGGCAAGAAAGCAGAATCAGAAATAAAGAATGCTAGATAAAGCATACTTCTCCAAACTAAAGGATGACATTAGAAGATTACATAGTTTCAAAAAGTAAATGAAATTTACCCAAAATGTAAAGTTTTTGGATCCAATGAGAGTATCTGAATTTCAATGAAAAACAAAATCATACAATCAATACTTCTAAAATGGTGTATTTTGTCTTACTGAGAAAACAATGGTATATAATGTTTAGGTTTTGCCTTCTAGGCTACTTTTTGTTTAGTGATTATTTTTAATAGAACATAAGAATTCTGTAATAGAATTTTATGGAATTGAGATGAATTTTTTAGATGACAAAGACCCTCTGTGAGGTCGTATTAATGGTTAATAGACAGTGGGTGAGACAATAAAGGCCACAGGATAAAAATCTATTTTATGTTCAGACTAATGACATAACCAGAGGAGCACCCCTTATCTTAAGTATCACTAGAAACATTTAAAACTGTAACAGAATTTTAACATACTCAAATTTAACTCCATTTAGAGGATCTCTATGGGCTTAACAGCATGTACAGAGTAACCTCCATATAAAGCCAGAGACTAATAACCGCATATGGCAATGCCACTAGCAGGGTAGTTTAATACTGGTAATATTTCATCACAAAATAAAAGTCTTGAGAGCGAGATCAATCATCCAGCAGAAAGCCAAGTATATGCATAATGAATCTGAGTTTGAGCTACACACATACACACCTCTTACTGAATGAGATAACCTGTATTCAATCAATTCTAGAAAGCTACTTTGCTTAATGAAAAGCACATACGAAAGCATCACAGCACATTTTTAGAATGGAATTAGATGTCCACACCTACAAAAGTTTTATGCATGAGTTCAAACAATTATCTGGTCACCAGGCTCAGTATAATAGTTGTTTGGGACAGTGGATTTTAGGGTTGTTCAAAGTCCTGGGACAAAACCCATAGAGAAGAACTAATATGCATTTTCAACAGTAGCTCTTAACCATGGATTTCATGGTTTATTCAGTCAACTCAGACTTAGGAACTTGATATTAATCACAAAACAGCTCTCACCTCCATCCTGAATAATTCTCTGCCAAGTCATAAGACTCAAGGGATCTTTTATGAAGCCAGCCTAGCCAATGAGGAAACAAAACTGTCATGTCCACAACTGAAATATGCAGTAAATGTCAAATGAAACAGAAAAAGCTTATCAGAAGCTCTTGGCAATGAATGAGGTAACTAGCAGTAGTGACTGTGCTTTTCATTAAGCCAAGTAACATTCTAGAATTGACTGAGTACTGGTTATCTCACTCAGGAAGAGGGTGTGTGTTGCTCAAACTCAGTAGATTCATTATGCATACACGTGGCTGTATACTGGATGATCGATCTTGATCTTATGTTTCCTTTTGGATTTTCTGATGAAATAGAACCATGATAGCAAGTAACAAAGCAGTTACATGTATCAGCCACTAAGCACTTTGAGTGGTCTCATTACCACTGCAGAGTAATGAGGTATTGTCCCATTTTCAGCCAAGACGACTGAGGCTTCGAGATTAAGAAAGTTGTGTAAAAAAAAAAAAAAAAAAGTTGTGTAAACTCAGTTCAAGGAAATCAAATCTAAGCAGTCTGACTTCTGAGTTCACCGTCTACTGTGAGAGCACCACTAGGGGGCACCATGAGTCAGAGTGTTTCCACCCACTTTGTGACTGGGCTGAGTGGGGCACATCTCCATTCAGCCCAAGTACACTGCGTCCTATTACATTTCAGAGCAATACCTGTCTGTCTCCTGGGAGGGAGCATGGATAAAAACTTAGTCCCACTTAGCTCCAAATCCTTTGTGATTACACATTTTTCCTCAAGTTTGCTGGGAAAGCAGAATATATGATGGCATAAATATGGGGAGAAGAGTCAGATAACTGAGAGCCTAGAAAGTCAGTTTGGAGTCCTCACTAGGAGAGCTGTATTTTGAAAGGAGCACTGATGTTTAGCCTCAGGACAAGAGTAATTTAAAGACTGATAGAATAATAAATTGGAGATGTAAAGCTTTCAATGGCTTGTCCATAAGCACCTTAACTCCTCATTTAATGTGTCAGCCACCACCTAAGCATTGGTCCTAGCTTCAAGAAGGTGGGGTAAAAATAGAGAAAATAAGAAAATCCATGATTTATCTGGATGGAAGAAACATGAATATAAGGAATGAAGAAGTGTGTGGTCTGAAATTGTGTGGTGTGGGAAATGGGAAGAATAGAATGGTTTCTAAAAAATAAAGGCTGGAAAAATCATGGTGATAAAGTTAGCATGAGAGGGGTATCTGTGAGGACACATTACAGCTCTTGCCTTCTGTTCAGTAGGGTGCAGGTAAAGTACGCCCCAGTCTCTTCTGAGATACTCATACACAATCAATGCTGCTATTTGAAACAAATATCTATACTTTGGACTCCAGCTTTATAGAGAAAAGGCTGGCATTCACCTATGAAAAGTCAATGGCCTTACTTTATTCTTGCACTGAAGAAGATCTAGCCCTTCTTTGCAGGAAGACAAACCCCCAGGTGACTGGAACTCATCTCAGTAAAGTCCCCCAAAGTTCTAGAGCTGTGCTGTGCAATGTGGTAGATGGGAATCACATGTGGCTTTTTAAATTTAAATAAAATTCATTTTTTCAGTCACATTAGTCGTACTACAAGGGCTTACCAGATACATTGCTAGTGTCTACTATATTATACAGTGTCAGCAAAGAACAAGTAATTGTTCTGGAGTGCACTGTCTAGATGAGAGGTACCCACCAAATTCTTATTTTTTTTATTAATATAAAATATTTTTTTAATTTACATATACTTGCCATCAACTGTAATCCCCATGTACTCCCCATCACCACCTCACCAGTGCACCATCACCTCAGTCCCCCGTGCTCCTGTCTGCCCTCAACCCTACCCCTCCGCTCCCCACCAGGTGTCCCCAGTCTGTCCTTGTCTCCTCATTTTTGGTTTTTGTGTCTTTATGGCTGTTATTATTATTGTTTTTATTCCTTTCCTTGATCCTCCTTTGGTTCCCTTATGTTCCTCCTAAGGGAGGAACCATCTGGTATTTTTCTTTTGCCTTCTGACTT
>JAGFMF010011632.1:1993039-2027612 GCA_019455555.1 Galemys pyrenaicus
CCATTAAAGGTTTTGTATGTTTGTCTTAATGCGGCGGATGGCAGAACCCATTCAGAGAGGGCAGGCTTGGGGGTTCTGGGGTGCTCCTCTCCCTGCCCTGTAACACTTTCACCTCCTGCGACTCTGGCCTGTACCCCAGCTCTTGTGTGCATAAATAAATCTTAAAAAAAAAACTCTTTAAAAAAGAAAAAAGAACTGGCTTTACTATGTCCTTTCTGGGGAAGCAGGTTAGAGGTCCAGAGAACCTACTCAGCAAATGCAGATTTATCACTGGCATGGAAGGGCAACGGGGGAAGAATGGGGAGACTCTCCACACCCCCACACCCCCAGTCTGGGATGTGTGGTCTGTGCCTCACTTCTAGACTATGGGAGAGACAGGTGAAGGAACTAACTGGCATTCTTTGTGTCCCCACCACGCCAATACTTTGCACTTTACAATGGCTTCTACAAGTTGTGCCAACTGAGGATGATAAGCCAATCTTAAAAAATATAGTTAACATCTCTAGTCACTCTGGTCAGAGTGCTACAATTTTCTCACTCTACAACACTTTATTATTAGAGGCAACTTCTGATTTTATTCACTTGATTTATTCAGACCTATTTATAATCAAGAACATTGTTGGCACCTCCCAAGGGTGGGTGGATATAAAAGGTGGGAATAATTGGTAGTCAACCCCTCCCCAAGCTCACCTGGAACATTCTTCCAATAAGCCCTTTCTCTAAGCAGCTACAGACACCTGCCTCAGTTCTCACAGAATTTCCTGGTGCCTGAAATGGCAAAATAAATACTGACAACTGCCAGGGTTGTCAAAAGGGCATGGAATGTAGAAAAAGTAACTGCAGGAGGTAGGTAGTATGGCTATAGTCCAAGTCCACCCCCATGCATCTAGAAAGAGTACACTGTTGGCAAGCTCAGAAAGACATGAGCACCTGCTCCTACTTCTTTTTGTTCCTCAAGGGGTATAGTCTTATGTAGTCCTTAGCTGCTCAACAGCAAAGCTTCATAGTTTCCAAGCAATAGTAAGGCAGGGGCTGGTATCTAGAAGGTAAATAAGAGTGTGAGTGAACAGCCGTGGAAATCCATGGTAGGCAAAGTGGCTGACAGTGCAAAGCATGAGTCTGACTTCCCTGGGGAAGAAAGTTTACAGAGGACTAAGGTAGAGGTAGGGAAAACAGTTTTCCAAGAGCTGAAAGAATTTCTCAGTTAAGGAACCATCTGCCTTCTGGATCCAGGGCCTACCTGGCTCCAAGACAATGTCTTTTGATTGTTGTTGTATTAGTGCCTATTATCTTCATTGGTCATGTAGAAAACCTCAGTTTGGGAGCAGATCTTACTTAGCTTTGCCCCTCTCTAGCAGATGATCTTAGGCATATGACTTTCCTGAGTTTTCCTTTCTTGATCTACAAAGTAAACTAGTTATTTATAAGTGGAGTAGAATCCAATGTGATATAATGAAACAATGTGTCTGGCATAAAGGTGTATACATATGCAGAAAAGATCTGTCTTCTTAAAATCTTCCAGTTGAAACTAACTCCCAAAAGGGGACCACTTGACTTCACTGTAAACTGAACTACACCTGAGATAGATAGACTTCTAATTCATTATTAACTTGCATTGGTCTTTCAGATTCTTTGCTTTTCTTCCAATAGAACATAATGAACCTGGAAACTCAGGGGAAAGAATGGAGAGCCCTTCAGCTCTAGAAGACTCTCAGTCCATGAATTCCCCTCTAGGAAATTAGATGCTGGGTTCCCCGCTTCCTTTTTCTTCTGGAATACCTGGTTATCACAAATGGTTACAGATACTTCAGAAATGGTGGGAGGGGCAGAGAAGAGATACTTTATTGTATTTCCTATGAGAGTAGTCCTGCTGACTTTTAAACACTGCAGAATAGTAGGCATCTCTAGGACTACCTTAGTTTCTTGTTTTGATAGGGCACCACTGGTTTGCCAGTAAAACATAGGCGTGTGTATTTTTGCTTTGGCATCAGGAAGGAGGGTAGAGAGTGGTGATTATCTTGAAAATTCTCAGGTTGCTCCCATGTAGGACAACTCTCCAAATGTCCCCACTTACAAATCAACACACTATAAATGTTGTTTTTTTGTTTGTTTGGTTACTTGATTTATCTTCCACGTGAGTGAAATCATACAATATTTGTCTTCTCTGACTTATTCACTTTGCATTGAAACCTATATAACGTACAAGCCAGTTGTTTCAATAAAAATAAAACCAGCCTAGAGTGAATACTTTTTATAAATCACTTTTCAGCATTATTTTCCCTTGGTCAGTTTTCTATGCCTTAAATTATTCCTTGTATTTTTCCATTAAGTTATTATTACAGCTGAGAGAATTTTATTGAATATGTCCTTCTCTTAAGACACCAGAATAATGTAAATGTATTAGCAGAGTTTCCAAATCATGAAATGAATGTGAGTCACATGGAAAGATTTTTTTTTTATGATTCCCCCCAAAAAAGTTGTCTACCCATCCGTGGGAATTTCCTCACTCTGCGGTAAGTCTGACTCATCAACCATGCCTGTCTCATCTGAGGCTGTGGAGATCACATCTGTTGTTCTGGATTTTGACACTCCTGTGCCTGATTTTCTCCTTTCTGAAGAAGTGGTGCCCCAATATGTGCTGCTCTCCCCACTCTTAGAAAAAGACGTGTCTGATATGCCTTCTGACGGGTGAAAGTAAGAGAGAGTGGCCAGCTCAGGGTTCACGGTATAGCTGCCTTCTGTGGAAGTCTTTTTAAAACTGAAAAAAAACAAACAAACAATGACAACAACAAAAGCCCAAGGATTAAGAATTGTCTTTGTGTCTATTGGCTGCTCAACTCAGAAAAGCATCACAACCATTAAAATAATGTATGAATTCTGTAAAGTTTTGGTTACTTTGGGAGTGTGGTATAAATGAATCAAAAGTGTTAGATGCTCAGCATATGTGCCATTTAGAACAGAATCATAGCCTTTTTGCTGCAAGGCTGTCACAGAAAGCATGCATGTCTAGATTCTTTATTTTCTTTGCAATTGAGTAGGATTATTGCTATCTCCAGTTGACTACTTAAAATACTGAGGGAAATGTTGAAGTACTATATATCCTGAGAGACAGTCCCAGGCTCCTTTCTGAATAGAGCCTGGGAAAACGGAGCCAAAACAAAAACCTTAAGAGATAAATTTGGGCATCGCATCTCCTTAACAATCTAAAGAGAGGAGGGACAGAGTGCCACGCTGTGCGTGTTACAAAGGCTCAGGTCTGCAGACTTACTGCGGTGCCTGTGTCTTCAGTTTGAACATCATGGTACTACAGACAGCCAAAAGGATGACAAAAAGTAAGAGGGTCATCACTGAGATGCCCAGCATTAATTTTAACTTGATATTCTCCAGCTCTTCCAGGTTTTCTGAGGTTGTGGCAGGTACATCAGAGCCTGAGAAGAAAAAAAGAAAATGCAATGGAAAAGGGCAACTGCATCCAGCGTGGTTTTTTTGTTTTTGTTTTTGTTTTATCTGGAAGAGTAAGGGTTGGAGAGCATCTGTAGGGAAGCCTCATTCCCCTTTACCCTCATAAACTCAGAGAAGACTATCGGCTGCTCCTAGTGGCCAAGTACTTTTGACTTTTCCCCCTTCAATCTCCACAGCAATCTAGAGGAGCTGTTCTTAGTTTCATTTTATAGGATCACAGAAATTTATAAATTTGCCCATGACATATACCTAGCCAATGTCAAAGTCAGTTTGATCAATGTTAAACTGTATATGTAGCAGAATTTCTCCCTGGCTAATAAAAGCCAGTTTAAAAAAAACTAATTTAGAGAGATTACTATTAAAAACAATATGATGAATTTACATGCAACGACTAGTCTCTCAGGTGAGAAAGATACTTCTGTTGAGTTGTACATTGCTTTTTCTCCATGAGGCTTAAGAACTGAATTTGATGTTTATTACTGAGCTCAAATCAAATGTACTGGATGTTAAAATAAAAAAAAAAGAAATGGAAACTTCTTTGACTTATTAAAATAATAAAAATTATGTCTGGATCCAGAAATGTCATAGGTCTTTTTACTATATCAATTAAGGAAGATATACCTTTACTACCTAATTGTGTATTTTCCTGAATATTATGTATTTCCCTTAGTGATGTGCTTAAATGACCATGTTGATATTGCTCCCTTTTCCCTCAACTTGCTCCCACTCAAGGTCCAAGGGGTTCCATGAGATTCTAGGTAATGATATTTTGGTAATAAACAATGACAAGCTCCTGTATCTATATTCTCTGATTTTGAAAAATTATAATTCTTAAAGTGTAATCTTTGACCAAGTAGATTGAAATGTGTGCAGTTGTTGATGACTGCTATCTCTTTGAAGCGGATTATTTTGGGGATAATCAAACAAAAATGGGGTGTACTCCTGAATTGCTTTGCAATTCCTTAAAATATTTTTTTGTAAAGAGGTGTGATTTTAGTGCCTTTTTTAAAAAATCAAGGTGATAGTCAAAACTAGATAAGGAAAATCTAACTACCAGAACTATGGAAAAACAAGTATTGCAAGCTTTGTTTCCTTATCTATAAAGTGGCGATTATACCAAATTCATTTTCATGGAGTGACTGTGAGGACTGACATCACAATATATGTAGAACGTCAGGCATGTAGCATATGTTCAAGATGTTATAGAAAAATCAATCCACTTGATATTTTTAATTACTTAAATTAAGTTACTTGAAAAGACAAAATGTTTTTCAAGTGTCCTAGCATTTGTCATTCACATATATAACTTTTCTAAACAAAAATTCACTCCATTTTTTTGACCCAATGCAAAGTGAGTGACTGTTCATGTCCTCATGTAGATGTCCTCATGTCATCACTTAGGTGACAAGCCTCAGATGCATTGCCAGACACCATTTCTTTTGTAGGAGTGGTTTATTTATAAGACACAGGTTTAGGGGGATAAATTACCTTGCTATGAAATCTCATTCAAATAAGGAGTTTCTTACTTAAAAATGATTAATCCATTAATAAAAACCACTGCATTCAGCAGCAGAAACCTTCTCCTCTATTGTTGTGGGGATGCAATATGCTCTAGCCAGTTGGAAACAGAGTTTGGTAGTCTCTTAACAAAGCTAACCATCGTCCGACCAGAGGATCCAGCAATCAGGATCCTTGGTGCTTTCTCAAATGACTTAAGAACTGTGTCCACACAAAAACCTACACATGAATATTTATAGCTACTTTATTCATAATTGCCAAAAAGTTGGAAGCAATTGTTCAATAAGTGAATGGCATATGCATACAATGCAATATTATTCAGTGATAAAAAGAAACTATAAAACCATGAAAAGATTTGGAGAAATCTTAATTGCATTTTACTATGAAAAATCAATCTGAAAAGGTTACACACTGAATGTTTCCAATTATATGACATTGGAAAAGCAAAACCAGAGAGACAGTTAAAAAACTAGGGTTGGGGGGAAAGAGAGAGATGGATAAGTAGAACACAGGAGACTTTCAGGGCAGTAAAACTACCCTGTATGACTGTATTTTTGCTTTGTTTTGTTTTTACTTTATATATATTTTACATCAGTCTTTATTTTTGTATAGTGTATACTTTATCCTCTTAGGCGTACTCCTGATGAAATTCCCACCACCTATTCACCCATTGCCATCACCATACTCCCTTGTGCTCTTCCCACCCATTTTGTTCCTGCTCCCTCCTCCTCCCCTGACGAATGTCTGATTTATAGTTGTGTGTTGATTTTGATTTTCAGTTGGTGCACATATGCTGTTGTGCATTTCTTAAAACCTTAAGAATAGTACAACACAAAGAGCAGATCTTAATGTAAACTACAGACTTTAGTTAATAATGTATTGAGATTGGGGCCTCCCTGGTGGCACAAGGGGTTAAGTCATTGCACTATGAAGCTATCTGCAGGCACTGCAGCTTGAATTTGATCCCTGGCCAGGGAGGTAACCCACATGGCACAGCAGACCTCTCCTGTCTCGCCCACTGCTCCCCTCAGCAGTGTATTTCAGTAGATCCACCTGTTCTGTTCCCCACTTTGTCTCTGGTGAATCCAATGCAACAAGAAACTGGGCAAGGGGAAGATATGAGAGCTCTCTGTACTTCCTGTAGAATTTTTCTGCAAGCCAAAAACTCTTCTAAAAATAATCTTTCAGTTTTAAAACACCACCTTCTATATATTATTCACTTGCCTAGTCCTCCATTTGATTTACCTGTTTCAGGAATAAGAGTTAACAAAATAGGAAGGTGGAACTAGACATCTGAAAGATGGCAACTGGAGAACAATGTTCAGGAATCATAAATTTTCCTTCAACAGTAAATAGTAAATGTTCTCTCTGACCTGACACAGCTGTCTCACATGCACTCCACCTAACTAGGGAAACTCTCATCATGCAGAAGCTAAAATGTGTGTATTTATGTTTCCCTTTAACTGAAGTATTTTGTTCTTACCTGGAATTGGTTGATATAATTGATTTTTTCCATCCTCATTCTGCTTGATTGTTGAATTTAAAACTGTTAAAATAATAAATTGGTGTTATGGTAAAGAAAATCCGTGTACTAAAAATCCATTACTTGGTGTGTGTTTGTGTGTATGATATACACACACACATATATATGAAATCTCATTGCTCATGGTACTTTTGTTTCATAAAGTCACCTGAACAAGAAATTAGTAAATATTGAACAGTTCCTTCTATGGGAAATAGAGGATTAGACCAAGACTTTGAGTCTCGGTTACAACATTTTTATCAAGCGATCAAAATACAACCTCGTTTTAGATGTTTTTCAGCTTAAAGACACTTTATAGTATATTGCTGGTTCATTGAATTCCTGGTCAGCAGCCCTGTAACACAGGTCTTAAGTAAGTCTTATCTAATACAAGTATTTTCACTAGAAGGCTCATCACAGCCTTCTTGTGCATTTGAACACAAATCAGCACTTTAACGCCACACTTGGGGGCCATTTAAACAGCAAAATTACCTACAGAAAGCACAAACATACAAAACACATAGCACTGAGTAGACCACAAAAAGGACATTTTTTTGCAATATGAGAGCAGAATATGGCAGTCAGTTACATTTTTTTTGGCTCTGTACATGTCCACAAATGACCATGACAACGTGCAAATGTTGAATTGTGTGGTTACAAATAAATTTTAGCATGTAGGTAAATTCACAAATACAGAATTTGCAAATGAGTATCAACTCATTTATAACAAGTATATATATGTGTGTGATACATGAATTACATTTATTTGTGTGCATCTATAAAAGATATATTACATGCATACATATGATTGTATGTTACATGTATTTTTAGATCTTAATGATATATGTTACTTTTTGTATGCATTTCTTTTGATATATAATTTGCATTTAGTCATGCATCTTGTCTGCTTATGTGCAGACACATATTGAGGGAATAATTCTGGGCAAGAGCCTTATTGAAAATTATTAAGCATAAAATTAAATGACTCCATCACAATATTTATAGGAGTATAAACATTTTGAGGGGAGGAACAAAATATGTGACACTTGACTAGCTTTTTGCTTCGCACATGTGATGATGGCAGCAATGGTGACATATTCATTCTTAATATTAGAACTATTTACTGCAATCTTGGTTTTCTGACATAGGCTTTAGAAAACCAAAACATGGGGCCTCCCTGGTGGCGCAGTGGGCTGAGCAACGCACTATGAAGCAAACCGCAGCCACTGAGCACGAGTTCGATCCCTGCTGCCCGCCAGGGAGGGGACCCACATGGTGCAGCGGACCGCTCCTGCTGTGCCCGCTGCTCCCCTCAGCAGTGTACTTCCGTTGATCTGCCTGTTCTGCTCCCTGCTCTCTGTGGTGAATCCTCTCACCCCCCCACACCTCTGAACTGTACCCGTGCTTGTATGCATAAATAAATAAATCTTTAAAAAAAAAAAAAGAGAAAACCAAAACATTTCCCCAGCTACCTCACTACTATAAGTTTACCTTTAGCTAACATTGTCCAAAAGTCAGGCTCATTTTGAGATGGTTCTGTTTAAAAAACAAGATAGAAGAGGATAACAAAATAAGGTAATTTGGTTTTAGTAGATTTGTGACAGAACATTCATGCACTTGTTAGTTTAGTCATTTAGCAGTTTGCCTTGAGCTCTTACCATGTGCCAGACCCTGTGGTTGACACTAAAGTCATATAAATGAACAAGTCCCAGATCTTATGCTTAAGGAGCACACTCTCAACTTTGGAGGCCAAAATCACTGTCGATTACGCTGCAGGACAATGAGAACATGAGTAGAAATGGTCTGCACTCATGGACCTAGTCCAACTCACAATGGCTGGAAACACTTCCAAAGGTGATGACACTCCAGGGTCAGTTTAGAGGGACAGAGAAATTGTGTGTCAGACAAACAAGGCAAAGGACAGGTTATTCCACCATAAGGAAACTCAGTCACATGACTGAGCAGGGTCTGAAGTGAAGAATGTAGATGGGGAATGTGACTGGAAGAGATGAGAACAGAAAAGTTCTTCCATGGCTAGAGCCTGCCATACCTGAGCATCTGGTTAAGAAGTTAAAACATGGCCCTGAACTTATATGTAAGTTGCTGAAATTATTTAAGAAAGGGGCTACAAGTGAGATCAGGTTTCTATTTTTAAATATATCCAAAAGGAATTTTGGGCATTTGTTTTTAGTCATATTAAAGGTACAAATTCAGGGTAATCATCATAGGAACATACTTGGATTGCATGAACTGGAGAATATAGGGTTTCATATAACGACAGGTCCATTGTCTTCAATTAGACCATTCATTCAAGACCTTAGAGGAGAGCCATCCTGGGTTGCTATGATTTCACAAATGTTTCATAAGGAACAATATTCTTGGTAAGAAAGTAAACTGGTGATTTAGATTTTGCCACCTCTTACTCCCAAACATCCCACCCACAGTAATCGTAGGAAACATTAATAATTGACTCTGAGGGGATAAGTTTATTCTTCAAGCAAGTAGACATTTTTGTGTTATTTTAAAATATTAAAATGTATTAGCTACATTTTAGAATATAAATTTTATATATCCATTTATGTATATGACTGATATAAATATATTTTATTAAAATAAGATTATATTTTTAAAAGCTCACTTCCTGTTCCTTGTCATTGATATCTGAAAAATGGCTTTTACATTTATACCAGACTTTAGAGTGACTTTGAATTGTAGCAGTACAAATTCTTTAAGCACACTATTACTTCATGTAATACCGAGAATAGTGAAACAAATTTTTAAGTCATATAATGATATGCTCCAGAAATGAATACAGTGTAGTAATTTTAATACTTTTTTCTTTTTCAAAGGGTTCTTTAGAGCCTTCTTCATCGGGCCTTCTAGCAGTTTTATTGACGACTTTATCTAGGAAAAGGAATAATGGATTATCAGCATATAAAAATGTTGATTCAACATTTGAAATTAGGCATATTTTTAAGCTAAAAAATGGAAAACACAGGAAAGAAAAACCCAAAGAGAAAGATGTTGACATTTACCTGCTATGACTTAAGCCGGGGGGTGGGGGCAAAGAAGGTATTAGAAGAAAATTTTGAGAGACAGTAGGTTGCCTATGGTGTGGTTAAGGCATCTACTTTGGAAAGAAGTGAGGCTGGGAGCACGAGGCCACAAGCTTCTGGTAGAGGTGAGGAAGGCCTATGGGTGAGATACATTGGCCTTAGAGTTTCCCTGCATAGGCCTTGAAGCAGCATCAGCCTCAGTTGGCTTAGTAACTGCTAAGTGTAATGATAAACAGAGGGAGGCAGCCTCATCCTCCTCATAGGGTGGAAGTGTAGGTGTGGTCACTACTTAAAGCAGAGCTTAGAATAACAATTTGAGCCAATCAGTCAAGGTTTTTCAGGTCTGATTTAGCATCAATTTCAGTCTCCAATATGCCCATAAAAAAGCATTTCGAAGAGTATATTAGGGAACAATCCAATCGTGAATGGAGGACAACCACTGCCCCTCCCCAGCCCCTGCCGTGAAGTTAACTTTGCTTAATAACAGGCTCAGTAAGATTACAAACAAAATATGGGCACTTCCACTCAAGGAGGAGTCCTACAGAGAGGCAGAATAAAATTCAGACTGAGGTTGAGTTTACAAACAGTACTATTCCAGGCATCCTGTTGTCAAGAAAGGATGGAGATGACATTGATTCAACAGGTATGTAACACTTAAACAATTGGTATGTAAAACTTAAACTCTGCTCTGCAGCTCTCAACCTTTATATTGGAGAGCAGTGAATTTTCTGAGTGACTGCTCTTGTCCTCAGAGTTTTAGAGACTGCGTTTAAAAGAATCATTAGTCAGAATTGTCCTGGAGGTTTCCATCTCCTAGAGAGGCTTGCTCCTCTACAATGTCTACACCGTTCAGCATATGTCCTTCTACCAATTTCTTGGCCCAACATAACTTTTTTTGACAATCCTCTGATTCCCTGGATTGTGGGAATAGAATTAGGGTTTTAGAATCTCTTCCATGTCTTTCGGGGTTCTCAATAATCCATCTCTGAAGGGAATTTGAGGTACTTTGTCTAAGAGCTGACTCCCTGGGGTCTTCTCCCAAGCAATTCAAAATTGTGTTTGCTGTATATAAGCAAAATTCCCAAGAGTGATTTGTCTAATTAATATATGCTATAGAAATGTGCCTATCTTTTTAAGTCCCAAGGTTTGGAATTGCTCAATAAGTTCCATTAATATCATGTAATTTTTTTTAACAATTAGGCATTGTAGCATCTGATTTTTCCCAAAATTAAAATTACTATAGGAAGAAACATTCTCTCTTTCCTGTCTATTTATTTTCATCCTTTTTTCCTTGTTCTGTTCTATGCTTACATGTTTCATAGACACTTCAAAATGAAAAACGTGGCACATTATATGTATTTTAGAGGCAATTTCAGTGGGTACCAAAATCACATGTTCACCTCAGCTTTCTCTACCAAATAGTTATGCTTGGTGGAGATATGCAAAAAGTAAAGAACAACATTCGAAGCTGAAAGTATAAAGCAGAAAGAGTAAAAAGGTGGGTTTGGAGATGTACAATTTCCTAGAGTATTAAATTTGGCTATTAGCATTCATTTCCATGCAAACCTAAATTATGAGGCTAAGAAATATAAGAACTCCTTGCCTTCTGAATCTATTGGTGCAATTGCCAAGGAGGCTCAAGTATGTTGTGTTAGAGAAAGTGTGAACAAAAACCTAGGGGATTACCCAGAACTCAATTGGATCTGAGAGTCATAAAATATGCTTCACAGGGGAAATGTTTAGTCTTATTTAGGAACAATGACTTTCTGACATTAGCTCCATGAAGACCCTTTCCTGGCTGATATTCTCAAGTGCTTGGAATCTTGCTGTAAGGGCTATGGATAGTTGCCAAAAAGCCTTTTGGTACTTACAGTTTTTTAGAGCAAGTCTCAGATCAGTTGTTGCACTCACAGTTATTTCAGACTCTGTACCATTTGGATTTTCTGTCGTGAATACATCTAAAAATATAAGATCAGAAGTTTCCAGCAGTTAAAAGTCACTCATTCCTTTACGGTTTTCCTCAAGATTTTTTTTTCTCAAAACATATACATTGACTAATTCCAAGAAGAGAGCAATAATAATGTATTTGAAGCATTCTCCTTTATAAAATAAGAAAGACAAATGTCAAAATAAAGTTCGGGGGGGATATTATAGCAGTATTATGCTCAGTGGCTCTTGATTATGGAAGAACATATATAAGGCATAACAGGTACCAAAGTAGATTTGTAGATGTCTGATATGGTCACTGTAGTAACAGCATCAAGAAGGCAAATAAGAAGCACTTATTTGCACTATTATCTTCTTGTTAGACTATAGGACACTTTAGCTTAAGAAGCATATACCTTCAATAACAACAAAGGTCTTCCATATACATTCATATTTACATATGTACATGGAGAATAGTATCCTTAAGAGTTGTGAACTTGGTTGCAGTTCAAAACTACTGCACATATCCACCTAACCAGAGTCAAAGTAAATTGGATCAAAATGGCAGACTGAACATACATATACATATACATATACATATACTCTTCCCCAAAATCACATGAAATGATGGTAAGTTTTACACATAAATGAATGTAAATGTTTAAGACATAAGACATAGAAATATATTCATTACTATCAACGTGCAAACACACACACATACACAAACACACACACTGGCCCTAGTATGGTAATTTCTGGCCCTAGGGAGAAATAAAAGAAAAGGAAGTTGCAACCCAATATTCATGTTGTATGAAAGTATAAAAATTAAAACTCTATGGTATTTTTGCAAGGACTGACAGATACAATTAAAAAGTAACAACTGACTTAATTTCAAGTGACAATTCAGACTACATTAAATGTGAATTAATATCAGCAGAGAACTGGTGTTAGACATCTGACAATCCTTGAAAAATATTGCTTTACACCTATTTTATGCCATCTTAAAAAAAAACCCCAACCAACACCTGGAGTTAAGATGTTAAAATAAAAATATGAAATTATTTAAAAATTAGGAAATAAAAATATATTGTATTGGAGAAGGGCCATGTGAGCAAGAAAAAGAAGCATTTATAAAGGAAGTTACCAAGAATTGATTTGATTAAACTTTTCTTTGTGATTAAGATACATATATGAGCTTAAAGTAACCAGTAATGGTGGGAATGCAAGCTGGTTCAACCATTATGGAAAGCAGTGTGAAGGATCCTCAAATTACTAAAAATGCAACTCCCATATGATCCAACAATCCCACTCCTAGGAATATACCCAAAAACACTGATTCAAAAGAATACCTGAACCCTTTTGTTTATTGCAGCACTATTTATAATAGGTAAGACCTGGAAACAACCTAAATGCCCCAAAACAGATGATTAAATCAAGAAGATGTGGTACATAAACATGATGGAGTACTATTCAGCAATCAAAAAAGATAAACTAGAGTCATTCATAGAAACATGGATGGAGCTAGAAGGGATTATGCTCAGCAAAATATGTCAGAAGGCAAAAGAAAAATACCGGAAGGTTCCCCCCCTAGGAGGAATATAAGGGAACCAAATAAGCGACCAAGGAAAAGAATAACAACAATAATAAAAAAAACACAACAAAAGCAAAAAGACAAGGACAAATAGGAGACATTGTGGGGAGGCAAGAGGGAATGGGTTGAGCGCAGGAAGAGCACAAGGGACTGAGGTGATTGTGCACCGGTGAAATGGTGGTGGAAATCCATGGGGACCACAAGTGATGTCAAATATATATAAATAACAACAAAAAATAATAATAAAGTAACCAGTAGCAATCTGGGAGAAAATACTTACTTTACCATCATGAAAAAACTATCATACTAAGAATAAAAAGAATCCCTATGATAAATGCAAATATAAACTAATGGAAAAATTGGTCCAGGATCTAAACAGCAAATCACAGAAAGTAGAAATAAAGATGCCCAATTAATACCAAGACCAACATGATCAAAATACAAATTAAAAGTTGCAAAAATTCTCACTTATCCCCAATATATGATTTAACAATATTCATTGTGAGTTTGTGGAGCATTCCCAGAGGATATAAATTGGTGGATACATTTTGGAGGGCAATTTGGTGGTCAATATTAATATTTTAAAAGATTAATCCTTTATTCAGCAAGTCCAGTATTTGGTATCTATCCAAAGAGAGATACACCCAAGTGTGTATAAGAAGAATGTACAAGTGAAAAACACAGGATTGAATTCTTTAATTAGATAGTTGATGAATCATGGAACATCAGTTTATGGATTGCTTTGTATCCATTAAAAATAATGAAGTAGATGGGGAGTCCGGCAAGATGGCGGCAGAGTGGAGACGGCGGGCTCGCCTCCTCCAGATACTCACAACAAAACTGCTGGAAAACAAAAGTAATGAAGCAGATGTAAAAAGAGCTCGCGTTATTAAAAGAGAAAAGCAAGTCATAATACAAGTTTTTAGTATGATCCCACTTATGTTTTTGATGTGTGTTGCAAGAAAGCTATTTTTCCTTTAATCACTCATCACCAGGATTTATTTACCCTCTGATTAATTCAAAGGGGTGGTATGTCTTGAAAAGGACATGACTGCACTCCTTTGTATACAGCAGAGACAGTTGGGTGGTGGATATATTAGACACCACTCCTGACTGTGCTTCTTGGTAGCGATGAAAGCTGGCAATTGACTTATGTCTGAGCATCAGGGTTTTATTTTCACCAACAAGAAAGGGATACTGATTTTCCAAAGAAAAATAAAATCAAACTTATGCATTATAGTTGTAAAGTGCTTGAGTAGAAAACTGCATGTAATCTAATTCTTTAATAAGATCTACGTATATATGTATCGTGATTGTAGTTCTATTTTTTCTTTTATGTTAATAATGATGAAAGAAGCTAGAATTAATTTTAAAATTTTTTAACAAGAATTTCTTTTGAACTTTTTGGTATTTGGAATGGTGGGTTTTATAAGGATGTGGAAAGAAAGAAAGAAGTATGAGGAATGGTGAATAAACTAAATTTTAACAGACCTTTCAAGCATCTCAAAAGTCATCTTGTTATGAGATGAGTTTTGTTCCCTGCACCCTCAGATATATTGAAGCCCTGAACCCCTAGTACCTCCAAAGGTGACTTAATTTGAAAATAGTGTTATTAAATATGTCATTTGTTAAGATGAAGTCACATTGGAATAGGGTGGACTTCTAAGTCGATAGGAATGTTGTCCTTATGGGGAAAGGGACATTTGGACAAAGAGGTGCAGGAAGAATGCCACAGGAAGACAGGCAGAGATTGGAGTCCTGCTGCTATAAAGCAAGGTGGGCCTGGGGCTACCAGGAACTGGGAGAGATGAGTAAAGACCCTCTTGAAGCTTTGGAGAGCATGCCATCTCCAGAACTGCAGTTTTGGATTTCTAACCTCTGGAACTGTGAAAGGATAATTTTCTGTTGTTTTGAGCCACCCAGTTAGTGGTAACTTTTCCCAGCGGCCCTAGGAAACATATATCTCTATGTAATTTTTGCTTAAATTACCATGGAATGAGGTCAATTGTTTGTGAATAAATAGTAATGTCATGATGAACCCTATTTATAAAAAATTACCAAGAGAATCTTGTTGAACTTCATAACATCTCATGAAAAAAGTTGAAGGAAAAATTTTATTTAATACTCAAATTATTAAATACTCAAATAGCTGTAAAGTATGTGAGACTTTAATAGGACATAAGATGATTATAGGAGTTTTGTAAAGTTAGAGCAAGCTGCTATAACCAACTGTTGTATATATGTGGTCATTAACTTGAAAGACTTACATTGTTTTATATCTTTATAATAATTGCCAGACTTCTCATTAGCAGGAGTATTATCCTTATTTTCTGCTTCCTCTTTACGCAGTTCTTCTCTATGCCCTTCTTCCTCTCTATGCCCTTCTTCCACACCATGTGCTTGTTCCACGCCATGTGCTTGTTCCACACCATGTGCTTGTTCCACGCCATGTGCTTGTTCCACGCCATGTGCTTGTTCCACGCCGTGTGCTTGTTCCACGCCATGTGCTTGTTCCACGCCATGTGCTTGTTCCACGCCGTGTGCTTGTTCCACACCATGTGCTTGTTCCTCACCATGTACTTGTTCTTCGCCATGTGCTTGTTCCTCACTAGATACTACTTCTTCAGGCACGTATTCAGGTGAATGCAGTGGGTCTTTATGTTCGCTTTCAGGTACCACAGGTATCACATCAGCTTCTAAAAAGTATGTGACATAACCATAGATAAAAAATACGTTGATTTCTTTTACTAGTTTCTTTTTCTAAGTGCACCTTTTTTCACAAAGGGTTTGAGGCGGAGACTTAAAATCTAAATTATATCAGCAATAAATTTTATATCATTCTGTAGAAAATTGACACATACCAATTTTCTAGAATAAGGGATCCTCTTTTCAATCTGCTATTTCTGTGAAAATTTTTAAGTGCTACTCACCTTCTTCAGTGGGTTCCAAATCACTAGTGTATGAGGAAAAAATCCCAGATAAAAAAATAAACAATATAAAATTCATTGGGAAAATGATACTTTTATCAGGTAATCTACAGCGTCTCCTCAAGGTTTCCTTTCTGTTGCCCAGGTCCTATAACTAGCTGAGATATTATGACATCACTGCTAATTGGAGGTCAGAATGCTAGGAAGGAATTTCCAAAGCTTTGTGACTCAGTCTGATGTGTGTTTAAATTTTAATATTATAGCTTCCAAAAAATAAACTATTATAAGATTTTCTTTGAAAATTAAATGGAATCTTTTATGAAATAGCATGAATTGTTGGTCTGTGGATATGTGAGCATGGATGAGTTCAGTTGTAAATTGAGCACGAATAGTTAACTAGAAGCTTAGAGCCCAGTAAACTACCTCGCCCCATTCAGGAAGTCAGATGTCACATGCTGGGATGTTGTGGTCCTTGGCACCGCCCCATCCCCTCAGTGTGGAACTGGGGTGGAGTCTGTAAAAATGTCAAAATGTCAGGGGATGGAGTTCATTCAGGACATCATTCACAGGCTCAGGGTTTTCTCCTTATTCCAACAGCTTTTTAAAAACTCAATATTGATAGTGTTTTAAAAGCATTATGATACTTTGTTCCTTGTGATAACTACAAAGTGTTATTTAAAAGCTTATCAGAGATACCAACATTTACTCTAAAGGCCCTGCAAGTTCTGGTTCATGACTATCTTTGAAACTCAATCTTCTCAAGGTTTTAAGACCCATGGACTCCATGGAGTATGAAATATTTGCTTGCTTAAGATAAAACAAGCAACATAGGAAAGAAGAGAAACCAGAAGCAGCTGTGCTCCAGGTTGCTATAAACCATGCCGCAGCATTAGATGATGACACTCAGCCATGATGAAAATTGGCAGAAGACTGAAGTTCCCGGGGGAGAGGTATCTGCTGATACACACTAGTAAGAGTTAACTGGAGAATCATGTTTACTACAATATGCTCAAAGTCTGGCACATACTAAGTGCTTGAAGAAAAGTGAATAAAATCACGTCATTTCATCCAGGAAGCACAAATGTAAACGAAGCTTTTTTTTTTACTGGCACAAACAGAATTTTCTTTGTCGTTTAATCATGTAATTTTCTTTCTGCTGAATACTTCTATAGTCCTAAGATAGTTTTTATTTTCTGATGTGACAACTTGAGTTGAATGTATAGAGTGCAGATATGCTAGAATTTTTTTAAGGAACACTGAATTTCATGAACTTTCTTTCAAATGTACTCTAATTTTCCTTTGTCCCATCATCTGTAAGAACTGTTCGGAGTATACATCACTTGCTGTTATGGATTGAATTGTGTCCTCCCTCTCCCCTTCTCTCCTGTTTCCCCTCTCATCTCCCAAAAACCATATTTTGAGATCCCAACCTGGAAATGTGACTATGTTTGGAAGTGGGGGTCACTGCAGATATAATGACTGAAGTAACGTTGGTGCCTAATATAATATGACCGGTCCTAAAATTCCATATCACAAATTAGTTGTTACAGTCTATGAAACGAAGATCCAAAAACTTGCTTAAGTTATTAATTTAAACAATATCTTCCTTACATCTGTGTAGTGAGTTCACACAACAAAGAGAACAAAATAAAATGTTACAGTTAAATCATTGTAAATTTGTAAAACCAGCATTGAACTCTGGTTCATCACAATAATCAGGAAACTGAGATTTCTGTATCTCAGTTAATCAAAAGTTATCATTATATATAGGGTATTAATTTTCAGCTAGAGTCTTTCTGTAAAATACAAGGACATGGAGCCTCTCTGGTGGCCTAGGGATAAAGTCTCAGGGCTATCACCAATATAGCCTGAGTTCGATCCTGGCTAGGGAGCTGACCCACATATGTGGCGGCAGGCAACCCACCTATGTTGCTGCTCCCCTTAGCAGTGTCTTCCAATCAGTCCTTTCATTCCGATCCTCACTGTCTCTGGTGAATCTTCTCACCCCTGCACCTCCAGCCTACTCTGGCCAGTTCTTCTACACAAAAATTTTTTTTAAAATCTTCAAAATAATAATAAAAGAAAATAAAAGGACATTATTTTGAACAGAATATAAGCTCTTTTTTTCTCTCTGTGGGACTGTCAAGAATTTATGGTGCCCACTAGGTTAAATGATGACCCTTGATTACTAGTTGTGCTTTGTGTATCATTTGGGTATTTGAACTTTTGTGTTTTTAGCTTCTGGATAAATTGAATCATTAAAATAAAAATGTTTTACTAAGCAAGGTGACTTATTTGAAATAGAGAAATATTTTCTGAGTTTAAACACATAGGTTTAAAATTAGATTCTTCACTCACAGCTTAGTAGAAAAGGTAAGAGAATAATGAATGGGAAGACTATATAATTGAACATCCATAAGTCATTTAATTAAGTGCTACTTTACAGTGCTATTTAGTCTAAGTCATAAGTAGGTTTCTAATTAATAGCTATCCAAATACTCAGGGTGACAGGGTGGCTGCATGACCCCAGAGGTAACAGAATGTTGAACATGCTAAGAAAAAAATGGAGAATTTTACAGCTGGGTCTGGGAGTTTAACATTTCAAAACTGGAACAGTACAGTATGCTAATGAGTACAGGCCTGGCTTCAGATTGGAGAATTAGACTAGAAGGTAAGACTTGATATCAAGTAACTGAGAGACTATGCTGTTGGATCTTTGTCTATGTGGCCCTGACACTCCCTAGGAGCTATAAATCTTAGAAATGAGACTTAGACACAGGTGCCAAAGAGAATGACAAAAGACAATAATGGTGGGTGAGGTTTTAGAGAGTGATATGACTAAATAGCATAAGCCTTGAAGGATGGATGGTATTTGAGAGGAGGAATGTCAAAATCTTGAAACAGCAAGACAGCCAAATTTACCTCAAAGCAGTGATACACACTGGAAGAGGTTCTAAAGGCTGCAGGAGAAGTCAAATATCTATTAGAAGTGGGTCGTGGGCCTCCCTGGTGGGCAACAGGTTGAGTGTCACACTGTGGCGCTTCCGTGGCCACTGCAGCATGAGTTCGATCCCCAGCCAGAGAGGGGACCCACATGGTGCAGCAGAACTCTACTGCATTGCCTGCTGCTCCCCGCAGCAGTGTATTTCCATCAATCTGCCTGTTCTGCTCCTTGCTGTCTCTGGTGAATCCTCTTGCCCCCCGCCCCTGGCCTGTACCCCCAACATACATAAATAACCCCTTGCATACATAAATAAAATCACTTAAAAATAAGTAAAATGGCCCATTAAAAAAAAAGAAGTGGGTCCTTCGTCAGTCTAGCCTTCACATTCGACTAAGCCCTAGATGGCACCCTGATAGTTGCTGTGCAAGCTGTCCAGAGACACTGCACATGCAGAAGCCTTGCCCAGACTCCTAGCCCACAGAAACTATGAGCTAATCAACAGTATTGGAAGCCACTCAATTTGTGGTAATTTTTCATGCAAAAGTAGAGATCAAATATAGTGGCAACCATAAGGTGAGTGTAGATAAGGCCTGAGGTAGTGGTTCTCCAAGTTAAGATTACGTAAGTCACCTTAGTACTGGATTAAATGCTGTCTTCTGAGTTGCACTCCCAAAGATTCTGATTCTGCAGTTCTCAGGAAAGGTCCAGCAACCTTCCTTTTCATCACCTGTGGTGATTCTGAAACAGGTAACTCATCCCTTGACCATATCCTGAAAAAACAAATATAATTACAAAAGTATTTGAAAAATTTGTAAAGAATTATCCCTGAAATCCAAGAGTCACTTTTGGAGCACTTCTGCCCATGAGGGTAGGGGGTAGGTTCATTATTCGTGACTCATGAGGATCGCATGCATCAAACACTGGTACCTTGACATGGGAAGTGAGAAATTGGTATGCTGTCCTATATGCAGGTAGGCTACTATGTTGAATAAAGGCCTATGACGGAAACTCGACCCTAGCAGGGAAGTAAAGGTTAACTGAATTGGATTAAATTTCCCTCTGTATTGCCCGTTTTTGTATATTCCTATTGCTAAATCTGAGAAGAAATATTTACTTGCCCCTCCTTGGGATACACTAATCTTCCTCAGAAGACAAGTCCGATCAGGAACAAAACTGTTTTATGGGAAAATTTAATCTAAGGGGCAGGAGCCCTCAGTGACCCACAGCTGCCATCAGCCAGCAGAGGCTGAGCATCCTCGGTCAGCTGCCTTTCTCCCCCAGGCAGAGGCCTGATAAGCGACGTTTGCAACAGGACAACGAGCTCACATGTGTTCTCTGTCATTTGATGATCTTAATTTTCAGTGACATTTTCATCAGACTCACCCTTTATAGACCATGAAGGAAGCTTTCTTTTCACCTTATGGAACTTCCTACTCATTACTTCCCAAGGTTCTTTTGGGCTTTTGCGGGGGAGGGAGTAACTAATGTTATGATCCTCATGATAAAAGAAGGTTTGTTCCCAAGTAAGCAAGTGAGCAATCTAAAAGAGAACATTCATTTTTAGTAAATAAATTATGTATGTCAAAGGGGATAGAACAGTAATTAAGGACAGGGACTCTGGAGACAGACTTTCTGGGTTCAAATCCCAGCTCCACCACTAACCAGCTGCATAATCTTGAATGAGACTTGCTCTTCAACTACAGTTTCTTCACTGGGAGAAGGGGAAAAACAATAGTGACATCTTTTGCAGGGGGCTGCAGTGAGGAGTAATTCAGGTTATCCAAGCAAAGAGATTGCACGATGTGCAGCACTTCAGAAGAGCCAGGGATGTGTCCAAGTGAGCTCACCACAGCTTCCCAGCATGCAACTTGCACCGTCTCCACTTCTGCACCAGATGACAGAATGGGCCTGTTATCAGTGCTTCTCCAGCGATTGCTTGTGAGACTGGGATGGGAGAATATGCGTCAAGTACCAAGCAAAATGCTTGACACAAAGTTGATTCTCAGTAGACCAATTCCCAGTCCTTCTTTCCCCTAAAATGCCTTCTTAGAACACTCAGCTCCCATCTGCTCTGCTCCTACTCCTTCCCAGTACAACAGAGGTGTCCACAAGCAGCAGAGGATTATTATGTAAAAATCACCTGTTAACATTCCTTTTGGCAATGGGAGAGGCACTTGGGTAGCATTTTGCTCACATTTCTCTATCCAAGTTTCACAGAAGTCTGTCTGAAGTCCCTTAGGAAAGATAAAGTAAATTCCAATCAAAGACCATGAGCCTCGGGGCAGCGCTATCTTCTGAGTGCAACCAGACAGCGTGGCAGTTACCAGCTTACAGCTTAGTGACTCTGGGCTTGCATTTTTTTCCCTTTTAGGTCAAACCCATAAGCTCATGGGGTTTTATGGAATTCAAAGTCCAAATAGTGCCTTGTCATTACTTAATATCTGTATTTAATGTGTTATCTGCATAACCTCAGGACGCTCATGATAAGGCTGGAAATGTGCTAAAAATTGTTCCTGCAAGTATAAAATGGGGCCTGCTTTTTGAATGAGTTTTCCTTAACTTCTGTGGTTCAATATTTGGTGAATCTAATGATTTACTATTAAAACTCACCTCCCCCTCCGACACACACACACACACACACACTGGCTTCTCCCATGACAAAGGCTGCCTCCTTCTAGATTCTGTAGTTGAGTCATTTCATGGACGATATCCATGGAACCTTGGGAATGGGAAGGTAGTCTTTCATTTCATCATAGAATATTTATTTCACCAGCCTTAAAACATAGGGCTAGGGCCTCCCTGGTGGCACAGCGGGTTGTGCGCAGCACTGTGAAGCATCCACAGCACAGCAGCTCCAGCTCGATCCCTTGGACTGGGAGGGGAGGAAGGGGACCCACATGGCACAGCAGACCTCTCCCGCCTTGCCTGCTGCTCCCCTCAGCAGTGTATTTCAGTCGATCTGCATAGTCTGCTCCCTGCTCTGTCTCTGCTTATCCTCTCACCTCCTGCGAGTCTGGCCTGTACCCTAGCTCTTATATGCATCAATAAATAAATCTTTTTAAAAAGCTAAGATCTTCTGCTTTTGATGTCCTTATTAATTATTTTACTAATAAGTCGGCTTATTTTACTAATGATGAAATGCATGCTCTTTTCCCCACTTCACAGCAAGAAGCGAGACCTGGAATTATCTTATGTACCCTTTCAATTGACAATAAGCACACACTGGGTGACAACACACACCTGGGTGTTTCCTCCTGGACTTCCAGATTGCATTCCTGTGTCCAGCCCACTCAGGGCTCTAGCTTGGCCTCTGACCTTACCCTCACCTCACTCAACACACACAGGACTGCCATTCTCGCCTTCTCGATGTCTCTGGTAGAGCTGTTGACCCATCTGCTCTCTGAGTCAGGGTTCACTTTCTATTCAAGAATGTACATCCTGTGAATACAAATACTTTCACCATCTCAGATGGCCTGATCATAAGCACTAACGCAACCACGTTAGCAAATTACCCTGACGGAGGAATCACTACACCACATGGAGCCATGTGCAGAGCAAGAGAAGTACTCTGAGAGGCAGCCAGTGTCTAGTGGGTTAAGGTGATTCTCACAATTGAGAGTGTGAACTCCACGGCACACTGTGTAATAGTAAACCCTAACACCATCATTTTCTTTGTCGTGACTTTGAGCAATTTACTTAGGTAACTTTGATTATAAGGTGGGGATAACAGGTAACCAATGTCACAGGGTTATGGAGCATTAAAAAAATGAGATAAATAAATAAATTATTCATGTAAAACAGTCTATAATATACAGTCATGCATATATGCTCTTTGTGTATCATTAAATTAAAATTATTGTGATTAGATACTGATTTTAATGAATTTCTGTGTGATAGCAAACCTCGGTTAGGCAACTACCTGCTGTGTGAATTCATTGGTTCATCAAAGGTTTATTGAACAGCTACTGTGTGTCTCTCTTTTGTAGGTGCTTGAGATGCATCAATAAATAAAATAGACAGAGATCCCTGAGGTTGTGGAGTTTATATTCTAGTGGGGGATACAGATAATAAACAACAAAACTAATGATTTGATGAATTATATACATGTCCTGCTACAATGAAAATTGAGCACAGAAAGGGGAACTGAGTCCTGGTGGGCTGATGTCTCATTGGGAAGTTGATATTTGTGCAAAGATTTGAAGGGAGAGGAGTTAGCCATGAAGCTATCTGAGGGAAGAGCAGTCAGGGGTTGGGGGACAGCTAGTACAGCTGCTTTATCTGAGTGTACCTGTGTGTGCACAAGCAAGAACTGGCTGGGGGTGGGGGGTGTAGGGCGGCAGCAGAGGGACACAGGAGCCAGCCAAGGCTTTTAATATGAGCAGAGCAGGTGATGTGTTCTCATCCACAGAACTAGGCAGGACTGGGCAGCCCAGATCCTCATTTCCAACCAATTTTAAGTTCTCCCCAAGACTTCACCCTGACTGAAAAGCCTCAGCATCTTTCCCAAGGTCTTGCCCTAGCCACAGTCTCGTGTGAACATAACATCCCTACTGAACCTTCCTGTGGTTATACTTCTGATTAAGACAAGCCCTAAGTGAAATGATTAGCTTTTAGACAAATAAACATATCATAATTTACACAATTTCTAAATACTGCTGCCTCTGGTGGATGTCAGTCAGTGTGTAGTTTTTAGCAATGTCAAGTCCCTCAGGACTTTTTTCTGAGTTGATAAACACAGGGTTCTGTTGATACCTTTTCTCCTATTTTCTATATATTTCTTGAAAATGCTTAGACTCTAATGCTTTGCTGATTTGGTAATAGGTGGGATCATGTTTCAATTATATAATAATTTTCTCTGGAGTAGATATTCAACTTAATCAAGAATGTAGTAATACAATTATAAGCTGAATCAAAGTTTAATTAGATTGGAACTTCTCATTTAGTTTTTAATTATTAACTAGTAGAGATTTTTTTTTAAAGATTTATTTATTTATGCATACAAGAGCTGGGGTACAGGCCAGAGTCCAGGGAGGTGAGAGGATTCACCAGACAGAGTGGGGAGCAGAACAGGCAGACCGACCGAAACACACTGCTGAGGGGAGCAGCGGGCACAGCAGGAGAGGTCCGCTGCGCCATGTGGGTCCTCTCCCTGGCCGGCGGCAGGGATCGAACTAATGCTGCAGTGGCTGCGGTTTCCTTCATAGTGTGTTGCTTAACCCACTGCGCCACCAGGGAGGGCCCACTAGTAGAGATTTTTGCTTGACTTTTGTCTTCGTGAAACTCAGTACATGCTTTAAAACAGTTAAATTTCTATTAAAACAACATGTTCTGCTAAAACCTACTTTGCAATGAAAAAGAAAAAAACAAAGTGTGTAGTTATTATATTGACACTAACATTGATTTTCAATGGTTTTTAAAAATCTTTTTGGTCAAGGTAGCATTGAAGTTTACTGGAAGGCATAGCTGAAGTTTAAAAATTTACAATAACTGAAAGAGTGGCTAGATTTAATGATTAGTTTAATTTGTAGGGGAAGTAAGCTTATAGCTGTAACAATTTTTGTTGTTGGGTAAAGGACAATAGCATTTATTGTCTTCTGAGACAGTTTCCCATATAATCAATATAATGTAGGTTACCAGAAAAAGAAATGTAGAAGGTATTAAAAAAATGTGTAGTGCAAATTTGAACATTTGAAAATGAAAATGTTTCCTCAATGATCTTTTTAGAAATGACTTAGAAGGAGCTGCAACTTGAAATATCTCCAGGGCAATAATAAGAAATGTAAATAAAGCATCCCAGAGATTAAAAACTAGTATCTAACAACTGGCCATGTGTCTGGGAGCAATAGGGAGTGGTGGGAATAGTGGTAAATCAGAAATAACAGACTCCATCTAAATGGGTCAGTCACTTCTCAGCCAATTCCTGACACTTGAAAAACAAAAACCTGTTGTTGCCAGATCTGATTTTGTAAGGGAAACCAGATTTATGTGTGTCAAATTTCTCAAAATTTAAATATTGCTAACTAATTTAAAAGAAGTATGACACATTGTGTAGATCCCACAAAACATGCCTGCAGGTCAAACTCAGTACACAGTCTGCCTCTGTTACATTTTTGTGTACATTTCAGAAGATGGGTCCAAGAAGCAGAGGAGCCCATTATCTATGAGGTTTCAGAAATCTCATTCCTCACTGGCTTGTGTCTAGAAATCACCTTATCACAAAATGCTTTTGTCAGCTATCACATTCTATTGTTGCTGCTAGCAACAGTAGCTGTTTTGGAGCCGTTTATAATTATTATATAGTGAATGTAAATGTATTAGTATTATATAATCAGAATTGATATATGTTTCTCCAACTATGTTAATACTTTCACCTTATTTTCATAAAACAATTATAACTTATAAAGGAACAAATTTAGAGCCCAGTTTATTGTTCAGAACTCTGAGACACAACAATTAAATATACTATCCCAAATCACACAAGTAAGGTAGGGGCTAACTTTTGATTAACACTCAGGTTTATTCATTCTCATTGATGTGCTTTTCCTGTAGTCTAGGTTTATTATATTACATGTCAGATTATCCAATTTAATATTGAATCCTATTACAAGAAAAAGTCTGCAAAACATGAATCTGCTGAAAAGCTTAGTTACATACCTGATACCCTCCTGGGGAACTCTGAAATAGGATAAAAGAACTTCTACTAAAATCAAGTACACACATATGTGTTTTTAAAATATTCTGAATTAGTTTTTGTAGAATTAAGTCTCTTTTTCATTTACCTGTTTCAGAATCACAAGATAAAGCACATATTTGTTAAAATGAATCAGGACACAAAAAAAGACAGAATAGATGGTGATTATGTCTTTTATTTGCAACATTTGAATTTCTAAGCTCACATAGAATTGATTTCATAAATATCCTTTAGTTTTATCTTGCTTTTCTAATTGTGTTATCTGCTCATAGTCAAGCCCTTTATTTAATCACAAACAGAACTAAAGATATGTAAATATTTTTTCTGATGCAATTAGAAAAGATACTGGAACAGTTTGAAATTAGAACACTCTAAAAGTAGTATACAGCTTGTCAAATTAGAAATGACTTTGCACTCTAGAAGTTATAAAAATCCTTATTTGCTCATCGAAAACTTCTTACCCAGTATGAAGAACTGCCTAGAGGGACACAGCCTGTGGAAAAAAAGTTTTGTTGTGATGTATTTTTTAGAACAGGAAAAACAACACAGTATTTCTAAAACACACTTTGTTTGGCTAATTCTAGGAGAGAATCATCTATTTAATCAAGAAGAAAATGATCAAAGCACAAAGGACAACAGAACTACCCAACTGACACATCAACTTCTATTAGTGACTCTGTCTTTCTACAAATTTCATGAAAGCATGGCCACACTTTTCTACCATATTACTTTTTATCACAGTGTGATACTCCTGGGTGTGGAAGTAATAAAAATGTTTAGAGATCATAGGAAGTGATGTGCCTCCATCAATGATCAGAATGTTGGACTGGCATAATTCACTACAAAAAGATGACAGGAATGTATCCAAGTTTTTCAGTGATTTGCCAATTAAAGAGGTGATTGAAACAAAACAAAACAGGGTAACCATATGAGAAACGTTAAAGGTAGGAGGAAAAGAAACTCAGGAAGGTAAACTAAAATGACTGAATATAATGTGGGTAAGGATCTAGTATGGGCAAAGACAATTAAAAAATGCATAAAGTTTTAAAAATAAAGTCAGAATTAGCAAAGAGGGGCCTCCCTGGCAGCTTAGGGGTTAAGTTTCAGCTATCACCATCAGAGCCTGAGTTGATCCCTGGCCAGAGAGCTGATGCACATGGCCAAGCAGACCTCCTGTCTCCTCTGCTGCTCCCGCAGCAGTATATTTCAGTAGATCCGCCTGTTCTGCTCCCCCACTTTGTCTCTCATGACTCCTCTCACTCCCACACTCTGGCCTACACCTGAGTTCTTTTATGCAAAAAAAAAAAAAAAAAAAACCAAAACAAAAACACAACCCCCCCAAAAAAAACTTGTCAAAGACTCTAAATACAGTCTGAAGAAAACATGTGATGATTTCTGATCATGTTCATTGATGGTCACATCCATAATGCCCATGGATGGGGGTGGGGGGAAGCTTTGGGGATGTTCCACATGAGGCTACAGAGGCATGAGCAATGGGGTGACAAGACTTGCAAGAGAATTCTGCCAAAGGGAGAATGCTAAAGGAAAGAAGACTGAAGGATAGTTTTCAAATATTTAATGTATCTACAAATAAATCTCTCATTTTTCTTATGTTTTCCCTTATCCTGTATGGTCTTTGGCATTTTCTTAATGTAGGATAATAGAATTTCCCCAATTATCTCAAAGATAATAGTTTGGCTCAAGTTGAATAAAAGGATTTCAGATGTTGAGAGTGTTCAGTGGATTCTACTAAGGGACCCTGTAGAATTCCTGATGAAGATCTTTGAGAGGAGCATAGGTTTTTCATCTCGAATATTACTGATATGGTTTGTGAGGATATAAGAAATGGATTAAGCAGTGACTCAGCATTGCTTCCATTCATCAGAATGAGAAACACTCCAGGAAGAGAAAATTTACAACCTAATTCTTGATAATTTGGGGGTATTTGTGCCTGAAAGGAGCTTTTCAGACATTTTTACTACTAACCATCCCCCAGCTTAATAAAATTTTAAACAAATTCACATTTGTTTATGTTCTGTGGTCCTTTGACTGGCCAAAGCCACAATACTCACCAACCAACTTCTAACATTTGGGCAATGTGTTTTACTGTGGATACACACTTTCTAATGTGAGCCGTGGTGTGACTGGGAGGTAGCTGAGGATGAGAGAAAGAGGTGTACATACTTCAACTCAGGCCACACAGACCACATAGAGTCCCATTAGCCAGCATAACCACCGACCGCTGGTCATCCTTCTTGGTTTTCCTTCCCGCTTTGATGTGTGAAGATGTGAATTCTGTACCACTGTTTTATCTTCTCACCACAATAATTGCAATCTTTCGGAAATCCTGGACATCTTTGAGAATATTGAGAAAGGAATATACACTACAGTGCACACAGCCTCACACTATGAACTGTATGTATCCTGAATTCAGAACTTCATAGGATTGTGGACTTTTAAGGAAAGGATAAGGTTGACAACACTTAAACCCGCAATTAGGTTTAATATAAAAAAGAATACATAATTTATGTGCTTCCTGGCATGGAATAGGAGGAAAGCAACAACATTACTTACATAGTATTCTTGCAAAAAAAGGCTCAATCTAAATATAATAATGAGGAAAGAATTCCAGGTTGGGGGACATTCAACACACCAACCAGCATGAACTCTTTGATAAGGTTAATGTTATAAAGCGCATGTGCGCGTGCACACACACACACACACATAACTCTAACCCACTAACTATAGAGAAAGACAATGCAATACAATGTGTAATTCTTGACCAAATCCTGGATTTAAAAAAAAGTATAAACATTTTGGGGAATATTGATAAAACATTTTAAAATTTTACAATGTCTGCAAGATATTTTGAAATGGTTCAGCCATAAGAATGCATATTTGTAGAGAGAAAAACATGGAAAATGTTAACAAGCTGTTAATAAAAATATGTTAACAATTGATGCGCCCAAGTGAAGAAAGAGTATGTGGGTGTTCACTGTAATCTTTTGTTTTTTTTGTGCTTGCGCCTTTAAATTTTCTCAAAGTAAAGAAAAATAGTAAAAACTGAAGGAGGTAAATCAGCCAGGTTAGGAGGAAGAAGCAGGGTATTAGTCTGGGATCCTGAGAATCAGAGATGCCTGAGGGGGTGCCAAGAGCTCAGCTCCCCCATAAGCAAGGAGACATATTTCTATGTATTGGTGTCAAATAGATCAAAATTGCCTGTGATGATTTCCTTTAGAATTTGCCAAACAAAGTTCTGTGGGAATAGGAACATTCTGTAATTTAAAAATAAGAGTGGCTTGCCAGACCCTGTCCTAGAAGAGTTAATTAGTACAATTAGCAAAAACACCAGGAAGAATATGTTCCAAGAAGTCTACAAAATATTTGGAATTTTGAATTTTGTGGGAATTTCCTTTTCTTTCCCTCTGCCCTCCTACTCCCCAGTGGAAATTTATTATGCACAATCAGCTAATAGAAAGGAACCATAAAAAGAATTAATAAGAAATGGCTTCAGGGGCCAGCATCCTACTTGACTAGACAGGACTGAAATGCAGGAGCATAGTCAACTTTTTAGTGCAAAAAGCCTATGTTTTTCCACTGTGCAGAGCTGCAGGGCTCCTCCAGCACAGTGGGCCCCAAGCTGTCTTCTCTGTCCCACACTTGACAGTCCCACGTGTACTTACTGCACGGTGCACATGTGTGGAACAGGGGTTCTTATTTCTCTGTTCTCTGAGTCATTACAACAGTTAGATAGTCCCTCAGCGAAAAGGGATAAGGAGAAAAGTCTCTGCCTAGTTTATCCTCTCGAAGATACTTAAAAAAAAGAAAGAAAAAAAAAATAGTGTGTGTTGACCAGAGCACAACAATAAGGAGAGGTAGCAGCATTCGGATTCCACGAGACGACATTCTGGAGAGAGGAAGCAAGGGGCAACTGCTGGGGCAGCTGAATTCTGGAAGCACAGTGCCCAGACGCTCGGCCTTTCTCATTTTGGGAGAAGAAAGATTTCATACCTCCAGGCTCTTTGGCAGCCACAAATGGCCTTAACACATTGCATATAATAAGACAAAATCAGAGTCATGTAATTATTCTTTAATTGCTATTACATTAAAATGCACTAACACATTCTTAGCTACTTCCCTCCACCAACTGATATTTTGTCAAATTCAAATGATCACTGGAAGTATTCTCACCCCCTAGTCACAGGCTCTCAGGACCACCAGTTTTGCGAATGAATCAGAGAAGGCAACATTTCTTCAACAAAAGCTCACTTAGGTTTCAAAAGGCAGCACAGAATGCATTTCTCTGTCTACTGGTATAGAAAAATCAGGAAGGATAAAAGAAAGAAGTTAGCTCTGCTTCCACTGTTACCTTGGCAACTGTGGCAAAATCACAGAGGCAGAAATTAGTTTTGTGCCATAATCTAATATGGCAGAGGAGGAGAGAGTGTAGAGAAAGGGGAAGAAATCATCGGCAGAATTCAGAGCTGGAGGGCCAGCTGGGAAAGTGACGCGCCGGTGGGCTGGCTGTTTGAGCAACTGACACCAAACAGCCAACTGCACTGCTGCTTTTCCACTGCAAGTTGAGTGTTCTGCAGACAGCTAGCACTCCTTTCTCTTTAACAAAAGAACAAACACTGCACTAATCTGGCTCAGGGCTTCTGCTGATCATTCTTGGTCATCGTCTTCTGGAAAACAGGAAAACATTATCTTGGGTGGCAGAGACAGGAATGAGGGTGGTTATAAAAAAACAACACATTCTATGCAGGGTAAACTAGTAACCCTTAATGGGCAACCAATTTCTTCCCTGGAGTTAAAGTATATTGACCCTGTTTCGGGCAGAGACAAGCCATCCCATGGAGTGGTCCCTGATAAAACCGTCTATTAGGGAAATAGTGTTAATGCTGCAGGTTGCAGCCTCAGGCCTCTCAGGCTCCAGGCCCTTCACCATGTTAGATCTTAGAGCTGGGCAGGAGCTTTCAGGCACCTGAAATGAAGGCTTATTACAGGAAAACTTGTTGTGCACCCAGAGTTCCAAAATTCACTCGGTACTTTGAGAACACATTGGGAAAAGTGGGCCAGCTGACAAGCCAGATGAGCATCTCAGTCTCGAAACCAAATTCCAGTAAAGCTTGGGCGGCAGGTCACTGGCAGAACTGCGCCTGCACGCTAAGTGCCGAGGCTGCCCCTGAGCCCGAGGGTCAGGGGCGTCCTTCTTTCATGCCGGGGTCAGCCAGGCCACAAGCCGTGGCTAGCAGCACTCAGGGTAAGAGCACACGAAGTGAGTGGGGAACATCTCTCAAGAGTCATTGCTTGTCTCCACCTGCTTCTGGAAGGAGGAATGCCATTTCACAAGGAAGGTTCCCCCGCCTGCCGAGCTCAGCTGGGGATTCCAGGAGGAAACTCTTTCTTCTGAAGAGTAAGATGGGTGTTAGTGACACATCCTGCTCGTCATCTCTTTCTGGAAAGCAAATAGGGAGAAGGATAATTAGGAGAAATTATAAACTGAGGGATAACACCTTGCTAGATCCTGGAAGTACCCTGAGGGTCTTGGGAGACTTCAACCAAGGGAGTGCAAGCAGGGCCTATGGATAAGTTTCAGTAAGCTCATGTGTTCCATTTGGTCTGCAGGATTTTTTAAAAAACTTACTTATTTATTTTTGCATAGAAGAGCTGGGCTGTAGGCCAGAGTTGCAGGGGGTGAGAAGATTCACAGGAGACAGACTGGGGAGCAGAACAGGCAGACATACTGAAATACTCTGCTGAGAGGAGCAGCGGGTAAGACAGGAGACATCTGCTGTGTCCTGTGGGTCATCTCCTTGGTGGGGATCAAACTTAGGCCACTGGGGTGATAGCGCTGAGACTTTGCCCTAGGCCACCAGGGAGGACCCTGGATTTTGTTTTTGTTAATCAAAGCAATGTTTTAAAACTTGGATAATGTGCCAAAGAAATCCAAATTGCTTCCCTTTTTGCTTAAAATAGGCAAGATGTGGAGCCACTGGGCAGCTGTAACTAAAAAATGGCAGGCTTGTTAAAATGGATAATATGCTGTCTGATTTGTCACAGTCCCCACCACTCCCTATCTTTCAATAAAATTCTTTTATTGAAGTGACACTGCATTAAAACATCATATGTGTTTAAGGTATGCATCATTATAAGTCAATGTCTGTATCTATTACATTAAGAACAGGTTCTCGTTAAGTTTTAATCGACGATGAGAAAATGAAGGATAGCAGAAGTGGGTACAACTCAAGAAGTGGGGGTGGGAAGACTTTTAAAAAAATTGGTTATTTGATATTTTCCTATTAATGTGTATTTTAAAGAAAACACTGATCATGTTTTTTGCACTGACATCATAAGCTGAGCACATACAGGTTCATGATATTTTAGTAATGTAGTTTCTGCTGGGTCAGTATCTCCTGGCATCTTTCAGAACACCTCAGTGCTAAGTGAAAATGAAAGATGCATGCCTATAGAATTCAAATCCACCCTTGTTAGCAGAAACAGATTTAAGATTGGAATGTAGTTCCTCATGACAACCTTATCAGTGTTTGGGGTCTGCTTATTTCTGGGTACCGTGTTCTGGGAAAGTGTTGCAACGAAATTTGTTATCATTTTTGCCTCAGGCAAAGTGAGGATTGGCCATCCTACCTATTACAACCTCTGTTTATCCGACTGGAGCAGGCATGCTAAACCTTGCAATAAGTAACACAGAAATATTGATAGAAAGATAATATGCTAAACTTTTTTCAATAGGAGCTTTTTATAGCTTTTCAAACTTATTGGCCTAAACCCAGGGGAGGATATTTCTTAATGGAAATGAAGAATGTCCCAGTGTGTCTGACAAGCAGCCACCTGGCCTTTGTGCACCTACATTAGCTGTCTCGCTTTTGCCCCGCTGGGCCATCCTTTCTCTTCCTCTGGGCGGCCAGGCTGAGGCCCTTGCCTGTGGTTGGCTCCTAGCACACCCCATCCTCTACTTGGCTACTTGCCATTCGTTACTTGCCCAACTCAGGCAAGATAACTTTCACACATTCTCTACCTGTGCGCACCTGCAGTCTGGTAGGCAATGAGCTGGTTTGCACAGCTGGCTGTGTGCATGGCCTGTGGGCATGTCTGTTAGTCCTGCTAGACTGTGAGCTGCTGAGTATCAGGGAAAAATAATACTTGCTCAGGCACTGTATCTGCTTTCACCTTGGATCCCGCACCCTTGGCACTGTGCCTGGCCAGGACAGCGGCTCCTCTTTCATCTCTAAGAATAGCCAGGATAGCAGGCTGGTAACCAGCCCTCCCATGCAGCATCTGGGAGGATACATTTAATGTTACTTGAATTAGATGGATGAACCCCTTCTAAGTTCCACTAGCTGCAGAGCTGATTCCAGTTGCTACATTTCTCACATGCTGATGCCCCCCCCACATCTCCCCAGCCTATGTAACAGGATACATGTGAGTAAAAGAAGTGTGAGAAGGGTGTACCCAGGTGCACAGAGAATCTATTAGGAAACCGAACTGAGAATCTATTTGGACACCAAGTTGTGTTGGTTAAAGAGGAGCACATACATGGCAGAGTCTAGGCACTTTTATACCCTAGAGTAATATTGAATATAGGCCACTACACATAGGTATGTTGAAAAACTAAATGACTGCTTACAGTCACGTGTCACTTAGCAATGGGATACATTCTGACAGATGTGCAGAGCAACACACATCGTTAGGAGTTTCTCCATATCTAACATAAGTCCTTGAATTTCTGTTACTCTTGTTTCTGTCAATGAAGCTGTTATTTAATAGTATCTGTCATGAGGAACTCATGAGTTTACTGGATTGATGAGATGGGGAATAACTTATCAAAGTCACATAGAAAGTGATGGGTAGAATTTACACTAAGGTTTGTTTGAGTACAAAGACCTGCTTTTTCCACTGCTCCATGCAAGTGGAGTTTAAAGCCTTTGAGATAACCCTGACTATACTTGCAGATAACCCTGACTTCTATATTACACACTGTGGATGGTTGCAGTCATTCCTTTTTTAAAATAAAATCTCATTGATTTATACCTCAGTATGTATGTCAGCCTTACCACACCCGCCACCCATGTTCTACCACCATTCCCACTATCAGATTGCCACTGCCTGCTCTTTTATCCCATCTTCTTCCCCTCCCCCATCTGGTTACCGATTAGACGTTTCAGAGTCTAAGTTATTTTTGAGTGATTTGTTAGTTCATTTGCTTTGGATACTTATATTCCACAAATAAGCACTGGAAACCATCTAGTGGTTGTCTTTCACTTCTGACTTGTTTCTGCTTAGCATAATCACCCCAAGTTCAATCTAAGCTATTGCTAAAAGCAAGGCTTCAGCTTTTCTTTAGATAGCTGAGCAGTATTGAGTATACACCATTACTTCTTTATCCGGTCATCATTTGATGACAATTTATTTTATCTATTAATTGACATATTATAACTATAGAGGATTGTAGTCATTCTGGAATTTTCAAAATGCCAAGACATCTTCCTCTTTACCCAGACTTATGCCAATTTGAATTACAAGTGCAATGGGTAAATGCTAAAACAATGAAGTCATTAAAAGACTATGGACACTTAAGGAACAGTTAAAACAAACCCCTGTTTTTGGGAGAACAGTCTGAGAGAGGATAAAGGACCTTTCCGAAACCACTGAGTCTATGAAAAGCCAGCACTAGTGCTTTCCTCACCATATTCTGAAGCCTCAAAATTCAGGAGAAAAACTGCTGATTGGGCTGCTCTTAATATTCATATAGGGAAAGAATGGTTGAAAAAGATTAGAAACTTGAGGAAGTTTATGACCTTTAAAAAGTCTTTAGAGGGCCTCCCCTGGTGGCGCAGTGGGCTAAGCAACGCACTACGAAGCAAATCGCAGCCACTGCAGCACGAGTTCGATCCCTGCTGCCGGCCAGGGGGGGG
>JAGFMF010011632.1:2027662-2068999 GCA_019455555.1 Galemys pyrenaicus
TCCCCGCTCTCTGTGGTGAATCCTCTCACCCCCCTACACCTCTGGCCTGTACCCCAGTGCTTGTATGCATAAATAAATAAATCTTTAAAAAAAAAAAGTCTTTAGACCTTCAAGCTGTATTCTAGCACTACACCACTTGGTGGCACCAATAAGCTGTACAAAACCAACTTGTACAGAAAAAAGCAGGGAAAAAACCAACCCCCCCACCAAACCCCCCCTCCCACACACACATACACACACACACACAAATAGGCCACTACTGGATTCTATGGCTTTCCTTCTTATCAAGAGTGCTCCTGCTGCCCAGTAGCAGAGCCAAACGCATTCCTTATTTCAAAGAGAGGCCTAAACAACTTGTACCCACTTAGTTCTTTAAGGATTAATTGGCCTTTGCTGCACCATCTGAACGCAATATGAGTTCAGGCAGGACACTAAAGAACTCCACATGCTTCTTGTGCAGAGGTGATGAGAATATTCTGAGAAAATTTCATAAAGACTATATTTGCCCTGTATACACAGCTTTTTTGGAGCCCTTGGATTTTAAAAATCCATTTTTAAGAATAAGGTTAGGTTTTGGTTGTGCTCTCAGTATCATTTGCCCCAATGTAAGGGGTAATTGGTTGTGTCAAGTTCCTGGCTCCCCACAGTCAACAGAACAAATTCTATACTTCACAGCCCAGCAAACAAAGCTGCTCACCTCCTGTTGAACCCCCACCCACTCACCATACTTGCCAGGCAAACCTGGCTCCCTGATCTCCAAGAGGCCTTGGCCTAACAAGGTTTCTACCAGTTTCTCATAAACAGTTTCTTCTACCTGGCAAGTGTTTCTGCTCTTCTATGCCTGGCAAATCTTGACAACCTTCAAGATTCAATGTTAGGTTTTAGCTCTTGGGCTTTCCTATCATTTTGCACACATTCACCTCACATCAGTTTATTTGTGTGTGTGTGTAGAAGAACTGCGGTGTAGGATGAGAGAATTCACCAGAGACAGAGTGGTGAGCAGAACAGGCAGATCTACTGAAATAAACTATTAAGGGAGGCAGTGGGTGAACCAGGAGAGGTCTGCTGCGCCATGTGAGTTACCTCCCTGGCCAGATGGAACTCTGGCCATAGTGATGATAGTATTGAGATAATCCCTAGTGCACCAGGGAGGCTCTCACATCACTTTCTACTGGAAATTCATTTGCTTGCATCTGAGAAGACCCTTAAAACTTTGTTGTATATTAATGGGTGGTGAGCTATATTTTGTTTGTCATATCATACATAGTACATATGGTTTGATCCAGTATTTTTGTAGAAAAAATATAAACAAAAATATGACTCCAATATGAGTTTATTTCTGGGTGAGTCAAATTATATGTTCTCTTTTTGTGATTTTTTTTTTTTTTGTTCATTGTATATTCTATGGCTACTTAGACACTTTTAATAAACACTTTTTTCCCTTAAGAAAACAGTTTTGGTAATTTATGAAATGATGAGAGAAGTAAATACCCAAATTGAAATCATATTTAGTTTTAGAAATGAAATTTAAAAAACATTTGCTTAGTTTTTGCGGGGAATGGTGCCAGTGGGTGAAATCAGCATGGTTTTTGAGTAAGATATTCAACCTCTTCTGATCTAAACACTTTTGAACGGATACAGAGATATTTGTTGATCACAGTTTTGATATACAAAGAACAAACTTGAGTGAACTCAGAGTCAGATTTTACTCTTATCCTATTTTTGAACTGGTAGTGGGGAAAATAAGTGGCCCAGACATGTAAAATGACTTGTCCTACATGACAAATAGTTTCTGACCCTGCCAAGACCATAAAGAACCCAAGCGACTCAGTTTACGACACTATCTCAGCACACATTTTCATAATCGAATTTTTCCATTAAGAAAGATGTGATGTCTCCTGTGTATCAATCATGCTTGTCCAGCAATTTTATAAGTTAACATCAGGAATTATAAAACAAGCTCAAGGGAAAATAAGACAAACCCAAGAAAGTGAAATAATCACAAACCCAAAGTTGACTTAAAGCTGTGAGGAAACCAGCATATTTTGCGGTCAATACTTTGATTTCAGAGATGTGAAAATTCAGTCACTGTGAGACAAAGTGACTCGCCTGTGGGGGCACAACTAATTAGTGGCAGAGCTGGGACCCCCCCCCCCTGTGAATTCTCCACACCTCATGTTGATTGGAGAGAGGCAATCTGTATGAATCAGATTTCTTATTGTCGGCTCAGCTGTGCTTCAGGTAGAGTACCCTTTTGTATTATTGGCTCTCCTTAACCTAAACTCTTTGAATGGCTCACTGCAGCTTTCAAACCTAGCATGTGATGCTCTTCGAGATATCAGTCACCCAGCCTTGCACCCTGTCACTCCTTGGCTCTCTTCTCCTGTGGAAACCACACTAATGCCCATATATACCCTGTCATTTGCTCCTGTCTTCCCAGAGCACCTTTCTCTCAACCCCACCACCCTCCCAGGCTCTTGATCAGTGTCACCCCCTAAGGGACACCACCTCCTCTGCCCTCCCCCATCCTCCAGTCGCCCTCAGTGCCAGCACAGCTTTTGTCTTGTTCTGGGATAATTCAGTTATTTTCCTGGTTCCAGCACAAGACTGCTCTTGAAGAGATAATTACAGTAGTCTCCCCTAATATGTGGGGGATACAGATAAAGACCCTGAGTGGAAGACCAAAATGGAGTCAGTACCCAGTAACCATATATGCTTATGGTAGAGTTTAATTTATATACATTAAGAGATCAACAACAGAAGCTAATAAAAAAAAAAACATGGATTATAATAAACTTTCTCAGTGAATGAATATGAACTCTCTCTCAAAATATATTATTGTAGGAATCTTTTAGGACCGCTGATTGACTATGAAACCATGGAAAGTGAAGCCACAGATAATAGGGCTACTGTTCACCTGTTTCTGCGGATAAGACCTGAAATATTTGTTAATTAGACCAAATCCAGTGAAGACCAATTATCAATTTTATGGACTCAGGATAAACGAGAGATGAAGGGCCTTGTGCATTGAGTATCTACTATATAAAGGCACTTCTGTTTGTGTACTTCTTTCTCAAAACTTTTCTGAAGTAGGCTTTGCTTTTTTAAATTTGCAGATGAAGAAAACTGATCTAACTTGCCAAATTCACATGGTCAGCAAGTGAAAAAAAATAAGGATTTGAACCCAGATTTGGTTGTCTCAAAAACAAAAACAAGAAGCACACTGTTTCCATTACTTTGCTGGGGAAGGGATAAAAGAGTAAGGCTTTTTGCTTTTCTATTGTTTTAATATATATTAGGAATAGAAATGCTACAACAGAATTTTAAAACCTACTTTTTCAAATTCACCAAACTTTCCACTAACTTAAGAAACTAGAAGGAGACAAAAAGAAGAAATATTGGAAATAAAGAATGATTGCGGAAGAGTGTGACACAGAAAAGAAAGGAAAGTGGGTGTAGAGGCTTGGCAGAAGGGTATGGAGCAAGACACTTTGTGCTGAAAACTTGATGAAAAAGACATTTATGCAAATGGTCTCTCTCCCATAACCGCTAACAAAAATCCAGCAGCTTGATATAAGACAGTTTGAAGCACACAAAATAGTGGTAGATTTGGCTCTAAAAGGGGAGTCAATTGTCTCTCTGCAACCTGCGCTTATGTGTGACACACACGCACGTGCGCGCACACACACACACGAGTATCCCTGACGTCCATCATGACAACGAAACAGAAAGCTGGTGACTCCTCTTCCCAACCTCCAACCACGGAGCTGCACCTTATTTTAAAGGCAGATGTTAAGGTGGTGGTTGCTGAAAGGACATATAAGAAAAATAGCAGGTCCACCTAAAAAGGCAGTTAAGGAGGTGCCCTTTGAATTAAGTGCTTCCAGGTACACCCACCAGCAGCATGGCCTCAGGCCTCGTTTGTGGCCCCCAGGCTGGAGCATGGGCACTGCTTGCCTGTCATTGGCCCCTACTGCCCTCTCAGATAAAAATGGATTTGGAGCCTCCCTGGTGGCGCAGTGGGTTAAGCAACGCACTATGAAGCAAACCGCAACCACTGCAGCACGAGTTCGATCCCTGCTGCCGGCCAGAGAGGGGTCCCACATGGTGCAGCAGACCTCTCCTGCTGTGCCCGCTGCTCCCCTCAGCAGTATACTTCCGTTGATCTGCCTGTTCTGCTCCCCGCTCTGTCTGTGGTGAATCCTCTCACCCCCCCACACCTCTGGCCTGTACCCCAGTGCTTGTATGCATAAATAAATAAATCTTTAAAAAAAAAAATGGATTTGGAGATGGATTTGGGAAGTGGGTTTGAGCTGCTGTGTGGAGTACAGGGACTCCAGCATTTCCGGCTGGACAGGGGTGTGGTGGTGGTGTGAGTAACCAGGTGCGGAAGCCTTTCCTTGTAGACAGCAATGTAAGGCCCTCAGGGGTGGTGGCCAGGTTAGAAAGATGACTTTCTGTGGTGCCTTTCATTACACAAATTCCATTTCTGATAGACTCATAAACCCCCAAGAGGTATCCATATTATCAATTTGTTTCTTCTGTTACTGATATTTTTTCTCTCCTTCCCTAGAAGTGTGTGGATTGAAAATGTTAACCAGCTTGAAAATTCCATTTCTTTCATGAATTTTTCCACTTCCCTCCTCCATTCTAAATGGCTTTGCTGGTGATGTGTGTTCCAAGACTTCACAGCAACCACCCCCTAATCCACTGGCCCTTCAAAGACTCTCAGCTCCTGCCAACACCCATTTCCCTCAGGCAATGTTTCTACATTGGAGGCCAGGCAGATGTTTGCTGTTTCCTTATCTGGCAGCAAAAGCAAGTCCCTTTGGAAGTAGCAATTTTCCTGGAGGAGCAAGAAGGATGAGAACCAAAAGAAAGGCGAGTTGGCATGCATATGTGATGCCAGAATGTCAGCTAAATTGTGTGGGTCAGGTTGAAATAGCTTCTGACTTGGACAGAGACAAGGGCTCAATGATGTTTCTTCTAGCATCATGATGGTATGAGAAGCGTGGCCATAAGGTTTCAAAAGAACTTCAGGAATGGACATGTGTGGTTTTAGGGGCCTTAGAATCAGAAGAGGAACAGAAGTTGTGCTAAGGCCTTTGGTAATAAGAATCAAAATTAGCTGTTGCCTCCAAATCATCCAGTTTGAAGGACTGAGAATTCTCTGTGGTGCCACGCTGCTTTGTGAGTTCAGTGTGGAACGTCTAGAAGCTCACTCTCTAATCTCTGCTGGAAAGGTGCTGCTAACTGTCCACATTGTTGTAACACTGCTTTCTACTTAGCACCATGTACCACCAAATAAGGTCCCAGCAACTTCACAAACTGGCCTCAGCAGCTCTCCAGCTGTGCACATACCTTGCTTCTGCTTGTCTCTGTATCTTTGTGCATTTGTTCCTTTACGTGCAGATACCCAGTCCCTTCCCCTGCCCAAAACACTCCTGTTCAGCCTTTCACGCCCTGCTTACTTATTTGTGATGGTTATTAGCACCTAGATGGGAGACAGATTTAGAGTAAGGCAACAAGGACTGAGGAGCTGAGGAAAGAGAGAGAATCCCTGTAGGAGCCAGAACTGGTTGCTGAAAATGTGGCCTTGGCAGCTAGCTCTCCCTCAGGGCTAGGGGTGCAGTTCTAATTTGAAGGGGGTTTCTAGGGCTATAGGGAAATCCCCAGAACAAGAAAGTGAGAAAAAAGGAACAGAAAAATAAACAAGCAAACACAAAACCCCCGCATCTGCTTCCCAGGTTATTCAATGGGAAAAGGCTGAAACTGCTGGAAGTGGAACCAGCAGGGCAGGGCTGACTGGCCTCAGACCACAGCTGTCCTGAGAAGCCTGCTCTCCCCTCATTCCAGTGTGTTTCTCCTCTGGCTTTCTAGAATCCAAATAGCTGTGTGTATCAGAAGCAGTAACATTCATTGGCCTTATTCCAAAAAAATTGACAATTCCAAGGGAAGGGCCTCCTGTCCCAGACCCTTTCTTAGGCAGGTAATTCCAGGTGTGGGGCCTGCTGGAACACAATTTTCTAAGGAGTCCTGACTTTTGCCTACAGTGCAGGGCCAAAGGAGGAAGCTGACTCTTCCTTCACCAGAATCCCTCAGAACTTCCCCAGCAGTGGTGAATCACACCATTTGTAGCTGCTTCCTATGATGCTGAGGAAGGCAGGGAGCACAATGATCTGCCCTGGAGAATCTATGTCTCACCTTCCTCTGGGCTCAGAGTACTTCTTTCTGGCCTTCAGGGCCTTGAAAGCCCAGAGGACTCAGCCTTTTCCCGGAGTTCTGAGGGAGGGGCTTCTAGGCAGGAGTCTATAGTTCAGGGGGGCAAACTGACCAGGGCATAAAGAGCAAGGGTCCAGCATGGGGCCTACATTTCTTTTAACTATTTTCCTTAATATAATGTGTTTAATGGGCACTATGACAAAGGATACCAATGGGAGACTGGATCTTAATTTATTTTTGGTACAAAGCTTTATACATATAAATAACAATGCATAGTGATTAACGACTGAATGAAATAGTGTCAGGTCACAAAAGATGGAGTGAGCAAGACAAAGCAGTGGTAAAGAGCCTTAATTAATTAACAAGTGCACCATGTTCCTAACAGAGTAGCATTACCCCCTGAACTTTTCCTTGTGTGCCAGGTGCCGTGCTTAATGCTTTACATTCATTACTTCAGTCAGTCCGAGCAGCAGTCAGTTTACTTTATAGACAAGGGAACCGAGATTTTCAAGTTCCTTGGTCAAAGTCACATTGCTAATAATTAGGGTACCCAAGGATGAATCTTGAAAACTAGTCCACCATATGCCAAGGAATCATTCCAAATAGATCTTCATTCATCACATATTTGCATGTGATTTTAGTTGTCTTTCTGAGTCTTTCTAAGTCTTTCTGAGTCAGTGGCCATCCAAAGCCAACACTGGCCACGGGAACAGGGACTTGGCTGGTGCAATCATTCATGAAGGCCCATACCTTGGCAGCTGCCTTTCTTTGCTAGCACCCCAAAGTCTAAAGTTCTTGTAAGGCTGGCCAGGCAGCCAGACTATAACATTAATAAATAAATAAAAAAAATTCTAACTCCAAATATACATGTGATCAACCAGCACACAGGAATTAAAAATGTTCTTTCTGCTTTCTTTTAGGAAAGTGGATGGCAAATGAGCCAAAAGAAATAAAAATAGAAACGTGGCAGGCCAGACCTCCCTAAACAGGAAAGAACAATATTTATTTGATTAATTCTGTTCCTAAACAGCAGCCTACATAATTGGCAAGAAAGCATTCCCCCATGAGGGGTGTGTGTGTGAGTATGCGCACATAAATACACACCCCCAAATGCATGTACACATGTGTATGGGCAGATAAATACACAGACCTGCCACCCACAGAGAATTTTTATCTCTACCAATCTAAGAATCAAACTGCTCTTCTTTTCCCAAACCCTGTAAATGTTGAAAATAACACACTTTATATAAACATATGCAGCCTACTGAGCTACATTGCTTATTATAAAGAAAGCTGCACAGTTTTGAAGTTCACCCATTTAATCACAAAAGATGGGTCCCTGACACCTGATGAACTGCCTGGCCATGCATCACAAGAGGTAGATCAAGAATCTAGAGGTTTCGTCACTGCTTTTAACAAGATATCACCAGAGCCCCAAAGGCCCCATTCTGCACCTCTGCTTTTCAGGTTCCCAACTTGTTCTGCAGCTCTATCCACCATGCTCTCCCTGCCCCTCCACTGTTGCACTGTTTGCCCCTGGCCATTGCAGAGTGTGGATCCAAACGGATTTCTGTTCAAAGTGATGTTACTTACAACCCAAAGAGGTGGTACAGTTACAGCCCTGCTGGCTGTCATCTATTCCCCTCCCATCTCTGCCTGCCCAGCCATGCCTCCTCCACATCTTGGCTAGAGGCTCACTCAGTTATAAGGATCTGGCTCCCTTCCTCCCACATCCTTCATTTGTCAGCATGGCTGGACTGGCTTCTGGCAGATGCTCTTTTTGTCCCTTTTTTGGGAGAATGAGTAGAGGGTAACCAAACGCAGCTCCCCACCCCCAACCCTTTGGGTGCTGTAACAGATTGAGACAGGGCCAGTGCCCAACTGTTGGGTTGCTCAGCTCTTTGAAGACTGGATGTATGAGAGCAGGATGAGGAATCTGTCTGCTTCTGTCACTGGGTCTTTCGTGGGGGTGGGGAGAGGGAAGGGCACTAGCTGGTGAACAGAGTTCTTTCTCAGCTACATTGCAGGCACAGAGTTTAGCTTCTCTGAAAGAAGTTGAATGGGTCCAGCTCGTAATGACATTCAAGAAACCCTGGAGACACAGATTTGTCACTTGGGATGTGCCCTGAAATTTCAGGGCACGGGTCCCTAGAGGAAGAGTTTCCCTTCCCTGGGAAAACAAAGAATTCTATAGACGTTGTTTCGCCTTGCTGAATTCACCACAGGACAGAGCTTGCCATCACTCACTAAGACCTCATTGTGTATCTGATGAAAACGTGGAGATTTTTCTTCCTTAGTGTGTCTGTAATTTAGGACACTTGTAGTTTTTGTTTGTTTTTGTGCAGTCTCACTCCGTCAGTAGGAACAAAGTGCTACATTGATGGAGTAAATAGGGATGAAACAAGCTGAATTTCACTTTAATACAATAAGAACCATTGCAAGGAATTTGACTGCCATCAATTTAAAGGTGTTCTCAAGCTCCCATATAATAAAATTTAGCCTCCTCAGTTTAAGGGTCTGCTCACCATTTTGTGCCCCACGTGTCGTCACACCTCTGGTCTTTATGGGGCAACTTTTATGCCTTAGAAAAACTGAAACGTGAAGAGGTTAGTGACTTGGTCAAGGTTATATGGTTAGTACTTGGCAGAGGGAGAATCTAAACCAGGGTCTGTTATTCAGTTCTTGTCAATGAGCCTCTCAATTCTGTTTTTCCTCTACATCAGGGACCTAGAAGCTATAGTCTACACCAATTCTGGTCTACACTTGTTTCAGCCCGTAAGCTAAGAATGTTTTTTACATTTTTTAATCATTGAAAAAAATCAAGAGAGAACTATTTCATGATGCTTGAACACCTTACAAATTTTAAATTTTGTTTCCATAAATAAATGTGAATTGGATATCCACCTATTCGTTCATGCCGCTGTGGTTGTTCTCCCTTGCAGCTGTAGAGTTGACTAGTGGCGACAGAGACCACTTCTGACCCACATACCAAAACCTTTCATGTCTGGGCCTTTTCAGAAAAAGTTTGCTGGCCCTGCGTTGCACCATGCCGATCCCATAACGAGTAAGACTACAGCTTTTAAACTCTACAAGTTATAAAAGGATGGGTGACAAGTGCCTTTCCAGAATTGATCTGGCAATACATACTCTAGTCCTTTGCCTATCTTGGGTCAGCAGTGCTCCTCCATTGGTATGAAAACTCATGTAAAATAAGGATGGAATAACTGTGTCAATACCTGCATCCTTTAGAACTAGACTTCTATAGTTTTCAGAGTATGGAGGAGGCAAGCCTATATCTTAGTCTCAGATTCCTAATGAACGAACCATGAAACAATGTAATTTTGCATAAAAAGTATGTGTTTTGTAAGGTGAAATCAATTTTTTCTTATTAGGCTCCTTCCTTATTTGTTCTTCTGATTATTTTATTATGAAGTTGGAATTTTAGGCTTTTTATTGGTGGAGGTCATTACGAGCTACTGTTGTTACTGTGTTTTGCTTTCCATACAGGAGGGAAAGTATCTAAGGTAGTGAAAGGTGGTAGCAGCACTGTCTCACTTGAAGATAATTAAGAGCAGATATTCTTTTCCTTTGCATACCTTCTGCTCTCCTTCCTGGCTTCAGCTGCACATCCTAAAGACTTGGCTCATGTGTAAAAAAATAAATAAAATAAAAACCATATGTATCAAGATGAAAAGAGTTCTGGATATATAGATGGTGGTGATGGCTACACTTTCGAAATACACTTAGAAGTAAGATAAATCTTACATGTATCTTACCTCAACTTAGAACAAAACAATAAAACCCAACAGGTATCAATTTTGGAACAAGCAGTTTCAAATATAGGAAGAAAAGATTTTATATACAATTCCACTAATAAAATGGAAAAATAATCCTCAGAGAAAGAGTTTTGAAAGATCTGAAGCTCTGTCAGGAAAAAAATGAGTGTTAGTATGTGTGTTTGTGTGTGTGGGTGAACTTATCCATGTGCCAGTGTTTTCAAAAACACGTTCATGTACAACAATTTAATTAAATTCCCACTGTTATTGCTGTCAATACTGGAACCACAATGTTTACAAGAACTTTTCCACTTAGAATAATCTCTCCCTATTAACACAAAATGCCAACCTCCCTTGCACCAGCAACAGACACCAAAATAAAGAGTAACTATGTCTGAGAACTGGTCATAACTCTGACTTCTTACACCAGCAAGACCAAAGGACAGAAACCACACCCAGGGAGCACCAATTAAGACTCCTCTGTGGTGTAAAGACAAAGGGGAAGAGAGTTCCAAAGCAAAAAACCACAATAGAAACCTTCTATTAAAAATGGAATTTAGATAGGAGTAAAGTGCCAACCTTAATGAAAAGTCTTACTCTTCAATCATTAGGCATAAAGCTAAAACCAACATGCACTGGATGGAGCCAAACATCTTATTTGACTCCTGTCCATTTGCCAATGTTTTTCAAAGATTAATAAGAGAAAATCCCTTGAGTGTATGCTTTGGATATTCTCGTACTTTCTGCCAGTCCCCCAGAGCAGAGGTGGTGTAGGGCGGGTTTCTGAAGACTGCACCGTTTGGAATCTGCATATACAATAACAACAGCTGCGTATGGCCCAAGCCTGGCAGTGAGGGGGTTAACGATGCAACTGCCAACTGGCGATGACACTGGTCATGTCAAGTGCAACCAGTGACAAAGGAACAGATGTGCCCTTGGTGTCGGCAGCAATACAGTCCCTCAGACAGCCAGTGTGATAGGGCACAGAGCAGCAAGGTATGAAGTTGACATGAACTCAATCAAATGACCACTGTCTTGTTTGCTTCACAGAGCCCCGTGTACCCCCAACACACACACACGACTCTTCATTCCCTAGGCTTGGAAATGCCAGGCTTTCCAGTTAAGAGAAAAATGCTAAAATAACACTCTAAGTAGAAGCAGTGTGGATGTGCTGCCAGATTGTAATGTGCCAGATCCTCTCCTGCCCACCACAGGCTCTTTATCAGGCAGGAGTGCAAAATAATGGCTGCTAGGTAAAGTGCACTATAGGAAGGGCTGTTGGGACTACAAATTTATAAATAAAATAAAACAAAATACAAGAACTGCTCTAATCCACTGTTACCATCTGGAGAGTTCATCTAAAATTTCTTTTGATTTGGAAACCCCGGGTGTCCGCTCCCCCACTGGGTCCATTAGCTAGAGCTGCAGGGTGGCTGCTCCCACTCTTCCTACCTCTCACCAGGTGCTCCGAGCTCAGAGCTGCACCTGTCAGTACCAGGAAGCTTTAGGTCTGGGTCTGCTGATCCTCAGCCATTAAGCGTCGAGGCAGGGCTCCAATCTTTTTAGTGGCCCCAGAACTCAGCCCCCACTCTGTACATGGTACTAGAAAACAATGCACATTTCATGGGCTCAGGAAGGTGGTGTGACCTAACTGTGGCCTCATAGCCAGAGCTGCTGGCAGAGGGATAGAGCTTTGGGAATCATCTAGCTGTTGTAGATCACACTCACTTGAGTAAGTGTGTTTCTGAGCCAGAATCTACCACAAATGCAGAGACTATGTTTTGAAGAGATAGTACCTGCTCAACTCCACAGAGCTGAGTGACATTAAACACTTCACTTCCTTATCTGCTGTCTCTGCTCTCTCAAACAGAGATGAAAACAGATGTACCTCGCAGAACGCCATGCATGTTAAATGAAGTAAAATATAAATGTATTTCCTACAGTATCTGGTCTATAGCTTACTCAAAAATTTCCCTTAGAAACTTACACATCACGGGCCTCCCTGGTGGCGCAGTGGGTTAAGCAATGCACTATGAAGCAGACCGCAGCCACTGCAGCACGAGTTCGATTCCTGCTGCCGGCCAAGGAAGTGACCCACATGATGCAACAGACTTCTCCTGCATTGTCCGCTGCTGCCCTCAGCAGTGTATTTCTGTTGATCTGCCTGTTCTGTTCCTGACTCTGTCTCTGATGAATCCTCTCACCCCCCACACCTCTGGCCTGTACCCCAGTTCTTATATGCATAAATAAATCTTTAAAAAAAAAAGAAAGCTTACACGCCACATAAAAATGTACCTAGTTATTACATGCCAAAGTTCTTTCATGCTGAAATACTTCAATAAAATATAGACACAAATCTTGGTTTTTAAATAATTATATTATTAGAAATAAAAATTCGTAACTTATTTTAGCAGCAGAAACCATTTCTTGCAATGGAATTTTGTTACAGAAGCCATTAATAAGAGAGAAATGTGGCGGCACTGGTGGGAGAGGAAGTGAGGTTCCAAAGTTAGGCTTGTGTTTTACCCAGTACGTTCACAGATCTATTGCTAAGGACCATTGATTCTGGCTATGCCCTCTCATTTTATCACAGGGAGAATTAAGACCAAGTATATCTCCACATAGATAAGAAGGCTCAGGTCAAGGATACTGGTCCATCACTGATTCCTCAGCACCTAACCATGTTCCTAGAGCACAGGATTTTAACACTGGTGAAAAGCACCAGGCAGAGTGGGTTTGTGGGGAGAAAGGGGTTTCCAGCAAAAGATGAGGATTGCTGCCAGCAGGGGATGACAAAAACACCAATATGGTCTAAACAAGGCTTTGGGTATAGGGTTGATTGATGGAAGGAAGAAGGCCTAGACTTAGGGAAACAAAGTACACCAAAAAATCATGGTGAAGGGACCCTTCACCAGCTCAGGCATGTTGTTGAACTCCAGTTCTGCCTAGAAATTTGAGAATAGATGATACCAATTTCAGAGTGTGATGCCCAGACCACTTACTCAGAATGGCTCATTAAAAATGCAAATTCACGAGCCCCATCCCAGACCAATCGAACCAGAATTTCCAGTAATAGAACCAACCCCTGCATTTACACCCTTCACAAGCTCCCCAGATGTCCTTGTGCAGAGAAACGTTTAGGAAACCCGGGGGTGCACAGGTGAGAGCCATCTAAGAGTTGTACTTTGCTCCTGGGGACCTGCCCTGGGGGATTCTAGTTTACTAAATCTGGGATGGGGCATGAGAACCGAGAGAATTTTGAAATCTCTCCAGGGAATGTGCAGCGGAATGGTTTACAACTATTCATAACTACCTGAGAGAAGGGATAGTCATCTGAGATACTTTTGTTATTATAACCAACTGAAAATGCAGAGACTCTAGCTGGCCCTTACAGAAAAATTGTCACCTTTTCTTTGAGTTTGCCTTCTTCACCACCCAGGTGGCAAGGAAGACAAAGGTATTCTGTAAAGACAAGTAACAAAGTTGTTTTGAAAATATGTTGGATGCTTTTGCCAAGCAAATTTGAAAAATAAAGTTTATCGAGGTATGTTTTGTATTCAATAAAATACTCCTATTTAGATGTACAGTTTAATGAGTTTTGACAGATATATGCTCCCGAGGAACTGCCACAATTAAGATATAGAATGTTTTTATCCCCTCTGAAAATTCACCTTTTGAAGTCCACCCCCACTCACCACCCTGAGCACCAGGCAGCCGCTGATAGTTTTCTGACACTGTGGATTAGTTTAGACGATTCTATAATTTGATATCAATGGGATTAGAACAGTGTGTACTTTTTGTGTCTGTTTTGCTCAGCAAATGTTTTTAAGACTTATCCCTAGCATGAATGATTAGTGAATTACATTATTCATTGTTTCTCCTCTGTTTCAAAATGAAGTGGACAGGACTGCCATGTACCATTTCAGAAGGAGGGGCAGGCTTCAGGAGCGACCAAAGAGGATGAAAAGGGAAGTGAGAATCTGGAGACTGCTAAGCAGCCTTCACTTAGGGAATGGCGAGCAGGAAGTGACCACATGAGGTATATGGAGTTTTCAGAGGCAGGTCATTACTGGAGCGATGAATACTTTAGGGGAGAGAGGGAATGGCAGCAGATCTGAGGTGGAGGATGTGGAGAAGGAAAGAAGACAGGGAAGCATGGGTCAAATGTGAATGTCATCCATTAAAACACCTTGGTCTCTGTGATGGTTTTAACATAGGTCCCACAACTCTTTGCTTTTTCTTTCTTCAAGAGAGATCTTAATCCCCTCCCCTTAAATTTAAGTGTGAGCTAGACTAGTCTAATGAATAGAAAATGGTGGAAGGGATGGTTTATCACTTCTGACACTATGCCTTAAAGATACTGTGGTTTCGGCATAGGTTGCCTTCCATGGCGTCAGGGAGCTCTGGAAGCAGGGAATAAGGATAAATATGGTGGAGTGAAGGGAAGCAATCATCTGAGGAAGAGATGATTAAGCTGAGATTGCGGGACAGAAGGATTTAGGAAGACAGGGAGGCAGAGGGACTAGAATGTGCACAGTCTAGAGGTAAGATGACTTGGTCCATGTAAGGAAGTCTAGGAAGTTCCATTTGAATAGTCTGGATTTCTCTTCATCTCCTTCATTCCAGCTCTACCTTGCATGCATTTATTTTTATTTGTTAGTCCAGATACACTCAGAATCACAATGTCATAGTAAACCATTAGCATGAACATCATGGAATATTGATTAGTGCCATGGTCTAGCACTACATTATGGCTTAATGCTTTTGTGAGAGGCCTGTGTATCTGACCTTTATCCATAACACTATTTTATGGGAAAAGGTGTTCCTAAGACCACACAGGTGACCCTAAAATGTCCTTAGGCTAAAGGGTACCTATCATCATACTTTGATGGTGGTGGGACAGGTGGGTGCTGTGAGAAGATAGACTGTTATATTTCAATAAGCCAGTCTTCCTGACTTCAAACTCAAATTAATACTTATTTGACATCTTCTGGAGTCAAAGAATCTTATTTGGTCAGGAAATTTGAACTAGACCACACATAGCAGCCAAAATTTGGCAGGCTTCAATATGGGCACCAAGCCATACCAACAATTCACATTTCCATATAAATGCCCATGAAGATGAATTAATTCCTGCTGTGATTGACATTGTGCAGCAATTTCCAACCCTGCAGAACACAGTTTTAAAAAAAAGTATATAATTAAAATTTGGCATTCAGATATTGATACCAGTGACCAGGCTACCTAATACCCTTGAGGTATTAAGTGGCAATTCCCCTGAGATGGAGATTTTGACCAGAGACCTACGGAGAACTCTGTGTGGATAGTTTCCAGTTTTATCTATTCTTCATTTGTAAACAGGGTGAGAGGAGCCTCACAAAGAGAAGTCAACCATGCAAGGTCTTAAGGATTACAATGGTGATGTCCTTGAGAGAGGAACAATCGTGGACACAGCTGTTGGCCAGCAGTGGTGGTCAAGGTAGAAATAGCGTATTGTAGGAAGTAACCTGAGGACAGGAACTCTAATTCAATGGTAGCAAGAAGAATGTTCCAGCTGCACTGGCCCTATCTCTAGATAGGTGCGACTCTGTGTACTTGAAATGTGGCTAGTAAGAAGAAGAGCCTAATTTTTATGTTTATTGACTTTTAATTGATTTAAGTTTAAGCAGTCGTAAGTGGCTAGTGGCTACTGTACTGAAGATTGCAGCTCTAAGTTATAGGCTGAAGGGCATTCATTATAGGCTTCTTAAAGAATAGAGATGTATTTTATCTGACCCACTCAGTCTGACAAAATAAGCATTTCAATCAATGTTTATTAATTGACACAGAAGCCAAAACAGGGCTGGTGCTTCCCAAAAGGTATTTCAAAGTCTTAGACCCACAAAATGCTCTGTAGAAAAAGGATTCCCTGAGCAAATAAATCTGCACATTCTGTGCCTTGCTTAGAGATATAGAATATATGTCAGATTATTAAAGAAACCAGATTAACTTTACTCACAGTTTACCATAGTCATTTGGTCAAGATATCCACTTTCACATAATACCTACTGACAAACCTTAGAACTAGTCGATTCGGGCAAAGACACTTCAGGAGATGCTGTGGTAATGACAGCGTAGGAAGAAAACTTCTAGGGTCCCTGATTTTCAGCACACAGTAGCAGGTAATAAATATTTACTGAAGTGTCTAGAAATGGCTCTCTGAGTCAAAATCAGAGGCAGTCACCATCCCCACTCCACAAGTGTAAACAGAAGGCAATGTGTGACTTGCAAATCTAGGAAGTCTTAGGCTGCTGTAGTGGGTTTATTTGCAGAACTGGAAGATAATCTGACCTCTAAGAATTAGAGGTACATGATAGCAAATTGGATGTGATACAATAAGAGTCAGAGAAATCCCGTAATTTTTTTATGACTCTCTACTTTAAAATTTAAACCACAACTTGGAATGCATTGTAATGAGAATACTAATGTAATGAGAATACTAATTCTCATTACAAGGAATGACCAACCCAGAGAGTGGTTTTCTCTTGGAAGAAAATGATAAAACAAGATTGAAACCAGCACAGAGACATCTTTCGTGGTCATTTCTGGTCTTATTTCCTTTTTCTAATATTTCAGTAAGAAGGGATTAGAATTTACCATAGTTTCAGCTAAAAATTATTTGTAGTTGTTGTACATATACTTAAGTTTCATAAACTACATGGAGACCATCCCATGCTGTGGGTTAATCTCTTTTCACCAAATCCCTTCTGTTCACTTTTCAAGTTTGAAGCTAGAAAAAGGGCAAAAATGTCTTCAGATCTAGTTAAGTTGAGCAATCTGGACAGGAAAGGTTCCAACCAAAACCTTCAGTCAAGGTCATGGTGCCCTTTACAGTGAGTTACTTAAACAAAGCCTGTCCCTGCAGGGCTGGGCATGTCACATTTGGGTAACTGTGGATTTCATCATGTGCTTTAGAATCACTGAGATCTGCCCCCTTAAATCAGGGGTTTCAAAACTAAATATGTGTACATATTATCAAGGTAACATCACCTCAGTGTTTACAGAGATGTTTAACTCCCCACTCTAGGAGGGACTCCCTTTATCTAGAGAAAGCTTAATTATTTAGTCCAAGGAAGTTGTGTGCAGCCACCTCCAACTGCAGTCACATAGGGGTCCACATGATCACTGCTGGCTGCTTCTATGAAGGAAGAGTAGAGGCATGGCCAGGGACAGAGAGTACACTCAGAATTCTTGGTCCTGGCCACACAACTGCTTGTCCTGTGTAGCTTGGTCTTCATTGGTAGATCTTTGTGATTACGATAAAAATGACAAATGTTTATGATAGAAAACTTGAAAAACCCACAGGTACATATGAAAAATAAGGCTTAACCTATAATTCTACAAGAAGTTACCATGCGAAAGTCACTGTTCACACATTCTCAACTACAGTTAGATGATTCTAATAGACTAACAGACATCAGATTATTCTCCAATGCAGTTTTGAATCCTGTTTTTATGGTCTAATATTGCTGACAATTTTCCCATCATCTTCAACTCTAACTCAATATATTTCCATTTCACCACTGACCTAGTTAAAAAAACAAAAGCGAGGACTAACCATTTGCCATTCTATACATCAGAAGCAAAAGCTCACTGAACATCAGCAAAGTATGAATAAATAGGACTGACAAAGACATGTGGCTGATTTTGCCACATTCCCAGTGGTCCAGCACAATGCTGTTCATTGAAAATAATCCCACATTTCTTTGCTATTTTTCAAATTGACACTTTAGATATGTCTGCCAAAGTTCCTAAAATGGTCTCTGGCAGGCTCCTCACTCATATCTGGACATTTGGGTTGCCTTGAACAACTACCACCAGTTGATGCCTCCTTGGACACACACACACACACACACACACACACACACTCACATACTCTGCCCACCTAAGCTGACAGAGTTCTATGAATGCAAACTCTCTGTGTCTGATAACCCCTTCTGCCACTAAGGTGGGCTTTAACTAATAAAGATCTCTCTAAGTAAAGAGAGAGTGTCACATGGCATGAAATGGAAGTCTGGTGATATGTCAAAGATCATAATCTCAGTAAGTCTAGCTAGCAAAATTCTAGAGATGAATCTCTTGCATAGTTCACAGACAGGTGAACTGAGGCTTAGAGACATAACCTACCTTTCTTGGGGCAACTAATGTGGCAATGTCATAGTGGAAACACCATTGTAAAGGCCAAACTGCCAGACTCACAGGCTGACACACTCTTCTCCGAAGCTTGTATCCACATCCGAGTCATCTGGCCAAAAGTCAAGGAACCCGCCTGACGAGAAGCAGCCCAGAGGCCTTTGCACAGATGATGTTTCAGAAGAAAAGGTTCTTTCAAGAGCTCCACAATGGCTCTTCATTGCTGGCTATTTTGGGGAGCAGCTCTGGCTCATGTGAAAGGCTCTGCTTCTTTTCACAGTCCTGACCTGATCTTGTCATTACAGGCTGACCTTGACTACTGCAGTCTCCAAGGGGACAGTGCAGGTGCAACCTGGCCCCCTCTCAGAGGAACACAAGCTGAGCATCTGCTTGGACCTACACAGGCTGTAGGTCCTGCCTGGATCTTTATGAGGCATGGCTTTCCTGCGCTTTGGTCTTCATACTGCTTTTCTTCCATCTGGTTCTCAAGTACCCGTTTTAAAAGCAGTGGTTTTGGTGTTGAAACTGAAATCATTTGGTGCATGAATCTTGATCCCTAGCCAAAAGGTTCTGCCTACAAACTGGGGAGGAGAGGGAAGCTTTAGTGTGAAATAATATGTGTTTAATGGAACATCTGGAACTCAGGAAATGGGACTATTGTTTATTTCTTGAAAATGCTTGTTTGCCTTGCACATGGTAAGAACTCAATAATGGGGTGTCACACAATGATGTGGGAGGACTGAGGAGTATGAATGCACAGGACTTTTTTTTTCTGTGAGGGCTTTCCACATGGAATTTCACTTCCTCACCTCTTCTCTTATTCTCTTTTCTTTACCACATAACGCAGTGGTGGGTATGGAGGCAGGGAAAGAAATTGAAAATCTAGAGATACAATCACTAAGATGAACAGTATTGCCCAAAGTGTGTGCCTTGTGGACCACAATCTGTCGAAGATGTTAATGAGTGATTAAAAAAAAAATGAGGAGCCAAATGCAGTTAACTTGGGTGTTTACACAGACTTGAACCAGTTTCTTCACTGAATGATTTCTCAAAACCTTCAGTCTGCTATAGTATATTTTGAGTTTTCAAGAGATATGGAACTTTTGTAAACTCCTTTGATCAAGGAAAGAAGTGTTTATTAACTGAGCATGACTTGGGATTAGCATTTTGAGGACTAGCCTAGGCAAACGTTGATCCTTAGGGGCCTCCCTGTTGGCACAAGGGGTCAAATTTCAGCACTATGAAGCTATGGCAGCCATGGCAGCATAAGATGGATCCTCAGCCTGGGAGCTAACCTGCTTGATGCAGCAGACCTCTCCTATCTCGCTGGCTGCTCTCCTAAGCAATATATTTCAGTGGACCTGCCTGTTTTGCTGCCTGCTCTGTTTCTGGTGAATCCTCTCACCGTTCCCCTGCCAGCTCCTGTCCCCGCACCTCTGGCCTGCTCCCCAGCTCTTGTATGCATTGAGTAAATAAAATAAACCTTATAAAAAAATAATGATCCTTAGATTTTGTCTACTTTTATTTCCCACCTCATGGAGCTAACCCTCAATCCTAGAGAACAGAGATGTTGTGCTAAAAATAGTAATTCTCGGATTTGAGAGCAGTTGTCATCTACAGTCTTGTCCCTTGGAGTATGGGCTCGGATCTTGCAGCACTGACATCCCTGGGAGCAAAGGGTACAGGTTCAAGTTCCACCCAGGTATGCAGAATCAAAATGTGCATTTTGGCAAGATGCCCAGGCATTCATATGCTTACTAAAGTTTGGAGTGCAGATTAAGGGTGCTTGGTTCAAAGCACTCACCTCAATAATTCTGAGTTTGGTGTATCTGTGGTAAAACTCAAGCATGTACAGTTTAAAATGTCACCTCCAGGAGATTCTGATCAGGTGGTGTGTGGATCCCGATTGAGAAACACTGACTTAATTAAAGAGCCCAAGCTCTTTGCCATAAGGTAACAGAATAGTCTTGCAATTACATTTGACTTCACAGCAGCATGTATACAAAGTAGGTGATGTTAGGAACAGGGAGATGGACCCCTGGAGAGAGAAGGGGGAGGCCCCGACCAAGGTCACTCAGAGGTCAGCAGGTGCATTAGGGGAACAAGCATCCTCCCTTTTCCTTCCCTATATGCCAACCTCTTTCCTCCTCCTCCCTAATCAGCTCTTGATTCACCAGCCATTGCACTCCTACCAGCCCTCTGAGTCTGCTTTTGTCTTTGCTGAAAGGCCAACAAAACGCTGCTGGCTGCTTGTGCTTGCTAATGATAACTCTGATCAGCTCAATTCTGTCAGCTGACTCTGCGTCTGCCAAGGGCCAACAGCAACCGGCTTATTCAATCACATTCTGGCCCATTTTCTAATTACCAGCATCATTTGGACTCCTTTCCTCCAAATGGAACTGACTTGAGTTCCAGGCATCTTCAGCTGTTGCATTTACATGAGGCAAGGATCACTTGTCATGTCTGAGTCCGTGTCAGCGCTCCAGCCTCCCCCTCCATGTTTGAAGCCAGATGACATGCCATGTGTTTCCTGGCTGCTGTTGAGCCTCAGGTCCCCAACTAGAGTCACACGCCAAGCATGGACAGACACACTGGCCTTCCTCAGGGACCAGGGTCACCTCTTCCCAGCTTCTGAATTTGAATCTACATTCCAATCCAGAGGCTTGATACATTAACCAATTGTTCCAGTTTACTGGGGACCAAGAATTTTCCCAGGATGTGGGATTTTTAGCACTAATTCTGGAAAGGTTGGTTCCCTTCCAAAAAGGCACACCAGGACACTCAAGCAGTGTGAGAACATTCAGAATTGCCCAGGCAATCTAACTGGAATCTGGAACACAGAACTGGCTGGGGGTTGGGGTCCCATCATTCTCTTCTGGACTTAAGACTTATGCCATATATTTCTCTGCTCTGCACCATATTTTGCTTTGAATCTCTACTGTTCATCCAATAGGATGAAGCATGAATCCCAACAACAGATAAGTGGAAGTCTGAGGTGAGGGTGGTGTGAAGGAAGGAACAGCTATTGTGCAACCCGTCTGAATGGGGTATACCATCCTCCAATTCAAAAACACATTAAGCATTTGTTGTATACTTGGCAACAAGAACCACGTAGGCATACGTCCTGTATACTCTCAGCCCTCAAAGAGTTGATAACCCTGTGGAAGGCAGACACAAATACAATGAAGTGTACAAGACTACCTGGGGTACCATGAAGATGGCGAAAGCTCTTGGAACTGGGGCAGGGAGAACAAAGGTACCTCTGCTTACTTACAGCATCATCTCACATAATATTAATCTTGCTTAATCAGTTACCAGGTGACTAATTCATGTAATCTGTACAACAATTCTACTATTATACTCATTTTATCGATGAAGAAAATAAGGCTTTGAAAAGCTAAGTATCTTATTCACTACTCCAGGTTAGCAAATGAAGGGGCCAACGTTTAAACCTAAGTAAATCTGAAACAATTAAGCACTAAAAAATTAATATGTAAAAGTATTAAAATCAATCTATAATTCTAATTAACAAAATATAAATGTAGGAAGGACACTTTTTTAAGCAAGATCTAAAGAAATATAAGTTTGGGGCACGGGGAATGGATGCTCTTCTTGCTGTTTACTTAACTTCCACTATTAATAATTCCTATTTGATCCAATGGTAGTTTTTTCTTAGACTCCAAAGAAGTTTCTATCTAGAAAATAGTGTTGTTTGGGGCCTTTCTGTGCCTCTGAGACTTCAAGGCAGCCCCTGGCACTGCCTGGGATTAGAATCTCTGAGGTCCTTCTTCAGTTATAGAAAATAACTGAGAGGATTTTGATGACTAAGAAAGGCTTTCTTTACTTGATAACTTACACTCAGCTTTGTATACAATGGCCTTTGTGCTTCTGTATGTAAAGAAGATTGACTTCTCAGCTCTATCCACTGGATGTTTCTGCTCCTTTAGCTCAGGAAAAGAAAAACCCCAAGTGCTGAGGTGCACCCCTTCCTTTTGGTGGACCATTGGGGTGGTATTTTCCTCCTATGGAAACTATGAACTGAAGAGAATGGAATTTAAGCCCCTGGAAGCAGCACCCACGTTCTCCACAAATCGCAGGGATTCCTCCTCTTCACTCACATGACCTTATCAGCACTTTCTGAAATTAGCTTTATCTACTTGCATTTAATTCCACTGAGCTATCTGCACAATCTTTGCTTCTTGTAGTAGTTGCTTACCTATAGTAGTCTTTCTAGAGGACAAACTAGCAAAATCAGCCATGATGTCCTTGCACTTTTTTCCACACTAACTGTCTTAACTGAATTCAGAGACAGCTCAGGTCCCGGCCCCAAGAGCGCTCCTAGAGCATTGTTATTAAAGGAAAAATGAAGAAAGTTAGCTCTTTTTTAGCCAGTGCTGTATTGCAACTGCTTCCTTGTGGGGCACTAGGCTCTCAACACGACTGGTGTGTTAGATAAACAGCCAGCATCAGATAAAAGCAGCAGGTGGACTCTGGAAGCAGAGGAGTGTGGCTGTGTATGATGGAAGCACACTGAAGAGAAACATGGGTGGGGTCCTCGCTTTAACCAAACTCCTGAGTGATGTGAAGAAAAACGTTTTTTGTTATGTCTTCATATTTATAGCAAAATAATAGGTTTTAAGTTTATAAACTTTACAGATAATTCACCAGCCTCTTCTTTTCCAGATACAGTTACTGTACCATATTAAGCACATCGTGTGTGTGTGTGTGTGTGTGTGTGTGTGTCTGGGAAGGCAGCTATGTTCACTAGTATACCACCAGGGCCACTGCATGTATTTTGAGTCTCTAAAATCCAGGGGCCTTACAGATCAGGAGGGACTGTCCCTCCCAGTGCTAGCCAATTTCCAGAGATTGTGAAAAACTCACCCTTGAGTTTATTTACTTACCAACAATACAGCCTATGGATCAAGAGTCCACACCCTTAGCCACTTCCTCAATCAGGAGGGCTACTATTCCCTGGGCCTAATCACCCCAGGGCTAGATACCAACCAACTAGGGATAGGCCTAATGCCCCAGAACCTGTTGAAATTATTCCAATTAGTCCATCATAAACCTGTTTATCTGCTCCTCACTTACCTTTCCAGGGAAACTTCAATAAGGCTTTTGACCATGTTTTCCTTGTCCCATCTTCCACCTGCCTGACCAAGGGGCTTGTTCATTTCCCTGTGTGCCTTAAAAGGGTCTGCCACCCCACTTCTCTTGGGATCTGCGAATATAACAACCTATCTTTCCACTAATAGTCACCTCCTGGTCTGTTGGCCTCACTAGACATAAAGAATATTAAGACCAATATTTACAGAAGATGTACACAAAGAGAAAGAAAGACAAGGTAGCAAAAGAGGACAGCCAGGTCCCTTCATTCTGTTCCTTATTCAAATGGTCTTGTACCAAATGTAACTACGTTGCCAGTATATTTAGCAAGACTGCCACTGTTTCAAGGAAAAAGCAGTTTTTATATTAAATACTGTATTATACTGGATAAGAAAGCACGCAATAGAGCCAACTAGAACTAGCTGTGCTGAGGGCCCCCACGTGAGGGCACATGTCACAAAAGATGGCTTTTATGATGGTCCTGGACTTTAAAGCATAGATGAGTACAACTGTAAAGACAGTTTATGAAGAGAATCAAGTAATCCCCATTTACCTAGCAAATGTAGAGTTTGGAATCAAATTTTCTGAATTTAAATGTATTCCATTAAAACCGTGTCATAGGACATTCAGTTGGAAAAGCTAAGCCCCATACTATGATTCTGTATTGTCATTAGGGCTTAGTCTTGCCTTTATGTCTGAAGTAAGAGTTACTCAAAGGTATTTTACTTGACACGTAGTGGCTGACATGTAGTAGGTGTTATTTATTTACTATTAAAGAAATGTTTCTGATCATTGTTGAATAACAGTGTAAGAGAGAACAAGGGAGATCGGAAATGCTTAGTTAAGAGATTAAAAAAATAGATGACAGGTTTTGTAGTTGAAAATTAAAGCTAGGGCTCCTTGGTGGCCTAGGGGTTATGTCTCAGTGCTATCACCATAATAGCCTTAGTTCAATCCCTGGCTAGGGAGCTAACCCACGCGGTGCAGCAGACCTCTCCTGTCTTACCCGATGGTCCCCTCAGCAGTGTGTTTCAATAGATCTGTCTGTTCTGCTCCCCACTCTGTCGCTGTGAATCCTCTCACTCCCTGCACCTCTGGCTTATACCCCAGTTTTTGTATGCATAAATAAATAAAAAGAAAACTTAAAAAAAATTAAAGATGCTCCCTCTATCTCAAGTCATAAAAGTCCCACTAAAATTCTGCTAGGTCAAAGACAGATCTAAGATCTTCACATGATGGCAGGCCCCCTCCTTGATTTTCACTGACTTCTAAGTCCTGTCTAGTTCTGCACCATTGTGTAGGTCAGGCTGTGTACTGTGCTGTGCAGTGACACTTACCAAGGGCTCTAGCTCCTTGCGATCTATGAGGTTCATCTCTGTGACGAAGTAATAGAAGTGCTTGTAGCAGGTGTTGACGTGGGCTTCGGCGCCCATCACAATGACGCGGTCAAAGTGGTGGATGTACACATGGACAAAGACCCGGAAAAGGCGGCACAGGATCTTCTTGCAGATCTGAAGGAAGTTCTTTGGGAAAGGAACACCTATAAAATCAAACATGAGAAGAGGAAATCATGAGAGGGGAAATCTCTTTGAGGCTCCAGGGCACAAGCATGAGGTTGGTGGACTGTCCTGAACCAAGCTGCTAAGTCAGCCTGGCCTAGATGACTGGCCCTATGGAGACAGCTGACTCAAATGCTGTCTGAAAAAGAATGGCTAAATGGATTAAATTCAAATATTAACATCATCAGAAAGAGGGGAAAAGAACAAGAATGCTAGGTTTGTTTCTTTAGCTATATTTTTTGTTGCTGATAAACATGCTGAAATAATATATTTTACTTAGAAAAATGATCCTTATTGCTTTTCAATTTTTTGGACTTTCTGAAGCACAAGGAAGTTAATTTTCTTCTTAACCTCCTAATATGGTAAGAGGAAGGTGATGCTGCAGGGGGACTGGCTTTCCCTGTCACCGACCAATAGGGAATGGTGAGAACTGCAGCAAGTAGGGATGCATCTTCTTGTCAAAAGGAGCAGCTACAGCACAACAACAACCAGTGGTGGCCATATGGGGTGAGGCCTGCTGACTGATAGAGCCTTTGCTACTTTAGGGTAATTCAGAAATCTGGAGTACTAAGTAAAACTGCTACATTTGCAAAACATTAGCAATTAACCTGCAGTTAAAAAAAAAATACCAGGAGTCAAAACAAAAAACTCTTTCTAGGTTAGATTCTGCCTGCAGGCTAGCAGTATGTAAATTCTTATCCAAAGTTTTCCTGAGATAAACTGTTGCTAAGGTGAGCAAATATTACAAATAGATGCTTTTTTTCACCCCTCCTGCCATTTCATCTCCTTGACAAGGTAAGAGCCCCAGGGACAGAGGGCGTGGTGAGAGGTAGCTCCGGGGTTTCCTGTCTGATGACCTGGCTGCCAAGGAGCAGAATCACAAGTCCACTTTCCCCTCTTGAACGCACTGTTCAGACTTGTTATTTACACTATCCTTGAGTGGAGATATGTTGTAAGTTAAACAGACTTTGAGTTCTCACTCTGCTACTTTTCCAGCTAAATGACTGTGGTAAGTTATTTAACCTCTCTGAGCTTCAGTTTTCTGTATGTAGGATGCAGATGAAAATTCCAGTTTTTATAGGTGTAACTTTGGTTTCTCATCTGTAAAACAGGATCATTATAAGGCCTTCCTTGCATGGCTAGGAGGGTGTTTACAAGAGTAAAATCCTCCTTCAGTGTTTAGAAGAGCTCACTAAATGGGAATGACACACCACCCCTTGTACTATAAAGTCTGGAGCACCTGTTATTTTATTTATTTTTTAAGTGACCCATTTCTGAAATAGGCCTTTTTCTTTTTTAAGATTTTATTTATTTATGCATATAAGAGCTGGGGTACAGGCTAGAGGCAGGGGGATGAGAGGATCCACCAGAGACAGAGTGGGGAGCAGAACAGGCAGATCTACTGAAATACACTGCTGAGGGGAACAGCAGGTGAGGCAGGAGAGGTCTGCTGCACCATGTGGGTCAGCTTCCTGGCCAGGGATCGAAATTGTGCTGCAGTGGCTGCGGAGGCTCCAGTGTGGCACTCAACCCCTTGCACCACTAGGGAGGCCCATAGCTGTTGTTTTAAGGAAAGTAATTTACCCTTATCAAGAAAAGGCAGAAGTGATCACCAGCCTTTCAGCAGAATTGCAGAGCCATGCTCAGGGCTGGCTCTGGACCCCAGAAAGCCTGGAGTTCTCTGTCCTTGTCTCTGCAGGGTCCGAGTGGCAGCTGTCTGGTGAGAGACACTGTAATGAGATCACCTGGGACCCCAAGGGCAGGAGGAGAGATGGAGGTGGCTGGCAGTTAGTAGAGGCAGGATCTGCCTCCCCAGGGAGATCCTGGGGATACCAGTTTCCTTCAAAAACAAAGTGGCAACATATCAAATGAAAGCAGGGAGAGACAGGGCTACGGCTTGGCAGCTGACTGTCTGGGCAACAGATGCCAGGATTTGGGGGTGGGGTGAGGGAAAGCTGAGGAGAAGGGGCACCCCTGTGTATAGCTATGGGTTGTTTTCGCAACTGAAGAAGGACCAGCAAAGTCACCACTGTCTGGCTGGGAGAGGCTCTGAATCTTTAAAGAAGTCCCAGCAAAGGAAACAGAAACCCCAAAAGAGGTGTTCTCTTTAGAAGGGGAATTCTGTGACCCTCGTGGTGACATGGATTACCTCTGCACCCTGTGAAGTAGATTTCACTCCTCTTCATCATGGATGAATAACAAAGATACTGAAGCAGGAGTTAATTTACTCCAGGCCACTTAGCTGCAAAGTGGCAGGGTTGGGATTTGGACCAGGTCAACCTGATTCTGAAATCCAGAAGATCTGTTTGGAGTATGACCCTCTCTCTGCCAAGGACAGAGGCACAGCTTGATGGCTAAATGCAATGAGGCACCTAATGGTTGATCTTCGGTGCCAAAGAAATATAACTTACAAAAAGTAAAGGGGTGTGGAGAGAAGGGGGGAAAAAATCCACACCCCTGGGAGCCATAGATTCTAGGTACAAGAGATCAGCTAAAATGCTCTGCTGCCTTCAAGAAGCAATGTGTTTTCTCTGCCCCTGCCTTGGGAAGTCGACATGCAGCTGCGTGGAAGTCAACATTTACTTAGCACTTACTGTGTTCTGGGACTGTCAAGCACTTCACAGGTATTAGGTGACTGTCCTCAGAACAATCCTTGAAGACAGGCCCTATTCTTAGTCCCCTTTCACAGACGAGGAAATAGACCTCATCAACCAGCAGAGGAAGGGTTTCAACCAGGTTGTTTTTTGTTCTTTTTTTTTAACTCCAAAGTGCATGAGGATGCACCGCTGAAATCTAGACCTTTGCTCTGGGGTCTGGGGCTGTGCGCACACCTCCAGCTCTGTGGTCCTTCCTTTTTGGGTGACCTGAAAGCCCACCTCAGCATGTTTACCCTCACTTCCCCTGACTCCAGTTTCAGAGGATGCTCACCAGCTGCTAGGGGACTTAGGGCAGCTGAGGGCTGGGGGTTGTATGTGGTTCAAGTTAAGACAGTCCATCTGCTTGACCTTTTGAGCCAGCCCTATCCCAGAGAAGGGCTAATATCATTTCAATTAGGAACAATAACAAGGAACAACTGAGGCTTAGTTCAGTTAAATTATTTTCCTTGGATCTTACATCTAAAGACAGGTAGACTAGAGATTTGGCTCCAAAACTCAGGCTCGTCTTTCTGTACCCTGTCTTCACTGAAAGCTCTGTGAAGACAGGAAGCAAGGCTCTTGAGATCCCGGTTTTATGATCCGCCATTAGCTCAGTAGCTGGGTTGTAGAAGAAGCTCAAAGAATGTTTGTTTGGGTATTTTAAATAAATAGTCTAGAAACAGGAAGAATGAAAGGTCAGTTAATCATTTCAAATGGATAGAGAGACCAGCTACATGGCAGCCTGCACCTGAGGGGACCTGGCGGGGGTACTGTCAGCTTCCTGCTGGGCATCGGGTAATCACTATGGTTGATGGCATCACTGGCCCGGACAAGACCAAATACAACCCCCTCCTTTTGTCCCTTTTTGAATACATAAGATATGCTGACCTTCCCCTTCAGTAAATAAGATATTTGGTAAAAAAAAAAAAAAGTTATGAGATTCAATATATTTGCAAAAATGCCACTTTCATAGAATTTACAATGTACCTATAATAAAGAACCTGAATATTCATGTAGAAAAACTCTCATTTAACCATGCCCTGTACCTGCCTTTTCCTCCTAGTATCTGTTGGTTGAAAATAGAGTTCAGAATCACTTTCTATGTTTCCTTTCTAACTCTACTTCCTACTAATAATATAGCCATATACAAATGAGTTAATGTCTATGTCTCAGTTTCCCCATCTGGAAGAAATCATGGATGGCAGTGTCATCTGTAACTCAGGACACTGTTGTGAGGATTAAACACACAGGCACATATTACAAGACTTTGCTTAATGCCTTACAGATAGTAAGTACTCTCTGATGAGCTGCTAATTTTTGTATCTCATGTTCCAAATGTTCTTTATAACATACTCTAAGATTAAATTCCTCCCACATACTTGTTTTGAAGAGGGTGTCATTGTATTAATACATCAGCACTGGATTTACAAAGAACGTAGAGTCGCAGATACTCAGTGAAGCACTGGGTTATATAGTCTGCCTTGCATTATTTTCCACAAGTTTCTCACAGTTACATCTCAGATAACTAAGTTCCCTGAACAAACAGACCTTTAAAAGTGCCTCAAGCCGGGTTAGAGAGAGAATATTCATCAATCAAAACTGAATCATAAAAGCACAGTAATCTTATTTAGTCAAGATGTGAATCCAACATCTCTTTGCGGGAGGGAGAAGTCTGAAGCAGAAATGACAGCTTTTTATCAGTCCTGGTATGGTTCTGGCATGGAAGACTACATACTGCTTTGGGTAAGAAGGGAGGAGAACTCTATGAACTAACTCTATGATAAGAACATTTTGATCTAGCTTAGGGGGTGGGAGGAAAGAATCTGAACCTCCTCTCTTTATTATTAAAATATTCCTTCTTTGCCATAATCTAGTTTTTCAGTGGGTGAGTTAATTTTCAGTCACTGTACTCTATTAGAAAGTTAATGCCAGACAATATTAACTGAGTCTTAAAAGAAAGAGATTGCATGTTTGAAGGATTCAGAGTTAAACTTCGACTTGTCTTATAACAACCCAGACTAACCATCCAGCAAGAATCCCAGATAAATAAGTACTGATGAGATAAAAAATAAACTTTGGTCAGAAGGTCTCTTCTAATTGATTTTCAATGAGTGAAATCTCACTCAGGGCATCTCTTTCCTCCATCCCAGAGCCACATTCCATGACTCTCTGACTCAAAATGAGACAGTTCAGACTCCAAAGGGTTTCACCAATATGAGAAAATATCTTCACATGAGTGTTCCACAAAGAGGTGAAGAGACACAGGTGTTCTGGGCGGATGCTCGACACCAACAGCCTTGGGTGCTGCGTTATAACTGCCTCTGCTAAGGGGCTCATGAACCAAGGCTCAGGCCAAGGCTGAGCTTTGATTCCAGTGTGAGCCAGGCAAGATGCCTGGGCAGAGAGGTCCGAATCCCAAACCAATCACTCAGATGTGGTTCCGGCAGGAATTTGCTCAACAATTTAACTCAAAGCAAGACTAAAGTTTGCCAGAACATCGGGCCAAGGAAGAAGCAGTCCACAGAGTTAGGGTGAAGGCAGAGGGTGAAGTGAGCCTGTGCAGCCTGGTGTCTGTCCTGGAGGCCTGACAAGGCGGCCCCACAGCTCTGCTGCTCGTAAAGACTTGGTACTTAGCCGGGAACCAGCATCTGACAGAGCCCTGCAGAGTTTATGGATGTGTCTAACCACAGTGTTCCAATCTCCAAGCCACATCCAGTGTGACAACTAAATGGAGCATGGAATATAACAATTTCTCTGGGGCCCCACGCGGATTTGCCTTTCATCTCTGACTTAGCAAATCTCCTTTCTCCCAAACAAAATTTAATAAAAATTCCAGTAACTTCTGAGCTTCAATCCATTTTCTTTTTTCTTCTTCCTTCTCTCCTCCCTTCTTTCCATTAAGCCCTGAGATGCCCCATTCAATCCTTCCTTTTTGGGCAACCTCTGAAAAAAAAAAACAAGTTGTCTAAATGGCTTATGTTTTTTCTTTTATCCTATTATGGATTCTGAAAAGGGAAAGAGTCCTTCAGAGAATGCAGAAATCCTTTGGATGACAGTGCTACAGACAGAGACAAAGGTCCCAATGTCAAACAAGACCCAGGGGGCAGTTTCTGAGCTGCTGTTACTGCTCATTCCTGTTTTCATCATTTTCTCTCTTTTCTTCCAAGAAGAAAGTCCAACGCTTTGGGGATGAGAGCTGGTCGGTGATCTTGTTAGGCTGAATATGAGTGGCAGAGGTTTGGAGAGTAAGGGCTAAAAGCCTGTCTCTAAGACCAGAGACCTGCCCACCAAACACCCCAGGTTCTACAAGCAGCTGGCAGACACCAAGCCCTCCATTTACCTAGTTAATGCCTCTTCTGTCTTTCACACTGGGCTCAAAGCCCTCCCTCATCCCTGGACTCAGTCTCCCTGGCGTGTCCCATCCTGCTCCTGAAGTTTTCTGGAGTACAGATCACATGTGGTAGTTCCACACTTTAGTGTGGGAATCCCTGACTCTGCCCCCCCTCAAGAACGGACAGACCCTCGTGCCTAGCACGGAGCCTGGAGCAGCATGAATGCCGGAAGGAGAGATGAGCTCTTGTACAACCTGCTAACCTGACATCAAAGCTGAGAAGGACAAAGGGACTGACTGGCTCAGGATTGACAGACCTAGTTCACGATGAAAGAGGATCTGAATTCAAGTCTAATTTCAGAGTCTAGCTCTTTCCATCCTGCCAGGAAACTTTGTTGAAGTTTATGGCTCCTTTCATCCCACTCCAGTCAAATTGGCAGGATTAGGGAAGTGAAACTTGTTAAAAGACAAAAGGTGGGAAAGGGCCGTTTGCCCCTTTCATTCCCCAAATGTGTCATGCAGGGTTCAGGAGACTGTTCAAGCATCTGGCTATGACGTCAGTCACACTTGTGTTCAGATTCCAACTGTGGAACTTCCTGCCCTTGAGCAAGTTGTTAATTTCTAAAAGGCTCAGTTTCCTTATCAGAGGAATGGGGATAACAATACCCAGTTCTTCTTGAGATTGTGAGGCTCAAATTCATCATGCCAGCAAGCACACATTTAGTCAATGGCACTCTATGTCCCTACTGTTATAACGATGGCTCTTCCTCATCCAAGCCGAGGGGCAGGGATGGGGGAAAGGCAAATCAGACAGGGACAGGTAAAGCTGCCTTTTCTCCAAGGAACAAAGCCTTCCCTAGACAGTGGACATGGAACAGTGTGAGACAGGCACTTCTTGTTTGCACCTAAGGAGCTTCCAAGTGACAGTATAAAATCGAATGCCTTGGTGGGCTAGTCCTCCAGGAACCCCAATGGCATGTCAGTAACAATCAGAAATGCCCATATTGCTCCTTTTAAAACTCTTGTATCTGAGGGCACCTATGCTGTCCTTTTCGTCTTTGGAGTCTAGTAGAGTACCCATGTGAAAATCCCTCTATGATTCATAAAGATCACTCATTCTTTATGTTCATGAATAAAAACAACATCCCACACACATGGGAAAAGAAAACAGCCCTCCTCTCGCAGCAGGGCTGAAAACATACCATTTCCCAAACACTTGCAAAACAAAATGCAAGAGGATCAATCACAAGGGGGAAGGAGTAACAACCAGGATCTGCTTCTTAAAATTACACACGCTCCCCGTTTTAGTTAGCCCCCTTCCATCCACATTCTCCAGCCTCGGCAAGACCTGCGTATATTTAGCTCAAGGAGCTTTATGCTCTTGCTGATGAAAAGTCAGCTGTAGAGGACTGATTCCTCTGAGCAGATGTTTTGTGTTATCTCAGTGTGCTCCTCAAGAAAGTGTCTGTTCAGCATGCCAAGGAAAACAATCCCGGGTAGCAAGACTTTGTTCCTCTGCCTTAAAACACACACACACAGACACAAAGACACACAGACAGACACACATGTACATAGAAACCTCCCAAACAAGCTGACAGCTGCAAATGGTTAGAAATAAACTGACTCCTACTCTATTCTCTGACCCCTCCTGCCCTTCCCCGGCCCCCCAGAGTTTCCCGCCAACCTATTATCACAGTGTTTGCACCAAAAGAAAGGAGGATAGACTAACATGTGATTATATGTTCTGAACAGATTGTTAATTCTCTCAGACGTGCCATTTGCTGGGAAGAGGAAGTGCTGTTTCAGCCACCCGAAGAAGCAACTGCAACTGGCATGCCTGCCGGTGGCACTTCCCACTTCTCCCCAGAGCCACGGCTCTGCCTGGGGAGGCTGTGTCTTACACAGCCCCATCTCCTGAGTGGCTGCCTTCACTCTCTGCTGTATGGCACAGAGGTAGAAGTTGATTAAAAAGCCTCAAGAAGACCCAAGAAAAGTGTGAATTCACTGTCGATGGATAATAAAAGCATTAAAAATGAATGCTGGCTAGTTCAGACCTGCCAAGTTCAAACTTCTTTGAAAATCAAATAGGCCAAATGAGATGGAGTGAGCTGAGAACAGGATGTTAATGAATTTCATTAGTCCTGGAAAGTTACTTTGATCATGAGCTCTAGTTAAAATGTGAAAATGACTCAGCCTTCTTGTCATGATGATATAGTAGACAGTCTTTTCACAAGTAAAACTTTATTCACTAGCAGAATCTTCCTTTCATGATGGGAGGGCAATTATTATGAAGTTTTATCTGAATCGTTTCTAACTTGCAAGCTTCTTTCCAACCCCACTGCCACTTCCCTAGCCCACGCCACCATCACCTTCTGCCTGGTTTGCTGTGGCTTCACCTTAACTGAACTCCTTCTTCAATCTCTCAGCAGGGGGGGGGGGGAATTTTCCCAGTAGTAAGTTTAACCAGGACAACTGATTTTCTTAAAACAAACAAACTCAGTTTCCTACTGTTCAAGGTAAAATCAAAGTTATTTAAAATGTCAGGCAAGAATGTGGTCTTGCAAGATCCCTCTAGATCGTCCCAACTTGCATGTAATACTCCAGTTCTTCAGAGTGAAGACCTTCTCACTGGCTTGCTCACATCTGGGTACTGCCACATAGTGGAGAGTTAGCAGCTGGAATCCCTCTTCCTCAGCTTCTACTTTTTGTCTAGTGAACTCCCAGTTGTTGTTTGAGCCTCAGCTAAGCCTTCACTTCCTCCAGCGCGTCCTCCTTGCCCAAGTCCCCCTAGCCTATTAAGCATGTGGTATCCATCTCCAGCGACAACCTTCACTACATTGCCTTGTTAATTGTCCATTTTTCTTTTTTTCTTCCCATTTTGCAGTATCAGGAAATGCTACCAAAGCATGTCAGAATGTGGTAGTTAAGTATTTGTTGAATGAATAAATGAACACCAAATAATGTGGGGGTGGTGAGGTGCTTCACCTGCTTGAGTCTCCCTTAATTTTCTCACCCCAAGCAGTGGCCTTTGAGTCAGTCCGAAAACCACTGCTCTGTGGAAAGATCCCAGGGGACTGCTATAGGTAGGTCCAAGGCCAGAGGCTGCAATGAAAATGAACACACATTTATCTTTTCATACCTGTTAAGTGAAATGATCTTTCTATTCTGTTTTCACTAAAACTGGGAAAGAAGCATCTCCCTCCTCAAATTCTATTGAATATTTTTTCTGAAATGTCTATTTTTATCTAAGTGGCAGAGTGACAGTAGTTTTCCAGAGTTACTAAAATTTAAATTAAGCCAGATGTGACTGATAAACACAAAATCTCGAGATGCATGAGGGGGGGGGGTTGGCAGAGGTGAGAGACGAGATAACACAGGTAATCTTTCCTTTTTAGGAAACTGGGTCTATCCAGATGTTACAATGTTGGAATCTGACATGAGGGCTCTTTGCAAAGTCAAAAGGGAACACTAACAAGGAAGAAATTAATCAGAGGCAGGGGTGTAACTGTTGGGGGGTTGTCTCCTGGTTCGAAGAAAGAGAAACTCGTCAAAGAAATTTCAGGGCATGCTGCATACAAAGATCCAGTGTGCATGAGGCTCAGAGGAAGACTGCAATTGGATGCAGATGATGCCTTCCACCTGGAGGGGTTAGGACAGGCACTGAGCAAGAATTAGTGCATCGTTGCATTTTCATGTAATCGCCAATGAAGGTAAGTTAGTGGGATAGGTATGAAATCGGAAATATAGCTCTAAATCTGAACTCTGTGTCAAAGTTGAGTTAAACTCACAGACTAAGCTGTACATCTATAAATTCCATATTTGAATATGATCTGAAACAGGAATTACAAATTCAAATGCCTTCAAAGTTTAGAAAGGCACATGAAAGAGACTGAGTGTAACACAATAGGGAGTGGTGTGGACTGTGACAGATTTAAGAATGCTTTATGATGGAAAGGAAAAGGATCCCCTAGCGTTAGCTGATTGCTGTTGAGGAAGAAGGTGGGATAGTCAGACTTTTTGGTCTTTCAAGACTACAAAAATCTAGATTCTAAGTGAAATTTCTTCCAAGTTAAATACTGGTAATTTATTCTAAAATTTAAAAAAGGATTTTATTCTTTAATGCTATTTATTTTTATACAGTTGATTCATCCTGGAAATGTTGACTTCCTATAGGCTGACCTCTGAATTTTCAAATTTTATATAAAAAAATATAAACAATGAAAAACACCCTGGTAACAAACACATGAACCATCCAGATCTTAGTCTCTGATAGCATTATTCAATAAAAGGAATCAGGGCTTCTTAGAGAAAAGGCTGATCGTTCTAATGCTGGCCGTAAATGTAAAAGATAGTCTGGACACCTTGTGGTTCCAGAAAGAAAGTATCCCCTCAATAAAAACATAATGAAGGTGGAAAGAAAGTAGCTAACCTGGGAAAGTTCCTGAAGGACAATGCTGCAATTTGGGTAACAAATAAATGGATTAACATTGGATTATAATTCAAAATATAATTACATATTCACGAGTTCCAACTAACATATATGAATAATTGAATAAATAAAGAATAGACAAATCTCCTATACAGGAGAAATCCAGATAATTTTTGCATAGTTCCCACTCAAGTTGACGGAGCTTTCTTCTCTCCTACCTTTGACTGTGAACACTGCCAAGTGATTTGCTTCCAAAGAGTATTGGAAGGGAAACTAATTTATTTGCTTCCAAAGAGTATTGGAAAGGAAAACTAATTTAAAGTGGAGGAATCTGGCAAATGCTGTGTTGGCCAGGTGATTACAGTTAATGTCTTCAATGACAAGTAAGGTTCATGGCATCTATCTTCAATGTAATGTGATGAAAATGTCACTTCACCTCTGTGGTTTTCCTTCCCCAAATCCAAAGCCCAGTCTAACCATGAGGAAAACATTAGACATACTCAAACTGAGGGACATTCTACAAAAGATCTGACAAATACTTTCCAAAATAGTCAAGGTCAGTAAAACCAAAGAAAGTTTGAGAGGACAACATGTAATGTATTAAATGTGGTATTCTTGACAGAATCCAAGGACAGAAGGGGAAAATTGTGTAAAACATGTAATATCTAATTACAGTGTGGATTTTTGTTAGTAGTAGTATACTGATGTCAGTTCCTTATTGTGTCAAATGTTTTATAAATGTAACTATAATGTAAGATGTTATAAATGTAGGAAACTGGGTAAGGAATAGATAGGAATGCTATCTGTGTACTCTCTTTGCAACTTTTGTATAAAAGTAAAAATATCCTAAATAAATGTATACTTAAATTAAAAAACGCTCCATACCAAAAATTAAACTGGGTTCAGGGACCTGAGTTGGTACCCTTTGTTTCTGTGTTTACTGATGAATCAGGACTGGCTACATCATTTGCAGAAACCCTTGTTAAAAATTATTAAGAATTTCAAGATAGCAATGATATAGGATTGAAGGACCAGCCTCATGGGCCATATAGATCCACATTTAGAAGTCATCAGTCTCTAATACGCAGCATAATCTGAACAGAGCTGCCCAGCTCAAGTTATCCTGTCAGATGAAACGCCCGTCATACACTCTATTTGTTCATTAGCTAATTTAAATAACTAACAAACTTTTAATTATTTGGGCATATGCTAAATAGTAGGGGTTGTGCAATAAGTGAAAGAGTTAAGTTAGAGTTATAAATCATAAGGTCATCCTATATATATATGGCACTGAAAGCTGACCCGAGGATCTCCCTCAGGTACAGACAAACCTGAGGTTCATCCTTTTTTCAAGTTTTTCCCCTTTTCATCTATTTCCCCTTTTCTTCCCATCTCAACTTATTGCTTAGGACTTCTGAAGAAAAGGATTTTTAATTTCTAAAATTAAATATATAAAAGTTTTATGAGGCTATTTTACAAATGCAAGTGGAAGTTTCAGTGATATTGACTCATTTACTGAGTACCTGAAGACACCAGATATTTACATATGTTAATATCAGTATCCCAAACAAACCAATGACTATAAGACATTATCCTCATTTTGCAGATGAAAAAATGGGAAGCTAAGAGATTACATTACTTGCCCAAGTGATAAACTTCTACCTAGATCCTTCATACGTTTTTAAAATGGTATGCCTGCTACTACTCTAAGACCAAGGCAGTTCCTTTAAAGTTATTTTTTAAATTAACCTCATTACCTCATTACTAGAAAGCTACTTCTCAATAGTTAGTCAGAGTTAAAAATCCTCAACTGGAATAAGTCCTCAATTGAAATGAATTTTGAAAAGAGTCTGAGAATTTAAAAAACTTGTTCTTTTGAGAAATTTAGTGGAGATAAGTTAGAAAAGGGACAGAAGGGCAAGAGAACTAGGCCACTAAAGCAATGGCTTCTCTCGGAGGTGTGATTCTAAGGCAGAGGCGAGAAACTGGCCAATGTCAGCCAGCAGGCATGTTTTCTTTGGATGACAAAGTATTTTTGAAATGCTGCCAACATTTAGAAAATTAGAACTATAACATAAAGATCAAGAATTCTGTTGGAAAAACTGTTGCAATTGGACTGAAATTCCCACATGGCAATCGCTAGGTGATGTCTGCTCCCTGGACATGGAGACGCTCTATTTGCCTGGGCAGCCTCTTCCACTCCATTCACTTACTTTGCCAGACTGGGCCCTTTAAAGAAAATGCTGCATGTGGTTGCATATTTAACTGCAGTAAATGGCTAGATGCCCTTCCTTAGGCCAGGTCTTCTGCCCTCTAGAAAGAAAAGGCTTCCTTCGCCAAGAATCTACCTGAGAATGGTGTCTACTAGCTTGCTCCTCCAGTTTGGGCTATCAATTCCAGATGTTCTAGAAGTAGGCATTCAAACCACTTTTTTGATTTGTAAGGCCAGGTGACCCTTGGTGTACAGAAAATAACTTTTGGCTATTTTGGAAAAGTGTCACTCTTAGTACACCATCCCTGAGCACACGCTTTCAGATTCCTGCTTCTTTCCAGGCCCCTCCAAGCACTGCAGTGGAATGATCCTCCTTCACAGCTCCATCTGACACCAGTGTGCGGAAGGAACCATTTGCTTGTTTTCTGAAGATCACCCCAAGGGAAGCACTGACAGATTTCTCCAGGTGATGAAGGCAAATGGGCTTTTTTGCACCAAATAGTTTTCTTCCTGTCTTTCCTTTGTTGAGACTCACCAGTGGTCCTTAAGTTATACAGGTTTCACTTTTTCACTGCCTATATATTTGCACAATATCGCTTTGGTATGTCGCATTTGGTCTGTTCTGTCTGAAGTAACCACAGTGGTGCTTTGGTGAAGTCAAAGGGGGCAATATCAGCCAACTGTACGCAACAGAAAGAACAAAAAGCCCAACCCACCCTGAGAGGCTCCAAACCCCTTATATTCTGCCCCAACTGGGAGACCACATTGCATAGTAAGTGTCTCCTTATCCAGCACCATCTCTGCTAAGGTTCCATAAAGGTTCTCATATTTCCTGGACCCAAAGGCATTAATATCCTTTGAGATGGCAATTACCGCTTTTTAAGTGTTTTCCTCTTCTCTGAAAAACTTCTGACTTCTAAGAATGGTTTGTATTTCACACAATAAATTTATAACAGTAAATGAAAGCCTAAATTCCTTTGGTCTAATAATAAAAGTGATATTGTTTAAAAAATTAGAAAATGCCATCAAATATAAATGCCATGATCACCTTCATCCTTAAGAAATACTACATCAATAATATTTTGGCATGTTACCTATCTTTTATCTTTGCAAATATGTATTTTATATAGTTTTTTAAAAGTATGAGTAGAAACATCCTATTCATCCAGTTTATATCTTCCTCTTTGCCTTGACATTGTATCATTAGTATTAAATATTATTGGAGCAATGAATAGTCACACCCATCACAGAGACTTAGCAATTATCAAGACAAAATAACATTTGAATGACTTTCCTTGCGTGCTTTATTTTTCCTTCAGTGTTGTATTCCTTGACACCCCACCTGTCGCCCTCCTCCCTGCCCTGAGTTCCCCAACAGTATGAATGTTTCATTTGGAGAGGCACTGAGTGGGACTGAAGAACTAAAGCTGTAAATAGCAACTAGTAGTCTCTCTTTGAGTGCTTCTTAACCCTGGCTGCATACTAGAATTATCTGGGGAGCATATAAAAAACTTCAGTGTCCTACACTAGGACAAATCAAACTGAATTTATCCAAATGATTCTAATGTGCAGCTCTGGTTGAGAGATACAGACAGATACTATGGTCCTTGAACCCACAAAACTAGCAGTAGCTATTGCTGGTTATTGTTTGAAAAGCAAATTCCCAGCTCCCAACCTAGAGGCACAGAATCAGATTGTTTGGGCCAAGGTCTAGCAATTTGTGTTTTAAGATGACCTCCAGATAATTTTGATCCATACTAAAGTTTAGAAGTCATTCAACTAGCACAGCCCCTAGCAAGGACACAGTCTGCTTAACCTAGTGAGAAGGTTTAATGAAAACTCATAGAATCTGATATCAAACAGACCTGAGTTTTATGTCTTTTGTTTGTATTTACTAGCCACATAATTTTGCAGGTGAATTGGCTTCTTTGAGACTCAGTTTCACCATTCAGGAATACGGATGATACCTATAGTACCTTCTTCATTGAACTGTTGTGAGGATTAAATGGTATTTTCCAACATAAGTAAAAAGATGATGTTTGCTACTATCATTATCCATCTGGAATACAATTATTAGTGGGTCAGGAGATCAGAAAGAAGGCTTTGGAGATGGGAAGACAATAGATTTGAGAGTCTGAGCATCTAGAACAAATGTTATGTTGTCTGACACCTCTCTGGTGTCAGACTTGGATTTAGATTTTATTTGCTGTTGGCATGAACAAATGAGTGACCTAGGATCAGACAACAAATCATTTTCCCAAGAGTTGTCCTAGAAGTGATGAAAATATGTATTTAAAGAGATACATATCTCTCTAAATTTTGCATTTGTGTATATATGTGTACATATATATGGGGGGGGTGCGAAAAAGGGGGAGCGTTGGTTACCTGGATCTGAAAAATGCTAGGGCAGGGGGGACAGAAAAGAAGGGTGAGAGACCCCTGCTAACACCTAGACTTATGTTCTCAAACAGGAGCCATAAGAAGCAGCTGAAGGCTCGTTAAAACACAGATGGTTGGACTGCACCCCAGAGCTCCAGCATGTTGGGGTGGGTCTGAGGCTCGGCACTTCTAACATGTTCAGTGTAAGCAGCTGGTCTATGTCACATTTTCCATGCCAAATTGAAACTTCATGGAACCAAAAGGCACTGAGCTGTGACTTATAACAGTTTAAGAAAGGAAGAAACGCGCTCCAAGACTTTCACATGCCCTCTAAAATCCAGTTCCTCTTGACATGCTATGTATATTTGTCTCAGAACAGGAATAGCTAACTTTACAGATGTGCCAGGGGCCAGGTTTTCATTTGAACCCTCAAGTCATAGGACCAGAGGAGGACACCGAGGGATGATGATGGTGGTCGCAGCCCCTTGAGCTACTCCCATAGGTCAGTAGGGGTGAGGGTGGAGAAATCTGACACTCACAGTTGTGACTCCTCCAAAGACGTTGACATATGTCAGTCACCTAGTAGGTACTAAGTGTGTGTATACACTAAATCCTCTGAGCCTTCTGCAATCCTATGAGGCAGGCGTTAATTGCATTCCTGTTTTACAGACAAAGGAACTAAAGTCCAGTGAGGTTAAACAAATTTTCTGAAAATGGCTAGTAATAAGAATTGGCTAGTAATAAGAATCTTTAGAAATCAGACCTCAAAACCTTTGCATTTCTTCGGCTGACTCACACAGTGAGCAGTGGAATCCTTGCCCCAGACTCTAAGACCATGTGCCTAGCTGGCGGCAAACCAGGCACTGCTGGTATCAGGACACCCTGAATCTACATTGGGTGGGGCTGAGGTCTGAGGGGTGGATTCAGGTTCTGAATGTGGGTGACCATATTGCTGCTCCCCTGCCCTCAGCAAGCTCTGGTCTCAGCATCTGGACAAGCATCTAGTTCCCTTCTCACTGTGGTGATGACATCCAACACCAGACCCTGCTCCAAAGGGACACAGGCAGGGCTTAGTCCCAGAACCATCAGAACCAGAGATCAGCTTAACTGAAGAACCAGGAAGGTGAGTCGGCATGCTAGTCTGTTTCCTTCTCACACCTCTGGCGAACTCTCCGGGTCTCTGGCCCACTCTCCCAGCGTTGTCAGACTGACTCATTCCCTGACTCAGAACTACACTAGGCAGGTGCAAAACCTGGGCACACGACTAAGGGGAAAGGGAAACTGAGTTCATCTCATGTATGGAGACTGTAAGATTCAAATTCAAAACACTGAAACACTGGCATTAGAAGATAAAAGAGAAAACATGGGCCTCCCTGGTGGCGCAGTGGGTTGAGCAACGCACTATGAAGCAAACGCAGCCACTGCAGCACGAGTTCGATCCCTGCTGCCGGCCAGGTGGGGGACCCACATGGTGCGGCAGACCTCTCCTGCTGTGCCCGCTGCTCCCCTCAG
>JAGFMF010011632.1:2073682-2087625 GCA_019455555.1 Galemys pyrenaicus
GCTGTCTTGATTTTATAATCTATGTTAGCTAGCCTGGCTGAAGGTCACATGACCCCAAGCTGCTCTTGAAAGAAAGGTCATTGTTAAGTTCCTGATCAATCCATGTGTTTATGTATTCCCGCCCCTTACTCCTTATTGTATAAATAAAGGCCTGCTGAGACTTTCAGGAGGAGCACACAAACCTAGACTTTTGTAACCCTGAACCCCCTTTCTCTCGCCGACGCCTTTCCATCCTTTGGGGACCTGGCCTTCTGACGTAGCTGGTCTTCGGCAGAAAATATTCACTAATATACACCTACTATGTGAAGTAGTAAGAGAGTGCAAAACATTAAAAAGTAGATTTCTTGGATGATCCAGTAATCACTTTCCTAGGTGTCTACCCAAAGAACACAAAAGTGTGAATTTGAAGGGACATATGCACTACGGTTTTACAGCGCTGTTTATAGTAGCCAGGGTACTGAAACAACCTAAGTGCCCTATGACAGATGAGTGGACAAAGAAGATGTGTATATACACACAATGGATACTACTTAGGTATATAGAAAAGATGAAATTGTGGATGGGACTGGAAGGGGATTATGCTAAGCAGACATCAGAAGGAGAGAGACAAGCACTGGATGATTTCACTCATGTGAAAGATAAAAAAACAAAGGAACAGACAAAAACTGACTAACACACACTTGAAATCCAACTTCGAACCTGAGATTACTAGAAGGGGAAAGCAGTGGTGTATGGCAGCAAAGAGGGGAGAGAGCTCTATGTGTAACTGTGTAAGTTCCCTGCCCGACCCCAGGGAAGCAGGCGGCTGGGCATGAAGGTGGCACTCAGAACTATAAAAGGGTGAAGCTAATAAGGACTTGGAAAAGGACCGAGAAAAGAAAAAGCAGCAGAAGCAGAGAGAGATGGAGGAAGAAGACTGGAGGAAGCACATGGAGCTTTGGAAAGAGACATGTGAAGAAGACGCTATTCTTGCTTCTTGGCCTTGAACTTGTACCAGGACTTGGGGGAAATGGAAGGAGACACTTGAAACAGACATGGGTGGGAGACCTGTGGGGAGGCTGACAATGGCAGCACTTATCTTGATTCTGATTTTCTCTTTCCCTTCCAGCCTTGCCTGGCCTTTTCTGCCCCTTTCCTACGGGACACCAGAGGTGCCTTAGGCTTGTAAGGTTTTGGGCCTCAGCTACTTTGGGCCAACGATGATTGGTTGGGCATTTGCCCATAAAGGGGTGGGTGTTTGATTTGGAAGCTATATTCTTTCTCTTTCTCTTTTCTCTAATGCACTCTAAATCTTGTGCTCTAAATTGTATTAAAGTTCTTATGCACTGGAGTATCTTTTGTCTTCATGCAGTGGATAGCAGAACCCATTTAGAGCAGGCAGGTTTGGGGCTCTCAGGGTACCCCTTATTCTGTCCTGTAACATGGACATGAGAATTATGGGTGCTTTGGAAGTAGGCACTGTGTGAGAACATAGATTTGCAGATGTGTAAACCAATATCCCTGAAACAGTGTTATGAAATCAATGTCACTTCAGTAAACAACTAAGAAAAATAAAAGTAGAATAGTGCATCTGGGGCCCTGTCCACCCACATTCACAGCCTGGCACACAGTTACCTGGACAAGTTATGTAACCATTCTGTGCCTGTGGCGTGGTAACAGAACCTCACTCAGTGGACTGTCACAAGGAGGAAACAAATTCACTCAGATTGGAGCTCCCACAACATCCTGGCTCATGGGAAGTGCTACAAGAGAACTTGCTAGTATTCAGAATGTTTCTCACTTTGATCTTTATAAGGTGGGTGGGGTCCAAGTTTTAAGGTTAGAGAGAGATGGGATGCAGATAATTTATCTAGAGCACATAGGTGGTAAGTGGAGGTTTGGGAATTCAAACTAGGTCCAAATAATTCCAAGTCAATCAGACAAGTAACAATGATTCATGTAGGTTCCATGAGAGAGGGACAGGCAACTTAACAAAAGAGCTGATGGGTGACTGAGGTTCCTGAGTCAAGGCAGGCATGTTGTTACTATGAGGATGTAAGCATAGGAGGACACCTAACCACAGGTGTTCTTTTAAAATCAGAATAAGGGGATTCCCTGGTGGTGCATTGGGTTAATTGATGCACTAGGAAGCAAACCACAGCAACTGCAGCATGAGTTTGATCCCTGCTCCTGGCCAGGGAGGGGACCCACATGGCTCAGCAGAACTCTGCTGCCTCGCCTCCTGCGCCCATCAGCAGTGTGTTTCAGTCGATCTGCCTGTTCTACTCCCCACTCTGCTCTGGTGAATCCAGTCACCCCTCACACTTCTGGCCTGTACCCCAGTTCTTATATGCATAAATAAATCTTTTAAAATAAATAAATAAAATCAGAATAAGGCGCACCCCAGGACACTCAAACTTGCCTGTTCTAAATGGGTTCTGTTACCCACTGCATCAATATAAAACATACTCTAGTGCATAAGACCTTCAATAGAAAATAGAGTGAACTTGTTAACCTTGTAACTTTATTTTTATTTTTTTTATTTATTTATTTTTTAAAGATTTATTTATTTATGCATACAAGCACTGGGGCACAGACCAGAGGTGTTGGGGGGGTGAGAGGATTCACCACAGAGAGCGGGGAGCAGAACAGGCAGATAACAGAAGCACACTGCTGAGGGGAGCAGCGGGCACAGCAGGAGAGGTCCACCGCACCATGTGGGTCCTCCTCCCTGGCCGGCAGCAGGGATCGAACTCGTGCTGCAAGTGGCTGCAGTTTGCTTCATAGTGCGATGCTTAACCCACTGTGCCACCAGGGGAGGCCCAACCTTGTAACTTTAAAAAGTGTCTGGGAAATATAAACATTTCTTGCTCAGATGCTAGCAGGTTGCATTCTTAATCTGTTATTTATAGTGTACTGTACCCAAAAACATAGTGGGCATAATGTGCTTGTGATGACCATATTCCTGGATGAGGTCAAATTTACTTGTATCATCCAGCATTCCCTTCTTGGTTGTTGTCATGTGGTTAGATGTCCTCTAAGAAAAAAATCAAAGGGCATATACCAGAGTTAAATAAAATTCCAGCCCTTTCCAGAAAATTGCCTTGTGTAAGTAAGCATCAAAGACTTTGAGAAAAGTCTACAGTAAAGAAACTTGCTTACTTTTAGTGCCATTTCTAAACCTGCTTGGCCAAAGAACTGTTTTCTACATACTAGAAAATTTGGGGAATACTGAAATTACCTGATTATCTTTTTACTGCAAGTGAAAGATAATTCTTCCTATTTTGCTGTTGAGAAACAGGAACTCATTCAGTTCCAGGTAGTGGAAGCACCACTAGACACCTGAGTCCAGTATGAGTATTCACATTTTTAAAGAAATGCACTAAGTAAGCCACCACCCCAGGCATTACTTCTGCTTTTCACTTTTTAAAAGTCATAGGAAAACTAAGTGTTAGTATATTTAAATGATGTAGCTAAAATCTCAGAACAGGTTTTGAGGAGAAAAGGGACAAAGCCCAAGTTCACTAACATCTCTGGAAGCACAGAGCGGCTTTCATCAGTGGTCATGAATGAGTGCACCCCTGCCTGGGCTAAGACATGAACCAGCAGCTGACCTCTGATGCCCTGTAGGGTTAGTTCCAGGAATGGAGTCATGGAGACTCTTGTTATTTCAGACTCAAATAATCTCAGTCCATTCATCTTGACAACTAGCTGGCACACACTTCACTGGACTGATGAAAAAAAAAATGTGGCTATTTCTCAGGTAAAATCACTCTCATTAAAATTGTTAAATTGTTCTGCAGCAACTTATTCTTCCTTAGGAAACAGCAGTTCAGGTGAACCTGTGTTAGGATTGGATCGCATCCACAGCCACATTCTGTCCAACAACACCTCTGTCCAGCATTGCCCTGGCATATCTGAGAGCTGGACGTCCCCAGGCATGTCAAATGCCTCCTAGCACAGCCCCCTGGGTGTTCTGCTAGCAAGCAGCACCTGAAACAGAGCTGAATCCTGGCCACATGGCACCAGCCTATGCCCAGAGAAGGGATCTGGGATGAGGCTGAGGGCTAGACCAGGCCTCCTCAGCTGGGGTCTGGCATACGCTCCTGAACTTTAATATGCGTGCAACATTTTTAAAAGCAAAGCAGAGCATATAAAAGGACATGATTATTCTTTCTCAAGTCCTGCCAATTCATTTAAAATGTATTCAGTCCTTTTAGAGGGTCAGGCCAGGTGCTAGGCGCTGTAAAACAGTGACAAGATAAAGAAGGCTGGATAGGACTGAGTATTGGTTTTGAAACAATCATCTGCTGGTTTAAGCTGTCTAAGGGGCCATGCTGGAGTGTGCCCTGGTGGGAGGCTGAGAGTATGTGTTCACTTCACACTCTCACTAACTTATGCAGCACTACTTTTATCTATTCTGTTTCCTTGCAGGGAGAGCTGTTGGGAGACTTAATTTCTTGCTGTTGATAAATCCCTTGGGAATATTTGAAGGTACTTTCTGCAGGACTAGTCTAGGAACATGACTCTTATTAAGCATGCAAAGACAGATGCCAAAATTGATTGCCCTAATGGGTTCTGGCAGGGAAAACACACAGAGTTAATTGTTTGCTGAGAGCTTTTGAGCGCATCCAAGCTCTGGCCAGGCCTGGCACTGCCTCAAGCACCTACTTGCTCCCTTGACAGTTTGCTGTGGCAGCTGCTAGGATCAGCCCGGGAGCACCTTGAGGTATGGACATTTATCACGCCAACAATTATGGGGAAGGGTGCCTCCGGGCCTCATACGTCAGGATGAGAGGGTTCTCAGACACTTTCCCCTACCCCGGCTCCCCACAGACATGTCTAGGGAGGTTGTTAACCTCGCAAGCTCAGGACGCCTGGGTTGCTGTGCAGACATGTACAAGAGGCACATGTTAAGTCCATCTGTTGAGTGTTTTCCTAGGTACGTGGTTTTCATGTACAGGAGTGTAGGGTCAGAGAATGATCAGGTATTTCCACCCTCCCACCACTGATGATGGACACTTGCGGTGCTGTGAGCATTCCAGGGTGGGCATACGCAAGTGGGCGCACCTGAGTTGGGACACGGGCATAAATGGGCAGTGTCATGAGGATGCAAGGACCAACAGACAGAACTGTGAGGACCGACCAACAGAACCGACAGGACGAAGGAGCAGCAGCAGCAGCAGAGAGAGAGAGAGAGTGAAGAAGCAGCCAAGAGGGTGAGATGCTCTGGAGGCTGGGAGGCCTGCCAGCCTCCCGGCCCCCCGGCACCCATGCCTGCCATGTACCTGGCCACCTCTACTAATAAAAGTATGAAAAGCCACCGACGGCTCCAAGACTCTCCTTCCCTGACCCATCTGCCCAGAACCATCCCGAACCCTGCTCCAGTGCCGCCACTTTCCTGCCGCTACAAGGAGGCAGCACATAGAAGACAGTGGTAGACAAGTCCTATCCCCACTGCTGCCTCATACGTGACCTGGGGTAGCGGGCTCCTTTAAGGACTTCTTTCTCACCTATAAATGGGAACAGTGGTTGGTCCTAACTCATAGTAGCTGAGTGGTTAACTCATCCAAACAAGATGATAAGTACATCGGTATACCCCATGGAGGGTAAGTGAAATGCTCGGGCTTTTATACCACTATGGCTATCACTTGCGGCCTTGATGCAGAAGGCACTTGGGAGCATGGATGCAGGGCACTCATGCCTGATGGCGGACACCTGGCCCATGCGTGAGTGTGCATGAGTGGGTATACCAGAGCCTGGAAGTTGAGGCTATAAGGGTGGCATTGCTCAGAGAATGGCTATGGCAGGACAGCTACAAGAGGAAGAGCCATGTCTCTGAGAGGAAGAGACCATGAGATGATGCCAGAGAGAGCCCAGCAAAGATTCGCCTGGGGACCGGGAGACCTCCTTACCTGCCACCCCGTGCCTGGCTGCCTCACTTCACTCCACTATACCTAATGGACCTAAGCTATCCACTCTACCCTAGCTATTTTTAGTATTATAACCATTGTTACTGGTTCATCTGAGACAAACAACTCAATAAAGTCTAAGAAATGTCCTGCCAGAGCAATAACCCACTTGCTGGTCTAGATCTGGAAGTAAAGCTCATTAAAGTAAAAATTAGCAGGTTGAAAGAACGGCTGTGGGGGCCTCCCTGGTGGCGCAGTGGGTTGAGCAACGCACTATGAAGCAAACCGCAGCCACTGCAGCACGAGTTCGATCCCTGCTGCCGGCCAGGGAGGGGACCCACATGGCGCAGCAGACCTCTCCTGCTGTGCCCGCTGCTCCCCTCAGCAGTGTACTTCAGTCGATCTGCCTATTCTGCTCCCCGCTCTGTCTGTGGTGAATCCTCTCACCCCCCACATCTCTGGCCTGTACCTCAGTGCTTGTATGCATAAATAAATAAATCTTTAAAAAAAAAAAAAGAAAAAAGAAAGAACGGCTGTGTTGATAGCAATTTTCTAGAACAGCATGAAATTTTTTTTTTCAGTGCTAGAATGCTAAAACACAAGAAAGTTCTCTCTTTAGAGACTCACCAGATGGGAGCTCTTTTTGAAAGAATTTAAAATCTATAAATGTAGTGTAAACAGGGTCGGGTGTACCCCATGTTGGTTACCACATTTTTGATGGTCCTTAAGACCCAGTCAGACTGAGTTCCACTGATCTTTTATTAGCTACAGGAATTGTATGTCAAAACATGTTTTGAAGGAAAACATCATGAACTTATCTTTCCAGGGGTCAATGCAGCAATCAGAGAATTAGCTCAGGACTTGTGTTATATCCCTCATCCAAGCACACTTTCCTCCGCCATCTACTTGCTCCTGAAGGAGTTTTGGGAAAGAGCATGAGTGTTCACCTCTACTAGATCACGTAAACATGGCACACCTGTCATTTCACAGCCGCCTGCAGTTGCCACAGTAATGGAAATGTTTGTATTGGCTTCTCCGTGCCATCTGCAAATAGCAGCAAAAGATGCCAGGTTTGCTTCTGGGTACCAAAAATAAAATTACAAGCCTATGAAAATGAATCCCTGTGACTTAATCAAATTGGTGACCTAAATGTGTGTTTGCTGAGAAAATTGAAGTTAGATACCTTGAAACAAAATGAATGAAAGGGGAGAAATTGAAGAATGACTAATGATTATTTACTTACAATATTCTCTCATCAGTGGAAATCACAATTTCTAAAATACTGTTAATGAAGAGAATTAACTCCTGAAGAGACTCTGTAAATTTAAAAGTATAATTAAGAATTTACAGTGATATTTCTTAGATCATTTTATAACCACCTGCTCTCACGTTATTTCCAATTAGATACTCCCTCCCCTTCAGAAACACAGTAAAAGTTACAGTATGGATAGAGGCAGGTGGTGCAGATTGCTTGGGTCTGAATCAATTCTATTAGTTAACTACCAAAGTGATGGATAAGTCATTAAACCTTAGTGCCCTTGTCTATAAAATGGGGATGATTTATAATACTACCAAAATCATAGTGTTTCTGTGTGAATTGAGTGACTTAATATATTTTAAATACTTAGTACAGTGTATGACACATTTCTATACAAATGTTAGCAGCTGCCACTACTGTTATTGTCAAAGATTCTTCCTAAGATTCTCTATATCAGCAACATTAACATCAACATTTTAAGATCAGAGATGTCCTCTCTTGAAGATTACTATAGTATCTCCTTAACCATGACCTCTCTTAACATCTCCAGCTAATTGAAAGTCACCTTGAAAGACAGGGAACTCTGATGGCTGGGATGGAAAACAAGGGCATTAAATGGGAAATAGTGTCTTGTGACAAGGGGGCCATAAGGGGGCCAACATCCCCATCGCAGGATGTCTTTCAGCTGAGCATCTTCTATTCAGAGGCGCTGTAACTGCCTGTGGTTCACCTTAGCAAATTCTTCAAGGATAATCTTCTTTTATGGATTATTGGCAGTATATCAGATCTCTATGAAGTTGATTTGTATAAATGAATGCTGGGGTGTGGTGGGCAGTGCTTAAAAGCTCTCTTGGGGCAGGGAGCTGGGCTTCAAGTTACGCTCCTGTTCCAGCTAATCTAATCCATCTCTCCTGAACTAACAATCCCTTTGTGTAGTGAATTAGGTTATTGTTGGAAGTATGATGTTTCTGTGATAAATGTGATGGAAGAAAATTTTGGAAAGCATAAGTTATTAAAGTATTTTAATAAAAGTGAGTGTTTACACTAAGTATCTTCTGAGTGGGATCCAAAAACGGAAAGAAAGAAACACTTCTCAGTTGATTTTCACTAAAGGGAATTCAGCAAGGAGGTAGAATTTATAGCTCAGCCTTCACTTCCATGGCAACTGACTGATGTCATATACAAGATGAAGAGCTTCCCAAAGGACCCAGATTCAGCTTGGCAGTATCATATTTTAGCTAAGTGTAAAAGTGATTTCAAATTTAGGAAATGGGTTTTTTTAAAGATTAATTTTACTAAAATTGATTTTGGAAGGAAGTACTTAAAGCAAATCACATGGTTCTGCAATATTTCAATCAGAACTGGATGGAGAAATCTCATGTAATTTACAAAATTGAGCTTGACATGATGTCATGCCTCTCTGGAATGAACAAAGAATTCTTAATACAGAGAAGAGTTCATTTCACATGAAATCCAGAGGTTATATATGAGAGTTCCCAAAAGTATTGTTCCCAGATGAGCAGTATTCCCCTCAAAGACTCAAGGTTGGCTCCTACCCAGAACTACTGAATCAATCTCTGAGGACAGGGCTTTGGAATCTGAAACTTTAAGGTTTCCAGAGAATTCTTAGTAGCAGTAATTTTTTGGTACAGTCAGAAAAAGAAACAAGGAAACAGGTAATTCTTGGATATTATTACAGCATAATGAGAAATAGAGACTGTGCCCGATGGCTAGGAGGAGTGCTCTGGAGAGTACAGAGGGTATTTAAAGAAGCATTTACATGCTTTGAGGGGGAAACAGAACAGTCTAACATAGTCTAGAAGTACTAGACTACTAGCTTGCAAAATCCAGCAAAGTCAACATAAGTTGTTCTCCTTTATTTTATAAACCAGGACAAATTAAAATGTCTCACTAACTCTCATGATTATTTCATAAAATAAAGGACATTTTGAGCTCCCCAAAAAGAAATACATAAAAAGTATATAATCTCAGAATAAAGATTATAAATGGAATACATTTAGGAATAAGTATAAGACATTTGATAGTATGTCCTTATTTTCCTCATGTTTTGTAATAGGGAGCACTAGCACTTTGGAAGCCCTCAAATAGTAAAGGAGAGTAGGATTCCATAAAGACAAAAGTCAATTTTAAATCCTTCATTGCTAGTTGTGCAATTTAGACATTACTTACACAACTGATTTGGTTTTATTTCCTTATCTATAAAGTAGGAATTAGCACCATTGTGGTCACTGATAACCAGGACTGCAGCTGGACCAATTATCTGTCACCTAGATAGGATTCAAAGGATGTCCTCTTTACCTAGTTTCTCCTCTTAGTGCTTTACAGTCTGTTAAAAGTCTTTAGATTTGAGATAAAGACTAACTTGAGGTAAAAATGAGGAGAAGGAGCGCCTTAACTCATTCTTCTTAGCTTTTTTTAAAGCTTCTTTTCTCTTGCTTTAGGTCCTGATGAAGTTTCACATGAGCTAGATCCTTGGAACTTGTTACCAATTATCTGAACTAGCAATTCTCTGCCTAGCTTGTCACAAAATAAAACTGTCTACCACATGTGTTTAAGTTTCCCTTTTTTTCATCGTGTTTTATGCCTATTTATAAGAAAACAATTTCCCTAAAGTAAACATAGGCCAGATGATTGTATGTAAAGCACAGAGTAGGTGTGAGCATGTCTGTGTATATGCATGAGAGAAAGGAGGAGAAAAAGGAGGGAGAAAAGGAGGAAAAGAATAAGGAGAAGAAAAAGGAAGGAAGAAAAAGAAGCAGAGGAACAAGGACAAGGAGCAAAAGGACAAGAACAAGAATAAGAAAGTGGAGGGTAAGGCATATGGCTGCAGTGCTGTGCAACTCCAGGCAACATTCCACTGTATTCTGTGTGACTGACATCACAGTGTTAATCATATACAAAGCAATTCTGCAAAATGACAACCATGAATGGGGAGAAGCACACAGATAAATACTGTTCCACTGATAGCTTATAAATGGACCTCCAAAAAATTTTAATTAAGTAAATTCATAACTAATACTTCCTGAGTTATTGTATTTTGAGAATTACTCTAAACATTTTCTATGCCTAGTCACTTTTGAGTCCTCACAATAACCCTATGATTCTACATATGGAAACCAAATCTTAAATGTTCACTTGCCCAAGATCACCTCACTGGTTAGTGGTAGTGGCATTATTTGACTGAGGTCTTTGAAAATTCTGACCCTAAACTCTATACCACTTTTCTAAGCCAGCCTCCAAGTAGCAAAATAATAAACAAAACAAAGGTCTTATTTAACACTGATAAACTTAAAATGAGAGTGGCTTTCTTCTCTTCTTCCTCCTAAAAGGCAGTGCAATTGCAAAGTGTTTCACTTTGTTCCCTTCACTGAGCACATAACTCCTTCAACCCCTATAGCAATGATGTCCCTGCTTTCCTGGGGCAAGGGATGTTGGTATCTGAGACTCTCAGAATAAGTTGGCTATTGTATTTCCTACAGGGATGACCTCCTTTTTTTCCAAGAAGTAATCACTCATGCCCTGCTGAACTGGACAGAAAGAGGCAGCCAAATATCCTGTCATCGAGCCTCCTTCAAGACGACTCTGGTGAGTGGTTATTTTGGAAGTAGCTCTAATCTGTCATGTTATGCAGCTTTGCTAAGCCTCACTTTATTAGCTACCACCAAGAGCTAATAAAACTTGTCAGGAAGTCTCTGTAAGCTGTAAAAACATTTCCAGAGGTCACTGCCGACACTCCGGACTTCAATGACTTCTTAAAGGAAAAGAAAACAGAGGCAGAGGCTGGAGTTCCAAAAGATAGAAAAACCAAAAGATAGAAAAACCAAATGGGCCATAAAGGTCAACAACTGTGTGACACCAGCCACTGAAAAAACTGCCCAGGAGAGGGCTTGAAGAAAAGATCCAGAAGAGCATGGGGCAGGTGTCAAGGAAGAAAAGCAAGAACTCCTAGTCCTGATCTCCTAAGAGGATGTGTTCTTTCTCTCAATTATTTAGATTTGGTATGTGGGACATCTAACAGTTACAGTTATGTTTCTGGTACCTATAGCAGATTCTTAAAGAAACAATGGTACAGACAGCAGAGAAGTGGGCAATTTTAGATTAACCTAGAATGTGAAACATTTTTCTTAATAACTGACTTTCTTATTATAAAAGTAAATATACTTTTTTTTTTAAAGATTTATTTATTTATGCATACAAGAGCTGGGGTACAGGTCAGAGGTGTGTGTGGAGAGAGGATCCACCAGAGACAGAGTGGGGAGCAGAACAGGCAGACTGACTGAAACACACTGCTGAGGGGAGCAGCGGGCACAGCAGGAGAGGTCTGCTGCGCCATGTGGGTCCCCTCCCTGGCTGGCAGCAGGGATCGAACTCGTGCTGCAGTGGCTGCATAATGCATTGCTTAACCCACTGCGCCACCAGAGAGGCCCATAAAAGTAAATATACTTTTAAATAAAGAGCAGTAAAACATAAAAAAGGAAAAATAATCATGTCATTGTAAAACAGGACAACAGTCTCGTGTTTCATGAGATTGGGGTATCTCAAGACAAGTGACTGGGAGAGTGATTCTACTAGTTTGGAAATATTCATAAGCATTGAGATTTGCATTCACACATGAGCAGTCCAGACCCCAGAAGAAACAATAACATTTTTATCTTGGCTTAATATACAAATTTTAGATTTGAAGTCAGAATTTTGGGGGAAAAAAGGTCAAGATGTCTTCTTGAAGAAGCTCAGCAGGAAAAGATCATAGATTAGTTGGTCTCCCAGACTGAGAAAGGCAGGTTCCATCGTGCCTTCCAGCAGTTGCACACAAACTCTACATGGCTCGCCTTAATACTTGATTGCAGGTTGCAAAAAGAGGTTTGCATGTTTCATTTCCCTAAACATTTCAATGCTCAGTGACTAGCCAATAAATGGAAAGACAGTAGAGCTGACTTGCTCCATTCCTTTTCTTATTCTGTTTCCTATATCCTCTTCTACTTGCTAAGAAAGGCAACAGAGTCATAGCAGGACCCCAGGTCTTGCAGCCAGATCAAAATAGGTTGATCCCTGCTCTGCCCTGCCTGCTTCCTAGATGTAGGCTATTCTTCCACACCTCTCAGGAGGTAGCAGCAGGACTTAGACTCAAAGTGTCCTTCTAGTATTAAATGAGATGCTATTCAAGTTCTCAGGAAGCAACTGGCACGCAGTGGGCATTCAGTAATGAGGAGTCCACAGTACTGTGTTGTGGACTGAGAGCTCAGTAAGGACAGGGCCCTGTCTTTTTTGATCTTGAACACAGGGTTCCTGGAAACCCAAGGAGGCACAGGAGCCTATATGTACTCAAGGGTAAATTAGTTTGGTTTATTTCTTTTCCTGGTGCATTCTCCCTATTTGTCTTTATTCTCTGAGTTTTCTCTTACTTCAAATAGATATATCACTGACAGCAGTTTGAGGCTGTCCAGTTCTTATCTAATTTTTCACTTGGTCTATAAACATTCACCTTTCTTGCATTATTTTTTAGAGTAATTTTTTGCAGTATATTTTAGACTTTTTGCTCTGAAATAGGACCGCTCCTTCTTCAGCTAGGTTTGCCAACCTGATATCCCCCATCCTTATCCACTCCAATTCACATATACCCAGGTCAGTCACCTACTTTCCAAAAAATTCTTTTTTCCTCCTGATGTTATTTCAAGTCAGATGTGTGCAACCAAAGGACCATAATTACTTATCTTGTTTTTTCTTCCCTTTTAGTCATGTTTCTACTTCATGGATGGTTTTCCATATGTCCCCTTTACCATCTTCCACCAAATTGTATCTCTTCCACAATGAACATGGCAGAATTTATTCCTTTCTGTGAATAGGATATCACCTCTCTTTAATAACTAGCAGTGAAATTCAATTATCCTCAAAATAAGCTCATTTTTTTGCTCAGCAAAATGTTAATTTTAGCATCTAAAAAGCCCTAAGATTTAGCTCTCACAATCTTAAAATGGTAATGTCCGAGGAGGAGGAGCTACCATCTGTTTTTAACCATTCATTTTAGACTGTGGAAAAAGAAGAAACTTTTAATGACTTATACAAGATAGATAAAAGATTAGACTGTGACTGCTGGATAGTTGGTAAGGTGCTCTTATGACCTTATTAAGCTATTTATACAGAAATACTATTTTGGACCCAATTCAAGCAAATTTCCTCTGTGAAATAGAAAAGGCCTTTGTCACACGACAGTAACATCTGCAAGACATTCTCACAATAATAATAGCTGGGACCTGAGGATGTTCATACACTTCAATTATCTACACCAGCAACTTCCATAACATCTCACTCAACTCTACCTCTATCATTGAAGCAAAAACACCCATCAAGTGTTTCCAGCTCAATAATAGATTTCTTTTCCTCCATTTGAGACATAGGTCCTGACCTCTTTCATGTCCTCTTCAGAGCGGGAATAAAACCCAGTGGCAAGTGTAGGACGAAACAGCATGACTATAAGCCTGACAGTCTTCCTCTGCAAACAGTTAAGATATATTAACAGTATCATTTAATTCAAGGCTTTCTTCCACTGCACCACAGTATCCTTAGAGCTAATACATACATTAGGAAGCAAAAAGAACCAAACTAATGCAAATCAATAAAGTCTCCACTGGTAACCATGCAAAGTGACAGATTACAAGGGACTAACTCAATAATGTCTTTTTTTTTAAAGATTTATTTATTTATGCATACAAGCACTGGGGTACAGGCCAGAGGTGTGGGGGGGTGAGAGGATTCACCACAGAAAGCGGGGAGCA
>JAGFMF010011632.1:2087675-2170962 GCA_019455555.1 Galemys pyrenaicus
GCGGGCACAGCAGGAGAGGTCTGCTGCGCCATGTGGGTCCCCCCCCTGGCCGGCAGCAGGGATCGAACTCGTGCTGCAGTGGCTGTGGTTTGCTTCATAATACGTTGCTTAACCCACTGCGCCACCAGAGAGGCCCCTCAATAATGTCTTAATATTTTAAAGTTTTCACTAATTCTGGGTGGTCATCCCTGCCCATTGCTGTGCTGTAAGCAAGTCTCTGAAGTTTGATTATATCTCTTTCCTTATTAACATACATTTTTTTTAAAAGTTCATAGAACCCTAGAAGAATAAAAATTATGATAATATTCATAATAAAGATAGAAGTGCCCTCCTGAGAACTGCTTTCATTACTGGATATTTTGTAAGTTATAACTTCTAGAAATATGTGCAAATGCATGCTTCCAAAAGCTTAAGAGTTCACAAAATCAACTTAATGTAGAGCAGTTGAACTGCTGCTCACTCAGTACACTTTATCCTGGAGTTATACTTATATACTTATAAAGCATATCATCCAATGTTTGTTAAGCAGGGAAAAGTCAATCAACAGGATCAGACTGAAGGAAATGAAGTTGATGTTTTGATAAGTCACATTAATATTTTATGTTTCCTCATCTGAAGACTGTGTTATTAGCATATATTTATGTGACGCCACCATTCAGCTATGAGTTTCATGAGAGCATAGATTCTACCTATCTTGTTTCCCATACAAGGTCGGGCATAGCATTTGGGAGATAGCAGGTGCTCCAGCTATATTTTCTGAATAAGAAAATGTGCATAATGATGGCGATGGTGATGATGATAAAGATACCCCTTCTGGACTGCCCATATCTGGGAATAACTATGGAAAATACAGACCTTTATCCAATAATCTGGCATATAGTAGGGGCATAATATGTCTACTAAAGAAATAAAGACGTGAACAAGAAACTGAGCTTCAAATCTATATAAAGAAAGTCCAAAGAGATAATCAAGTCAGTAAAAACTGCTCTCCAACCTTCATTTTCACATTTTCAGCAGGTTCTTTGATGCTAAAGGTCAGTATCAGCATTCTGTTGGCCAGTGGGCCTTCCAAAAAATAAGAGAGGCAAAGTGCTGAACTTTAGCCTAACAAGCCAGGGAAGTTTAGGATTATTGTGTGTAGTTTCCAGAAGATTGCTGGCTTTTGTCTGCCCAGAGATAGTCAAGAGCTCACAATTGTGCAATAAGCCTTTGGATGGAAGAAGACTGTCCCAAGGCACTGTGTGTGGCTCATTGCTACTTAATACAGTTTTTGTCCAGAGAATCTGCTTGGTTGATTCTCTTCTCTCCTCAAACATTCATTCTTCCCTAAGGGAAAACAGGTCAGAAGAGAGAATCAACCTAAAAAAAACCTGGTAAGTGACATTTATGACCATCAAAAGAGCAAAAAGAGCCTGGCTGATCAGACAAAAAAGCTATAGTGAAAAAAAGGAGACTTCATCCAGTCATAGATGTCTTTAAATTCAAGTAAAGGTCTAGTTTATGCCTCTGAGTTTTAGAATGAAGTCACATTTAGAGGTAGGGAATGTTCTCTCTTGTTTTGACAACAAATGGAAGTACAATGTATGAAGTTACACTTAGAAGAAAACCAGTCACTTTTAATTATTTAAACGTCAGGAAAATGCAAACATCCATGTGCAGGAGGAGGAAGGGCAGATGAAGGAATCATCACTAGGCCCACAAAGGCAACACACCAACATTATCTCTGGGTATCTTCACCACTGCTGAGCATGGGCTGCTCCATGGTGTCTGGGAAAAAGCAAAGGGTCCGGCACTTCGCCATCTGAGTTTAGAGGGAAAAGTTGCTCGCAGAACATCAAGGAGCCATTCCCAGGCAAAACTGAGGATTGCTGCCATTTCTCACGACTCAGGAACCGGGTCTTTGCAACTCAGGCTACTGTTTACAGAAGTGTTACCGCAGGAATATAATTATGGGTTTGTTTAGTTATAAAGAGGGTCTGAGTCCTCCATCAAAGAAAGAGGAAACAACTCACTCTGAGGTGCAGAGTGAATCTTTCACACTCACTGTTCCCTGAAATTCCAGTGGTCTGTGTGGATTTAGGCCAAAGCCTAAGCCCTGGAGGCATAGAGAACTTTTGTATTCAGGGTGGGCAGGAGGGACTAGCATTCAGTCCTGCCTTTTCCTCTTGGAGAAGCACTGTTGCTGGGAGAGGTATGGGAGTCCTGTGTTTATACAGAACCAGCTCTCCCACCTGGGCAGACTGCCTTGTGCTCCAGGAAAATTGTTCACTGTCATCCACAGAACATGAAATCAGAAGTGCTTGGATGCATGGAGGAGAGGATGCCTTGGCAGTGGAGATGTGGGGGAATGTTTCAGTGGACTATTTCTAGGAAAATGGTGAGATCCTGGGAAAGTTTATTTGCTCCCAATATTGGTCTCTCAACTTCTTTCCTTGGCTTTACTCCCATTTTTTGCCTGATCCTCAATGTTGGATTTTACATTTTTCAATAAACCATCACACCAGTGGCTCCAGGGTCCTTGCCTGCTCTAGTTGGTACCCTCACTCAGTCCTCACAGGCCTCCCCAACTCTAAGGGCTATTTCTAAGTACTGAGCCCAGTGCTGGAACACCAAAGGTTCACATGTTGGTGTCCTGCTGATCTTAGCCAGGAGGGCTTGAATCTAAGCCTCTGAACAATTGCAGCAAGCATAGGGTAGGATCTGTTGACCTTCTATCCTATGAAAGCTGCATAGGTTGCTATAGAGGTGACTCAGATATTGGAATAGTATATGTGCCACTTCTGAAATGTCCCCACAATATGTGTTGATTTGATTAAGAAAATCACATTGGAGGTAAAAGTAAAAATTATCCTTCTCCTCTGAGAAATATACTTGATACTATTATTCAGCTTCCATTCATTCACTGGATACACAATAGACAAAACTAGAACTTAGCCTCTAGCCTACCTCAATTCCAAAGAATCTACATTTTTGCAACTAAATGGAAGATATGTTTTCAATCAACACCTGAGCAAAGGGGAATTCCCAGCTTTTCCCTCTTTCAGTTTACTTTCTACTGGACTTGGAACATGAGCATTCCAGTAACATTTACTTATATGAAGCTACATTTCTGTGGTGCATTATTATGTATCTTGAAAGAATGTGGTATCTGCAGCTACAAGACTCATCATCAATCACTGGTCATTAATCCCCACAAATGTTCCTCCCACTGCAACCTCAACATGCCTATTTTGGCTTCAGGGCCTACTGTCTGGGCCTATTGAAAACATACCTCCTAGTACTCCTCCTTCAGCCCCTACCCCCAAGCATCACAGTCAGAATGTGTTTGCTCTGGGGAGCTCTGGGCTTAATGGATTTTGCAGCACTTCCCCTTCCTGCTAAAAAGCTTAGCATGAAAGTCATCTAGATCCCTGAACATGGCATCCTGCCTGCCTCTTGGAACTCATCACCATGCTGCAGACCAGGGCTTAGTGTTGACCTATGTAACCAGCCTCTGCTTGGTCATAACAAACACATTAACTACCATTTTCTAGTGCTCACCAGGCAAGCACACAAGGGGCACTGCCACATTTAGTTCTCCCACAAACAATCGCTTCTCGGCCTTTTGGCTAAGATCAAGTGTAGTTCTCCCACAACCTTGGCAGAGGTCATCACTTGTCCCATATTGTGGTGGAGGTAACTGACAATACTAGCAATGGAGTAAGAATTCATCCATTCAACAGATATTATTAAACTCTTATTATGTGCCAGTCACTGGTCTAGGGATTGAGATAAGTTAGTATACAAATCAGCCTAAAATTCCTTCCCTCATAGTAAATTCCTACTGGGCTTTAAACTCTAAGCTCTCTGAACCCAGAGCTGGAGTCAAACAATGATTAAATTATACTACGTTACATAGTTCATAGCGGAGCGTCAACCTTCCAGAATTTGCTTTAAAATGTTTGATCTTAACCACAACGAATCATTTCACATCCATTAGGATGGCTGTTATCAAAAATAAAATGGAAAAAAACAAACAGATGTTGGTGAGGATGCCGAGAAACAGGAGCTCTTGTGCGTTACTGGTAGATATGTCAAATGAGGTAGATGCCATCGAAAACAGCATTTTGTTTCCTCCAAAAGCTAAACACAGAATTATGTTATGGCCCAGTAACTCTGCTCCAAATATATAGTCAAAAAACTGAAAACAGGGATGTGGACAGGTAACTTTCATAAAAATGTTCACAGTAGCATTACTGAGAGTAGCCAAAAAGTAGAAATAACCCAAATATCCATCAACAGATGAATGAATAAACTTCATGTGGTGCATACAGTCAATACAGACAGAATGATACCATTTTGTCTAAAGAAGACATGAAATTCTGCTAAACCTACAACACGTGTGAACCTTGAAAACATCATGCTCAGTGAAATAAGTCAGACACAAATGAGCAAATATTTGTGATTCCACTTATATGAAGTACCTAGAAAGGACAAATTCATATAAAGCCCAAATTCATGTAGAGCAGCAGATACAGGAGTTGAGAGGAGAGAAAAATGGGGGAGTTCATGTATAATGGGTACAGATTTTGTGTGGAGTAATGAAGAGTTTTGGAAATGGATAGTAGTGATGGTTGAGCAATATTGTGAGTGTACAATATAGTGAATGTACTGAATTATAACTTAGACTGGAAATGGCAACTTTTATGTCACATATATTTTTCTACAATAAATGAGATCAATTTATTTTTAAAGTTTGATCATAGAGGAAGTTCACCCAAGAACAAAAAGTCAGCAGTCTATTATTCAGGCTCCTTGGGGTCTGGAACATGTACCTATATTTGTTTTGTCATTTGATTTCAAAGTGAGTAAACATTCTGGCCTAAGACACTTAAGGAAGAAAAGATGCCAGTTTTACACAAGGCTTTGCTCAGTTATCCTTTATCCAATGCAGTCATTTAACCGTAAATTTGGGTCAGTATAGTGCACATGTAATGAATACACTTTGATGAAGATGATGGCAAGAGAATACTGGAAACTGGCAAATGTGAGTCACCCAGTTCAAAAGAGATTTTAGTGCATCTGATTAGAAAATTGCTTCTCGAAAAGAGCGTCTTTGTATCTGGAAATTCTTTTTAAGAATGTGTATTCTGGGCCTCCCTGGTGGCGCAGTGGGTTAAGCAACGCACTATGAAGCAAACCACAGCCACTGCAGCACGAGTTCGATCCCTGCTGCCAGCCAGGGAGGGGACCCACATGGCACGGCAGACCTCTCCTGCCTTGCCCGCTGCTCCCCTCAGCAGTGTACTTCTGTTAGTCTGCCTGATCTGCTCCCCACTCTGTCTGTGGTGAATCCTCTCACCCCCCCATACCTCTAGCCTGTACCCCAGTGCTTGTATGCATAAATAAATAAATCTTAAAAAAAAAAAAGAATGTGTATTCTGCATTTTTCTGAAGTTAAGCACAGGCATGCTTGCCTTACTTTCTAGATATTTTAGGATTCATTTTCTTTTCCTTCCTTCCTTCTAAACTGAAATATTATTTTTACACTTTTACTAAATAAGACTTCTGGATTTATAACCAGAAATCAAAAAGAAGCAAACATTCTTATCTCTCATCATGAAAAGAATGATGACAATTAATGTTGAGGGTTTATGTAGCATCAACCTAAAATGAAGGTAAGGGCTACAGTCTATCCGCTTTAAACAGAAATAGTGACCTTGACCCATTAGCTTAGCTTATTACCACTGGTCCTTAAGTCACTAGCCTATGTTTCTCATGTAAACGCTAAGGATCTACACACATCCTGTTGATGTATATACACCATGGCAGTCCTTCCTCTGGGCTCTCATCCCCTCCATGAGTTGATTGAAAGAAGACCAAGATGGACTGTCCAATTAGATGGATTCTCCTTTGAAAGTTTCCCTTTAAAGAGTTAGGTTTATCTATATGGAGAGTCCTAGAAAACAAAGCTACTCGACCAGGTAACAACAATCCCAGTATCTCTTTCTCTTTCCCCTTTCTTTGACTCTGCATCCAAGACAGCACTCAGCAGTGGGAGAAAAGGATGTCATAAGAACAGAAGTGGAAACGAGCCAGATTCCCACTGCTCCACAAACCTGGGGCAAAACTCAATCTTAACACAGCAGTGAGGAGTCTTATCTTTGAAATATAATTATCATGGATTGCATTCACTTTCATGATTGAATCGACACTTTTTGTGTGTTCAAGTTAAAGTGATGTAAGACTGTTACTTCCTGAGTGTGACTAGAAAAGAACTGGCTGAGAGAATTTGATCTAGGAATAAGAGGTGGACCACCACATTGAATACACTTTTTAAAAGGAAACAAAGAATAAAATTACAACTGGTTTCAGCACCAATTATACCAACCAATTATGCACATGCTTGATTTATTTTAAAAGTTAATTCCTGGCTCTTTTTAAAATAACTGATTGGAAAGGAGGCAAAAGTAAAGTTGGGAGACTTAAAATTGGAGGATGCTGTAAAGTTCCAGTTGAGAGATGATTAGAGAAATGGAAATGAAGTGAAAGAAATCTGATGTGCGTTAGAAGGGAGAAGCAATAGGATAGGAGGACATATTGAACGTGAGGATAAAGGAGAGATAAGTATCAAGGATGTTTCTAGGTTTCTGATCTGAGGAGAGGATACAAGGCCTTAGCAGAACTATAAACTGGAGAGGCCTTTCAGGATAAGCTGGCTTGGTGCAGGGAAGGGGGAGGGGTGTAATAAATCCAAGCTTCAGCAAGTTTCTGAGGTTATTTTAAAACTGTCTTCCAAAGTGCTTTGGTTTCTTTGAGGTGTCTCAGTGAACAGAAGGCAAAGGCTGGAATCTGAAACTTTTTTTAAAAAAAACTGACATATGTGTTGGCTGGAGTCATGCCTTCATTTAGCTTGGGAGCAACAAAGTATCCAGTGACATCTCTGCAACATGCCTAGCTCTATAAATTCCGAGCAGCTTCTGATGAAGAAATACATATGATCTTTCTTCTTGCTTTTTCCAGGGGAATTCCTTGCTTTTCAAAGCATAAAATATTTGCCTACTCTTGTCAACATGTGCCAACTTCTACAGGTACCGATAAATGGCTTAGAGGACCTCAGAGTGTGGCTGGGAATAACCACTGGTTCTGGCAACAGGCACTGTTGAAGCTACACATTCATTTCCCAGTGTTCAGAGCAGAAACATCTGTGTAGAGCCGTAAGGCCTTGGTGAATCCAAGCAGCTGCAAACCCACGGGGCTTGTTCATCTTAACACCAAATCATTACAGATGTTTGCAGCTGTTGAAAGTCAGTCCAAAACGCATGGGCTTCCTTCAACTTGAGCTGGGCGGGGGGATGACCATGAGGATTCCCCCATGAAGCCAGACCCTCCTCCTGCCTCAGCAAAGCTAATTGGAGGTTAGATTTAAAATGTCAGTCTTGAACGAAAGGCAATTTTTCTTGGCTCCTGCTACTGAGGTTATACTCCCTATGGCCCTGGATTTGGTGATAAAGAACTGGTTACACATGGTATAATTTTCAAAGTGCTGCCTCACTACTTAAATCAACAATATAAACATGAAATGATTCAGTCACATTTTTTTTTCTCCCCAATAAGTCAAATGCAAGTAGGCCTTCCAAGAAGCTGTTTGTATGAATAGCTACTCAGCTCTTCAAAATTCTTTTTTTTTTTAAGATTTATTTATTATGCATACAAGAGCTGGGGTACAAGCCAGGCGGGAGGTGAGAGGATTCACCAGAGTGCGGAACAGAACAGGAAGACCAACTGAAACACACTGCCAAGGGCAGCAGCGGGAGAGGCAAGAGAGGTCTGCTACGCCATGTGGGTCACCTCCCTGGCTGGCAGCAGGGATCGAACTCGTGCTGCAGTGGCTGCGGTTTGCCTCATAGTGTGTTGCTTAAACCACTGCGCCACCAGGAAGGCCCTCTTCAAAATTCTTAACCAAAGTAAGGAAGAAATTTTGTTAGAGAGCTTAGCTGAACTGTAGTCTAACTACAGTTTTAAAGTTCTTTGGAATGAAGGAATTTTTGTAAGATAGTTTTATTGTATGCACAAATAAATAAAACTACCAATTTTTTCTTAAACACAGGCTGAAAGTAAAATTTTACTATTAGCTTCCAGAAAAACAATTTAAAATACAGACTTAGTCGGACCTCCCTGGTGGCACAGTGGGTTAAGCAATGCACTATGAAGCAGACCGCAGCCACTGCAGCAAGAGTTCGACCCCTGCTGCTGCCCAGCGAGGGTACGCACATGGCGTAGCAGACCTCTTCTGCCTCACCCACTGCTCCCCTCAGCAGTGTGTTTTGGTCAGTCTGCCTGTTCTGCTCCCCACTCTGTCTCTGGTGGATCCTCTCCTCTCACTTCCCGCAACTCTGGCCTGTACTCCAGCTCTTGTATGCATAAATAAATAAATCTTTAAAAAAATATAAAATAAAATACAGACTTAGTCAATGCCAGTTGATATGTATTAAGGACTTCTCAATCAAACTGGAATAAAAGATTATAAAAATCATGAGTTAATATCAATTTCCTGGGGCTCAAAATTTCTGTAAGATATATAACGTTAATATTAGGAGAGCTGGATGGATAATTGTTGGAAATTCTACATAATACTTTTGCAATTTATATCTAAAATGCTTTCAAGTTATGAAATAAAAATCTAAAAATTAGAATTTGGTCTTTGTTCTCTGAATTTTCCCATGACTTCTCTCTCTAAAACTGTTGATGCCCATTGATGAAAAAAAAAATCTGATCAATGTTGGATGTGATCAAAAAAAAAAATGAGGTGAGATCTTGCAATTTATATCTGCCTAGACTTTGCAGTTATTGACCCAACATGGCAGCAGAACATCCTTAGCTAATTGTGTGAGAAAGATTCTACTTTTTCACTTTTAAGTGGAAAAAGTCCTAGTTAATTCAAACGGATTTGGCTTTAGATGTGAAACACTATATTATCTGGGGATGACCAAACAGATGCGTGTCTCTACTGAAGTGCTGCTTTACTGAAGAAAACACAATTTCATCACATCTGCTTCTAAATGGCAAGATGAGAGCATTCTATCACTCACATAATTTTAATGTGTGGTTTTAGGCATTGATTTATTTAGCTGGCTCATGCAAACATATGATTAGATTTGTTCATAAGCTGTCACATCTAAGTTATCTATATTTAAACTTCGTTGATATTTGTACTTGCAAGATTTTTTTCCCTTTTATTATGTTTCCTTTTATTATGGGGCTAACATAATATTCTGAATAATGAAGCCATTAGATACCATATATCAGTTATTGAATTCTGGATAATCAGGAAGTAATAAATGATACTCTTGGGGGAGAAAAACAACTATTACTGTTAAGCATAATGATTTCTCTTTATGACCCTGAAGGACCTCTAGACAGTATTAGAGGTATGACTAAAGTTTGGTTAATAAGAGAAATCTTCTAGTGAAGTATCGGAAAAAAGTTTCTTCTGGATTTGAACATAAACAAATTTGGTCAAATGCCAACAGTAAACAGACCTCAGAGAACATCTGATCTAATTCCCCTCTTTTGGGATTTAGGAATACTGGTAATGAATTTGGTGCTGGGGTTGGGTTGTGGTACTAGCATCTTCTGAATCTGGTAAAGCAATAGATATTCTGGAATTTCTGGAAATTTTTTTCTGTATTTTTATAAAACAGAACAAAAGTGCCTCCACATATCTGTAAATATGCTTATGACTTTTTGAATAAGCAAGGGGAAAACTAAAGAAGGATATACATTAAATAGTTATCGTTAGTTATATCTGGAGTTTGGAACTGGGGTCTGTTGGATGGGAAAGAACATTTTACTAAGACTTTAGATACTGGGGAAGGGAGAGAAGGAGAGAGAGAGAAAGAGGGGAGGGGTGGTGAGAGAGAGAGAGAGAGAGAGAGAGAGAGAGAGAGAGAGAGAGAGAGAGAGAGAGAGAGAGAGAGTGGTTGGTTCTGATGAAACAGTGANGAGAGAGAGAGAGAGAGAGAGAGAGAGAGAGAGAGAGAGAGAGAGAGAGAGAGAGAGAGAGATTGGTTGGTTCTGATGAAACAGTGAAGTTCTGTTGCGTGATCAGATCCTCTGCTTATATAGCCTCAGATTACAGGACTCACCAGTTCTCTTTCCTGGCATTTTAGAGAAAACCTTCTTAGCCTCTAAACTTCTAACTCTTACTTGGCGTCCTTGGGGAGAGGAAAGGAGAGAGTACTTTGGATTCCAGTCTTAAAGCGGAGGTGAAAGGACCCACTGTTTACAGAACTATCATTTTCTTCATCTCTCTTCATTTCTCTACTCCAGTTGCACTGGCCTCCTTACTTCCTCAATGGAATACAAACAAGGCATCATGATCAAGAAGGCTAAAGACAGATTTTATCTTTCTGTTTTCATGCTTTTGCAACATGTAGATTTCTATCTTGCCAAAAATTTCAGGAGAGGGATATACTTAAGTTTTCTGTATGACAGTCCTTGTGAGATCAACCTCGAAAAGACTGCTTCTGGAAGAGATAATCCTAGGGCAGGTTGAAGCATGTATATTACTAATTCTACTTTGCTTGTAAGTTACAGTTATAGAAACAAATTGTCAGGGCACACAGTATTATGATTGTAAAGAATTGTTCAATGTACTTGTACCATTAAAGATGTGTCTTCTCTTAGGAGCCTGGTGGTGCAGTGGGTTAAGCAACACACTACGAAGCAAACCACAGCCACTGCAGCATGAGTTCGATCCCTGCTGCTGGCCAGGGAGGGGATCCACATGGCTCAGCAGACCTCTTCTGTTCCCCTCAGCAGTGTACTTCAGTCAATCTGCCTGTTCTGCTCCCCACTCTGTCTCTGGTGAATCCTCTCACCGCCCTGGACTCTGGCCTGTACCCCAGCTCTTGTATGTATAGGTAAATAAATCTTTTAAAAAAAAAATGTGTCTTGTCTTGAAAATTAGTTTTCTATAACCTGAATATGTATACAGAAGAAAGATGGGAATATATAGTTTTTGGGTCTTGAGATGATCAGAAAAAAAGTGCTATTCAATTACTATTTGCAAAGCTGCAGTGAAAATCAACCCCAAAACACTAAATAAATGTGAAATCTGAAAATATACAGAGCTGCAGTTTTCCTTGTATCCTGCATAGAGGAGCAGATAGACTGCTACATGAGGAGTCAGGACGCCCAGATGCTGTTCAAACCAACACAGATACTGGTGTTGAAGTGTGACTTGGAGTCAGTTCTTTTATTACTTTGGGCTTCCATTGCCTCACCTGAAAATCAGGCATAAATTCTGCCCTAATGACTTTTATTCTGAAAATTAAGGGGTGAAGAATGAACTGTTAACTGCTGCAAGCCTCTGGTTATCATTGCTAATACTGCAGTACAATCCTTTCACCTTCCCTATAGCTCTTTGTGGGCCGCACAAAAGGATAGTAAAGGTAAGAACTCATCTGTTTTCAATTTATCCTAGATTTACATCACTTCTTGTCCAAAGGAAGCAACTACTGATATAAATGGTGTTTTAAAACACCCTTATCTCTATTTATACACTGAGCCTTTGGGGATTACATGGAGTACTTAGTATGGAGTATTTAACGAGAAAAAATAGGGACAAAATGGGTGGATCTTGAGATTATGCTAAGGGAAATGTCAGAAATGGAAAGACAGTTTCCAAAGGATTTACTTCATTTGCAGAATATAGAGAACCTGAGAAAACATACAGGCAAAACAACTGTTAAATTCTGAAAAATGCAGTGGTTACAAGAGGGGGTGCGGAAGGAGGAGGTGAAGGAAGGAATGTGACTGGGTATTGACACTGAAGTTTTGGTGGAGGGTGAATGAAGTATTTGCGCACATACGAAGGTGTGAAGTTACATCTCCAAATTATATAGTATGTGAACAACTGGCAACACAATAAAAGTCTGAGAAAAATAAAGAGAAAAGACAATAAAGTTGGATATATTATTGTCTTATGTATTTTAATCTCTTTATAAAGCATAATGTTTGAGTTATAACGTTCATTTCTTGTATAATAACTCATGTAAGATGTCTTCACTACAAGACTAAAAGATACAGGAACTGTATACCCATTCAAACACAATGCCATGCATGGTAGATACCATATTTATTTAATGAATGAGTAAGAGTCTAACTGTGACTTTATTCTTGTAAGAAGAAAGTGTCAAATATTTATTTAGAACTTATATGTCAGGTACTTTCTAAGTGCTTTTACTTATATTAAACTCATGCGATCCTCACACCAACTATATGAAGTAGGTACTAGAATGCGTAATTTTCAGATGAAGAAGTGAAGAAATGTAAGTTAAGTAATTTTCCACAAGTTAGGAAATAGTAGAACTAGCCATGGATGGAGAAGGCTGGCTCAAGCTCCAACGTCTGCATACTGTAATCACGTACTCTTGTGAGGTCGGTGTATACTATGCATGTGTCTCAAAGCTCCAGCTGACTGAGAGTTGGTCATCACCCACACTGATTTAGCCTCTGAACATCCCCAACCTTCTGTATGATGCTGTTAGATTTGAAAAGAAAAATGGGGAAAGGACATTTAGAGAGGTTTCTGGGACTTCACAAAGATACTAAGTCTATACACAATGCGCTTAGAAGAAAAATGATTAGGCTAATTTACAGGTTCATCCCAAACACCCCAAATAGTCAGGACCAAGTAAAACCACATCCCAAGGTCTACTGGAAAGAGAGCTAATGTGGGTGGTATTCAAACTGAAGGCTCAAAGACACACTGATGACCAGGGTAGGACCTGAATGAGTGCCTCATTTCAAATCTATTACTTTTCCTGTCCTTCTCCCTCATATTTTATTCTGTGAATCGAGCCCTGCAATTAGGGTGGAAGATCAACTCGCAGTGACTCCTGCTATTGTGTAACCCTTGAAGGAACTTCTTGGGACCAGTCACAAACTGCAGGTGGATATGTGACTGCTCAGTTAACACAACTGCTGCTCAGAAGTCTTCAAAGTAAGCAGAGCCTAGGAAGAACACCATAAAGAGATTCTACAAAAGGCATATTCTTATGATGGACTTAATGGGAAAGGACAATTTGTGCTGGCACTAGTCAAGGGATATATCAGACTTCAGAAGGCCAATTCATCAATGTACTTGTACATTTGAAGTTCCTACCACTTGGCATAGACTAGACTCCCTGGGTCATAATTGATGCATCAATGGTATAAGAATTCTAGAAAGGGTGTCTAGACCTCTGAAGCCAGCTTCCAGCCACTCAAGACAACTGAATTTATGCTCTGGATTCTTTTTTTTTTTAAACATTTATTTATTTATGCACACAAGAGCTGGGGTACAGGCCAGAGTCGTGGGAGGTGAGAGGATTCACCAGACAGAGCGGGGAGCAGAACAGGCAGACTGACTGAAACACACTGCAGAGGGCAGGAAAGGGTGAGGCAGGAGAGGTCTGCTGCGCCATGTGGGTCCCCTCCCTGGCAGGAGGCAGGGATCGAACTCATGCTGCAGTGGCTGCAGTTTGCTTCGTAGTGCATTGCTTAACCCACCAGGGAGGCCCTATGCTCTGGATTCTTAACTTCTCCCCACACCACTCCTGATTTCTCCACTACTAATGCTAATGTATTCTTTGTTTAAACTACTTCAAGTTAGCTTTTGCTACAGGAAAATCTTATTGAAAGTTACTAGGGATAAATCTGGTCCTAGAATTCAGTATTTTCTAGAATTTAGAATGGTAATTTGGCATAAATACTGCCCATTATCTAACAACCTCAAGCAAGGTCCTGGGAAATATCTTGGAATCAAGCACACTAATATATTTGTAGCAAAATATAAACATTTATATTAAGTTAAAGGAATAAAGAACATAAATAACCTCTTGCCAGATGAAAACATTTATGGTTTTCAGGCCTTTCTGGACTCCAGAATGGCTGAAAATGGATTGTAGATCCACAACAATAACCTGAAGTCCAGTACATTGGCTTTACAGACCTGGAAGTGATCAGAGTGGGGTAGAAGTCAGGGTGTCCCTCAGGAAGCCTGTGGCTCTTTTAATGGCCCTCTTCTCACCTCATTTCTGTTTTCCTAGCACCCCTCTCCCCAGGGTATTTCTGAACTTGATGTATTTCAAGCATACGTCTTACCATCAAACCACAGTGAAAGCAACATGTAGGACCAGAAAATAGAGTACGTAAGGACGATTGACAGTAAACTGAAATGGGCACAGTGCTGATTCATCTAGCAGAAGGGGGAAGGAAATCTGTTAAACCTTTAAACATAAGGTCTTACTTTGTTCCTTCAGTAATTTTAGCTCCTATTATTACCCCCACTTTATGTATGGGGGCACAGAGACTCAGTAAGTTTAAGTAACTTGCCAGTAAGTGGCAAGACTGAGATTCCAACCTAGAGACTATTGATACCAGAGCCCATGCTCTTAATCTGTTTAATTCAGTGCAAATAAAGTCATCACACTGAATGGTATTCAATTTTCCCATTTATAAACATCACTTAGGAAGGAAAAGGGTTCATTTGATTTGTTGTTTTGTTTTAATTTTTGGCTGGCACAATCAGCACAGGAAGGTGCGTCTGCTGGGGAGCCTTAGGAGGGACATAGTTCCCAAGCCCCTTTTGGTTGAGATCCCACATACACTGGCAGGATGCATGAACACGGAGGTCCAGGCAGGTGACCAGGCTGCTGTGAAGCAAATCCCTTAAGGCACATAATTCCACTCCTGTGGGGATTTGTGAAGTTGACTTGAGAACATCAATGCCGTTATCTGCAACACAGCTCTAGTTCATGTCCAGGCAGCAATTCTGCTTCTTCAAAAAAAAGTCCAGACCCAGCTAAATTCTGACCTTGGAATAAGACATGAAAGTTCTCCCTGCTTCCCAACTCAGAATTCAAGGTGAAAATTAGCTGCCCAGGCTCCCCAGTCCTCGTTTCCCCAACTCGCACTATTTCCTTTTCTGTAGCCTCTTATTGCCCAGGCAAGGAGGCCAGACTTCAGTCAGAGTGGTATCCCCTTCCCCACAAATGCTTCACAAGCAAGCTCTCAGAGTTCTTTACATTCTCACAGAGGTGAAGGGCAATGAAATGAACAGGGACACTTGATTTTTCTTGCAGAATGCCATCCTTGTATAGGCAAGATGGAACTTGCACACACTGGATTATCCTCAGTGTCAACTTCAGCAGAGGATGTCCATATTTGCCATGAGCAAAGGCAGAGTGAGTGCCACAGGCTCCCCTGAAAGCAGACCCTGGCATTCCAGGGCAGAGAGTGCACAAAGTCTCCAAAGCCTGACTTCTTAGCAGTGGAGTTTGGTGCCACTAACACAGTACTTAGATGCTGCTGTTTCTATTTCCATCTCCACTCTTGATTCAGTGCTAAGCCTCTTGATACAATGTGCACAGTTCATGTTCAACAAAAGGAGAAATTTCAGTTACTGGTATGGAACCAATGTGCAAGCATCCCAAAAGAAGTCATGGTTAACTCCCAGGAAAAGGAAAATGCCAGTAAGAGCAAAACATTTATCTGGTGGACAACTATCTTATGGCTGCTGTCAAACATTTCTTCCGAGTGTGAGACTGAAGAGATGTCTGCACAGATAAGTAGAATCTTTTAGTAGCCTGTTTCCTCTCTGCCCCAGTTACTCTAATGGTCATGTCTTTGCCATAAGTAGGTTTATAAAAGCTGCTACAAAAATCTCAGATTTCTTAACTCACCTGAGAGATGGATTTAAATCCAATTTTTGGCTCTTTTTCCTTACCTCAAGTTGAAATGCTTAAAAGGAATGCACCAAAACAATATCCTGTTCATATTTTTTGTCTTGTCTTTCATGCTGTAGGAATTTGTTATCAATATTGAGTAGAAATGGATGCTTTGGGAATGGCAGCCTCCCTGTCCAAACTTAATTCCCATCATGCCCTTCAGGAACCTCACAGGGTTGCCCTAGCCACTCTTTTGCTTGTTGACTTTGTTCCTTTCCCTCCTGCATCAGGCTTGCCACCCAAGCCCACCTGACCCCATTGTGCCAGTTAAATTGGCAATCACACCTATGGAGCTGGCTATCTAGTGTGAGCCAGCCCACTATTCCTTGCTCCACCAAGTGGGGCCACAGCCCTCTTTTATCTACAGTGTAGTCTAGTCTTGTAGCTCCTAGATCACATAATCTCTCCTCTAAGAGCAGACACTGCAAGCTGAATGTTTGATCTACATCATTATTACAGGTGATCCATGGTCACTAGCTATTTGTTGAGGGACTGCCATGGAAGAGGCACTGTCAAAAGACTGTGGTTAGAAAGAAAAGAAAAAAGAAAAAAAAAGTCCTTTAATTAAGGAGTTCATGATCTATTAGTTCTGTGCTTCTCACACTTCACCATGAGTCATGGCAACCTGGGAATATTTTATTAAAATGAGATTTTTGTTCCAGTAATGTGATCTGGGGTAGGACTAAAGATTCTGTATTAATTTAAACAATTTTCCATATGCTCCGAACTGATATCATACTTGGAGTATGTTAATAGGAAAGTGGATGGGCAGGTAGAGGGGGCAAGGGTGCTCACACGCTTCCTCTAATTTGGCCAATGATGTTGCAACTGAGTCCCAGGGGGTGTGTAAGAGGTGGTGGCTGGAATAGACGGGGTTGATTTGTGTGAGGAAATTAGGGGTGGTAGAGGTAAAAGATAAAATAAAACTGTTGAATTTCCATTTGCTGAAATCCCAAAGCCTGAAAAGAAGTGTTTCAAGATAATTTATTGACATTACACTGCCATGGGAGGTGGCAGCCCATGAAATGTGATGGCTTCAGGATACAGCTAACATGGCTAGAAGGGAGACACCAGGGCTCCCAATTCTGACAGAGATTCCTGTACCCCAAGAATGGCACAAATGCAGCACACTTAAGGGCACCACATGGGTAGGACAACAGCATCTCCTTGGTGACCAGGGTTGAAGGACTGACTGGCTGGGTTGGCTTTGGCACTGAGTCAAGCTCTTGAGGCTCTGTCAAACCCTGAAGAAGGCTAGAAAGCCTCAACAACGTTTCAGACTGGGTTTCCCACCACTGGAGGAGCAGTGTAGGGTAAAGGTTGATCAGGTATTTCCACCCTCCCACCACTGATGATGGACACCTGCGGTGCTGCGAGCATTCCAGAACTGCAAGGACCAACAGACAGAACTGAGAGGATTGACTACCCAACCAACAGGACCAATAGTACTGACGAGCAGCAACAGCAGAGAGAGAAGAAGCAGCTGAAAGGGTGAGATACGCCGGGGGCTGGGAGGCCTGCCAGCCTCCCGGCCCCCGGGCACCCATGCCTGCCATGTACCTGGCCACCTCTACTAAATAAAGCATGAAAAGCCCAACTGAGGGCTCCAAGACTCTCCTTCCTTGACCTGTCTGCCCAGAACCATACTGAACCTTGCTCTAGTGCCACCTTCCTGCTGCTACAGCAGGGACTACACTCAAAAAATTACTTAAATTAAGAAAAATAAACATGACTGTAGCAGCAGGAAGGTGACACAGGGCAAGTTCTAGATGGTTCTAGCAGACGGGGGTAAAGAAAGGAGTCTTGGAGCCCTCGGTGGCTTTAATGCTTTTTATTGTCAGAGGTGGCCAGGTACATGGCAGGCATGGGTGCCAGGGGGATGGGAGGCCTGCCAGCCTCCCAACCCCCGGTGCATCTCACCTTCTCGGCTGCTTTGCTGGTCTTCTGTTCTCCTGCTGCTGCTTGTTGGTACTGGTGTCCTCATGACACCACCCATATAAGCCCATGTCCAAACTCAGGTGCAGCCACTTTTCGATGCCCACCTAGGCATGCGTGCAGTACCGCGCGCGCAGCACTGCAGGTGTCCATCATTATACCAGTGACGGGAGGGTGGAAAAGCCTGAGACTTTTCTCAGACCCTACAGTGACATTCCATTCACACTCAAGTTTCTGCTTTTGGTTCATACAGAAGCTTAAAAAATTCAAAATGGCTTAGTTGCTAGGTGTAGGCTAAATGAATCGATCAGGCTTTCTGCACCACGAGTCTCTGTGGCTCACCTGCAGCCTTGATCATGTTGATGCAGAAGGCGCTTGGGAGCATGGGCGAGGGCAGATGTGCTTGACTGTGGACACCTGAGGTATGGGTGTGCGCATGTGTAAGTGGGCACACCTGAACCTAGAATCCAGGACTATAAGGGCAGTGTCACTCAGCTACAGGAGGTCAGCTACAAGAGGGCGAATGACTACAGAAGATGCGAGACCATAAGAAAATGCCAGAAAAAGAGTAGAGATTCATGGGGGCTTGGGAGGCTCAGCTGCCTGCCTTCCTCTTACTCCCCTTAACCCCTTCCACTCCGGGCCTGTGCCTGCTTCCTTACATGCCAGCCTCTCTGCCTGGTGTACCTGGATCCCTGAGAGAACATTAAAGCCTGAAAAATCCAGAGGGCTCCTTTATCCATTTGCCCAAAGTCATAGTGAACCTGTCCTGTGCTTGCTGGCAGTGGAGTAGGTGACACCCATATGCCTTTAGGAGACCTCTGGCTTCAAATCCTAACTTTGGATGCTGAGGCACAAAGGAAAAAGGCTTAGAGTAACACCTGCAGCATTTCTCACCAACCCTAGGAACACTCTATGTCACTTCAGTTAACAGGAATGGATTTAGTTTTCAATTTCAGGATAATATTCCAAAATGAATCACTTGGAAAGCCCAATTAGCTATGGCAGTCAATAAACCAATGAACTATATAGCCCCACAGTGAAATGTGTGATCTTTGGAAATACCCCCATAGGAGGAAATGGTTTCACAGCAGACATCAGCTGAAATCTAATCTCTAAAACCAGATGAAAAGGAAATAAGGGTGTGAGACTGTTAAATAAGGATTTATTAAAATACTGTAATTCAACTTAGAGCAATTCAGGATAGAAAGTAATTAAGAGAAAAAATACATTAAAACCATTAAAAGAAACAGAGGGAAAACTCTTGGGAGCTAGAACTTGATTCACATTCTCAGTTTATGGTGGCAGTGCTGTTAAGCCAGGTGCTGGAGAGTCTGGGAAGAGAACTTGCATTGGGCACAGTGGCTCATGCATGGATGGGAGGCCAACAATGGAGCTGGAGGAGGGTAGCCCAATTTCAAGGTTACCATTAAGGTTATGACCATTCAAGGAATAAGCACAGAGAGAAGTTCTCACCAGAGCACAGCACAGGTACCATCTCTGTTACTATGAAACCAGGCATCGGGGAAGAACAGGGTGTGTTAAGGGTTAGAGGATCTGAGACGGTGCTGGGGCAGCAAGAGCTGTGCTTGCAGCTCCAGTGAACCAATAACTATCTCCGAAACCCTGTTGCTGCAACAGAGTTCCCAGATGGGCCTCAAGGGCGTCAATTATTTTGTAGAAGTTTCCCAGAACTGCTTCTTAAAACTACCCTGACAAATCAACTGTTCTGGATTTAAGGAGACATCACTACTTCCTTCCATCATCGACATCTTTGGTCAGGTGCACTTTTGTGGGGTACATGTGGTGAATTTAGAGGAGTTGCTGAGACCATGAAGGGCTAGCACTTGAGTCCCTGCCTCTTCCTTCTCAAGCAGCCTCTCCTGGTCTGTGATTTCTTCCCAGCTCCCAACACGAAGAAGGAAAATGATATGTGACAACTGCTCATGTGGCAATGGTTTTCAAACTGTGTTCCTTGAATTTTAGAGTTCTACTTCCTTAGTGAAGAAAAAACTATCTCAGAGGGAAATGGAGGCAGGGACTCTGAGGTACTCACCCACCATCGCAGCCAAAGCAGATCTAATTTTATTCATTTTATTTGAGGCTTTATATGTTTGTTCGAAAATATAAAAAAAAGTCTGAAACCAATAGAATTGTGTATTGATAACATCACACTGTGTTTTTAGTAGTTAGAACAATGTAAGGATTGAAACCAAGATAAATACAAAGTGTCTAGGTAGAATTCCAATGACATAGAAAATTCCAAAAAGAGTCGATAATGAAACAAACACAAAAGCTCATTGGACTAATTATTTTGCCTATTAGTGGTGGTTGTTCTTAAGTATTTTCTGTGAGTGTCCAACTCCTGGTTCTTATGATCCTCATGTTAACCTTCTGAACCTTGCCCTTCAGAACATAACCACACCGATTTGTTCCACAGTTTGTTAAACTGCCATCCTGCCTGCCAGGAAAAAAAATTCCCAGTCAAGATCATATTTCACCTGAGACTCCAAGAATTTGACCACTACTGTTTGGGCCTCTTTAAACAGGTTCTTCCACTTATAAATGACTGGGATTTTGTATAGTTAGAAAAACTGACTTCTGTGATTAGGGGATAATTCAACATTTTTGAGAAAGGAATTTTTTATTTTAAAAATGTTTTTCCCCTCTCAAAAGGACATCCTCTATATTCCCAAGGGAAGAGATGCTAGTTAACCCTACAAATAAAAATAAACAAACAGCATGACTCACATCCAAGGAATCAGAAGTTAAGTAAACCAGTACTTTCCTTACTTGGAGATATGGAGTTCTATTTTTTTTTTAAGTTGTTAAATCTATTTCTTGATATCCTTGAAGGTCTAACTGTATTTGAAACGAGACCCAAGAAATAAAATGGAGATGGGACTGATAGCACTCCTTGGCTGTTCCTTCTTCAGTCTTCACAAAATTGAGAGAAAATCAGAGCTCACAGAGAGGGGAGCCTCAAGCACTGTCTAGAAAAACAAGACTTCTCTTGGGAAAGAAAACTTAACCTCAAGTGGCAACAGGAGCTAGCTACTATGAAGAGAACAGAACTGTTGATGGAAATCTTCCCTACAAACAGAAGTACAACACAGACGCCTGAGGGGTCAAGGTGACTGGGGAGGTGTGAAGCTGGGAACATAGTCTTTTTGAAAATTCTTGAGGCAGCTTCAGAGGAAGAACAAGACCATTCTTTTCCAAATGACACCAAGCAGCCTTAAGTACATTTGTTTGTTCAGAAAAGGTCAGGAAAGTCGTTCTTTTCCCATTAAAAACTGCACACAAGCAATCAACATGAGAGATAAATACAGATTCATGTACCAAGCAACCCAAAGCAGGCTAAAAATGTCCCCAAACTCTCTAGGGTAGCAGGCCAATGTGTCACATGGAGAATAGATGAGCTGAGTTTTTGGGCATCACAGCCCAAGTCATTTGAAGGCTGAGCTAAATAAACTTTTTTTAGGATTGGTAGAAATGAGTACCAGGCTGGTAAAAAAAGGTAACATTAGAAACAGTCCAAGATATGAAGCAGTATGCTTCACAAAAGCAAGAGACACCAGGCAATCAACTACCATTTTTAAAAATTAGAAAGAAAACAGGGGCTTGCACAGCTAAGAGAAATTAATTAAAGGGAGGAAGGGAGGAAGACAGTCTATTATTAAAACAGTCACAGAAAAGAGCAGTGAATCCAAGATTTTACTCCCAGTCATCCCTATAAAATTTATTTTGATCACCCAACCAGACATGCGATCTCCTTTTGCAGTTCTGTAAGATTTCTATCCTCTGTGAACTGAATTTCTGCCCCTGTACAGTACAGACTGTGAGAACTCTATCACAGATCGACTGCTGTAAGAATAATCTATACTCTGAAAAGTTCTACTTACTCCATAACGGTAAAGTTTTTATTTCACCAGCCATATTCATTTTGAGAAGGTGAGTTTAAGAACAAGGATCATGTTTTGCTGTCCTTTCTGCACCCTGAAATGCTGCTTCATGCCAAGCACATGGAGGGAACTCAGTAAGTCTCTTTGAACTGAACTGAATCCCAGATGGGGCTACACATTCCTGACCCTTGTCGCCTCCTCAGAGTAGGATCTGTCACTGACAATATTTCCTCAAAGTAGAAAGTAGACACGAGAGGTCCCTAGAAATCTAGCTGCATCTCTTCCTTTCCAAAAACAGTATTAGGAAAATGCAGAGTTCCTAACTTTTACATCCTTTGGGATTCAAATCTAAGTGATGCATGAATCAGTGTCCTGGAGGATATTCTTCCTTTACTCTCTCAATTCTGTACCCTCTTGTGCAGAAAAAGGAGGCTACCAAAGTTAAGTCCTCAAAGAGGAGGTAGAGTCAGAAACAGAGAAAGGAAGCTATTTTTCAACCTTTGCTAAAAACACAAAAATTTATAGACTACATAAAGGTAACTGAAGCCATAGTTGTGGGTGAGATCACTAAAGGAAGGAATTTAAGTACAAAAAGACCTAGATCAGCACCTTGAGGGATACCCCCCATTTAAATGATGGGGCAGAATTGGGATATTGAGTTTGAATTTATTTATTTATCTGGGAGATGGGGAATGATAATAGAGAATAAACTCAGAAACAACTGAACCTATTGTCTGTCCTCTAAGAAAAAATATTTTCTTTTTGAAAAAAATCTTTGAAATCAGATTTGCTGTATTTTCCACCAGACATTCTTCAAAACTTAAGCCATATATTGTTACAAGTCCTATTTCCCTTCTTTTCTAGCATTTTCTACCCATGTCTGTCCTGCGCCATAGCTGTTAACTTCACCCATTTTAAACAGCAAGTTGATATTAATCTGAGAGGCAGCCACAAGTTAAGCCACCAAGAGGTGAAACAGCTGTCAGATGTTCAGTGGAAATGGGAGTGCAAACTTTCTTTACTGTCATAGAAATCATAGATGTCAAAAGTCTCAATGATAAACCAAACTCGTGCCTTAAAAAAAGAGAATTATTTCTTTCACTTCTTCACACAGCCAAAGATATAAAAAATGAGCCTGTAAAAGCCCCATCTCCATCCTTCCAGTTAATCAACTCTAAAAAAAAAATCCCGGAAGTGGAAATACCAAGGGAGGTTGCACCATGAATTGTCAAGGCCATTAGAATGCCTGTGATTTATAGGAGAGAGTCATGCCTTTCTGTGCATGTTGAAGGTGCATAGGATTCTTAATTTATGGTTTAGAAGTTGCAGCCTGTAGCGGTAAACCTGCTGAGCTACTGAATTGCTGCCGAAGGTGACCCCTCACAGAGCCTACAGAGATCAAGGGATCTTAACTCTACAGAGAATTCTTGGCTTACCCAAGGTTCTTTTGGTTGAACAAAAGAGAAAACCACTTGAGTGAGCACCAGCTAATGTTAGGCAGTTGATGGAAGAAAATGAGAGCTTGAAATGCAGTCCAGCATTTAGGGAAAGGAAAGTGAACTGAAAATTCAAGAATCAGAGCATTCATTCACCCTCTCTGAAGATGCATGGAACATCATGTCTTTTCACTCCTTTTGTAGATGGCTATTTTCTGCTTTAGTGCTAGAAATCAGAGTAGTCGGCAGGGCTCCGTTAAACACTGATGTAGGCCAGCATATTTTAGAGAGGGCAATGCTTCCTGACAAAGGTTTCGGCAACCCCCACCCACCTCAGAGTATTCCCTGGCCCTCTTTCTAGGCTGGCTTCTGATGTGCTGGCCTTTTCTATGCCTAACTTTTAATGCCCTACTCTTTCCAGTACCCTTCCCTCTACTTCTGTAACACCACTCTTGCCTGGTTTTCCTCTTAACTCTGCCTTTTCTTCAAACTCCTTTGCCAATTAATACCCCTACTCTGCCCCATCCTTAAATGTGATGTCCCTCAGGCAATAATCTAAGTCTTTTTTCTTTTTACTCAAACTCCCTCCTTCAGTGATCTCAGACACACCTTTGGTTTCAGTTATCCTTTATGTGGTTCATCTCTTTTTTGAGTCCTGGACCTGTCTATGCACCTGCCTATTTCATATTCTCACTTGGCTGTCTCAAAATCAAGTCATGTAAACTAAACCCTGAACATTCTCCTTCAAGATGCTCAATCAATGATTCTCCTCAGTTGCTCAAGCTGGAAACCTAGAATCTTGACCCCTCCTGCTCCTGACTCTGCCTTGCACAGAGACCTCACCCAGACTCTCTCTTAAACTCTCTAATCCACTTTTCTCCACACTTGAGTTTAAGCTGCACCATCTCACCTCTAGACCACTGCATTAGCTGGTCTCTGTATCCATTCTTGCTCCTCAGTCTGTGACCAGAGCAACCCTTTTAACAGTCAACCTTCCATATTATCATCTGCCCTCAGTGGCTTCCCATCACAGTAAAGTATACAGTTCTTCCCAGGATTCCCATGTACCTTGCATGGTCTCCAAGACTGTGCTACCTCAGTGAGCTCATGAGATGTTACCCCTGCCTCTGTCACTATGGTGCACTAGCGTGGGTTTAGTCCTTCAAGATGCTGCATTTTTCCACCTCAGAGCCTTTGCACATGTGGTTCTCTCCTTCTGCCCAGATCACATCCCTGCCTTACCCCTTCCATGCTGAGTCCCACTCACTCTTTCAGTTTCACCTTAAATACTACTTCCCCTGTTAAACCTGTGTGTGTGTATGTTGGGGGGTAGGGTGGGGAAGGGAGTACTTGTGTGCATGTTTGCATGTTGTATCTATGATCTATGGCATTCTGCATTTTCCCCTGGTAAACTTTTTAAACTTTTCACATCAACTTACACCAAGCATTGGCTTGTGCCAGGTACTATGCTAGAGCTGCAACATAGAAAGGGAGATATTATTCCTGCACCAAGGGAGAGTCCATCCATCCTATGAAAAGTCTCATTGTGTTATTTGAGTTCAAGCTCTGCAATGAGAAGGTCATGCTCATTTTATTTACCACCAGGTGTTGAGTACACTAGGACTCTCTGGCTCATGTAAAATATTCAGTAAATATTTGCTGACTGATTAGTCTCCTGAAGTTACTACTGTCCTGGGTACATGGTAAGTAAATAAGTGTTGAATTAGAAAACTTTCAAGCAATTATGTCCAGACAAAAAAATAACATTTCAGATTTATTATGACGATTTTCATTTTATTATTTGATTTTTAGTAAGGGATTATTTGTTCTGTTATCACTGTTAACTAATATAATTGAATAAATGAACAGGACAAATAATTTTAGAATGAAAATAATAGTAAGAAAATTGGGTAGTATGATACAGTAGAGATAAACAGAAGGGATCTATGTCACATTATAGTTAGTGGTTAGAAAATTTCTCCAAGGAGAAGAAATTTGAGATGAGACCTGAATAGTAAGAAGGAGCCGGCTATGGAAAAATCCAAAGTGGAAGATTCCAGATATAAGGTACAGAAGTGCATAGGCTTAGAGGAAGAACTGAGGTTTGCCTGAGAAGCATAAAGGTTAAGGAAGGCCAAGCCCAGATAGGGGAAATGGTCCAAGGGGAGGAGGAAGACGTAGTCAGGGAGTTGCTCATAAGTAAGTCTGCATTAGGCCAAAGGAAGGATTCAGAATTTTATTCTGGTTTTAGTGGGAAGATACTGGATTTTTTATATGAAAAAGTGAATTTTTTATTATTTTATTGAAGTAACATTGGTTTACAACACTATGTGATTCAGAATGAACATAACCTGATTTACAGATTTTAAGAAATTAACTACTTGCTATGTGAAAAATGTTGTGTCTCCCAGAGCTTTAAGGCTTCCTAAAATGACAAAGACTACTATAGGAAAACATAAAATTGAAAACATAAAATCTGACTTCATTGGGGACTGTCATAAAGTTACAAAGGTATAATTTGTTGACTTCTGTCCCTTCTGGTGAGTTTCAAATCCTCACTGATAGTAATGAGACAAATTTTCCATTTTACTGGACATTTGTCATCAAGGGGCCACAGCTTTGTTATTAAATTTATTTATTCATATGTGATTTACTTATTTACTGATCATTGATGAATATGATACACTTAACGGACATTAAAAAAAAACACAACAGCAGAGTCATTTCTGGTAAACATCTCCCTTCAACTGCTATAAAGCATATAACATTGTCACTAGAGCCCTTCCTTTTGAAACTCACTGATGCATCTTACATTTGTCAAATTTATTATTTATGAGCAGTGAGCTATGTGATAGAAGAGAGTCATCCTTCGGGACACATCTGCCTGTCTTATATCTGAAACTGCTTATCTCCAAGGGAAGAGGAGTTCAGTTTTTTAATATGTATTGAGGTATTTTTAGTCTGAGGACTTTTTCTTAACTCATGGGATAATGACTTTACTAAATCCTACTGAGAAAGAAAGAAAGGAGAAAAGGAGAGGGGAGGGGATGAGAGGGAAAAAAAGAAAGATGTTATGGAAGAACAGAAGCCACATTACTATTATTTAAATTGAGATGGGCTGTTGGGTTAAATGAAAACGAGCCTCTGCCTAGGGCCTCCCATGATCCATATTGGGATGCACTTTTCCTGTTCAAATTTAGTTGCAAGACTGCTAAGACATTGTGCTACAAGTTCATTTATCTTTTAGAAGTCACTTTCACAACAGCAGTAACCTTATAAATAGCCAAGGGTACATAGCATTCTTTCCTTCTAACTAAGGGGTTGCACCATATCTGTCTTTTGCTACCGGTTCAGCTTGGGCAAAGGAGTAGAGCATTAACTTTAGAAAAATTCTGAGCAGGGGCCTTCTGTGTGGCGCAATGGGTTAAGCAACGCACTATGAAGCAGACCACAGCCACTGCAGCATGAGTTTAATACCTATCGCCCGGGGAGGTGACCCACATAGTGCGGCAGACCTCTCCTGCCTTACCTGCTCTGCTCCCCTCAGCAGTGTATTTCAGTAGATCTGCCTGTTCTGCTCCTCACTCTGTGTCTGGTGAATTCTCTCACACCCCACCCTTCTGGCCTATACCCCACTGCTTGTATGCATAAATAAATAAATCTTAAAAAAGAAAAATACTGAGCAGTAACTTCAGGGCACTAGCAGCTAGAAAGGAACTTGATTCAGAACCCTGTTCCTACCTCAGAGGGCACACTTGCTTCCTGCTGGTAGTGTGCCAGCTTCAGAACTGTGTTTCCTGAGTTGGCTGGTGGCAGGAGGCCTTCTTTTATGGTAGGAGGGTTAGAATCTCTAACAGATTCTTGAGGCTAAGGCAGGTGCTTAGAGCAAACTCAGTGGGAGGTGACGAAGGGAGCCACCTTAGCAAATGCAGGGGTCCCAAGGGCCAGGAACAAAGACCAGGAAAACTCAGCATTCCTTTGCTTATACAATACTTGGAATGTGTAGGTGCTAAGTGATAACCCCAAATTTTGCTCTGAAGCTTTGTGTTAAAAGAAACCTATCTTTATGATATTTATTTATTGGTTTGCTTTGGTAACATACCTTTCTAAGAAAATTGTTCTAGAAAAGGTTGTATTCTTTTATCTGAGCCTGAGTTTTGGTCATATTTCTCATGAGTCAACAGAGTGACCCTTTCTCTAAGCCAGCTGTTGAACAGCACTGTGGGAGGACAGGGAGCTGCAGGAGATGAAATGGACACCTTGTGTCACCTGAAATAACAAGACCACTCAGCTCTATGAGTCATTGCAGACTGATAAGGGAAGCCAGATTCCATGGCTATTTTTAAGAGTCAATATGTTTTAGGGTTAAAAAATGATGTGGGCCCCTAAGTGTCAACTGTTTAATAGGGGTGACTGAAAAAACCATGGCTGAAAAGTTCACTTCAGCAGGAAGTTCAGAAAACTGTCTCTGACCCTGTCTGTCCCAGGGCTTAAGGTCTCCAGGGTCTTAATTTCTGGGAGCTTAAATCATTTGTATTTGAAGCTACTCATATGGCAGAAAATACAGCAACTATTTTGCAGAAATACAGTACTGATAAAATTATTAGATATCATATCAGCTGACTTTTTTAGAAGCTGATTGATTTATCATTGTTTCAGAAGTACAGGTTATACCTGATATACCACATCACATTCACAAGTTAGCTGGCATTTATGGTACATTTTGTACATGGCAAACTCCATGTGTTATCTTATTAAGGCCTCACAACAACCTTATGACCTAGGTTAAGCAGAGGAAACAGGGTTAACTAGCCACGGAGTGAACAGGGAAGACAACAGAGTCCCAAGAACTATATGCACATTGAACTGAAAGTTAAAAACTGAAGACTGAATTATATTGGGCTGCTCATCTATTAATTGTAAAAACCGGCAAGTTGGCACACCCTCATATTCTTTTTTTCTTCCTTTTCTTTCTAATCAGTGAGACATTGCTTTAAAAGACTCTCCCCTTCCCTCTTTTCCTTTCATCTCTCCTTTCCTCTTCTCCCCTCTCTTCCCCACAAATATGGAAAGTATTGAGCCATCTGTCTCACCTTATTCATGGGAGGTCTGTCCCACTGGTATTAGTCTCCTAGTTTCAGCAGAGCATGAATCAAAATGTAAGAATTCGGGGCATAATGAGAAAGTAATATCTTATTTCATCCATACAGGATTCATTCTGCAAGGGCTTCATGTTTTCATGTCATGAAGAAGTCAAACTTTTTTATTTCTTCAAGTCATTCTTTCATTTTTTTTTTCCTTTCTCATTTGGTCTTTAACATATTTATGTCTGAGTATTTATGCAAAGGCACGCATGCATGTGCCTAGAAGTATGTATCACAGAGGTTCCTGGTAGAGTGAGAAAGAATAACAAAGTCAGGAAGACCTGCTCCTGCCTTCAGAGCTATGTAACTCATGCCTCTTTAAGATTCCATTTCCGGGCCTCCCCTGGTGGCGCAGTGGGTTAAGCAACGCACTATGAAGCAAATCGCAGCCACTGCAGCATGAGTTCGATCCCTGCTGCCGGCCAGGTGGGGGACCCACATGGTGTGGCAGACCTCTCCTGCTGTGCCCACTGCTCCCCTCAGCAGTGTATTTCTGTTGATCTGCCTGTTCTGCTCCCTGCTCTCTGTGGTGAATCCTCTCACCCCCCTACACCTCTGGCCTGTACGCCAGTGCTTGTATGCATAAATAAATAAATCTTTAAAAAAAAAAAAAAAGATTCCATTTCCTCACTTAAAAAAGAGAAAAGAAACACCTCTGTGAGAAGTAAATGAGCTTTGTTAAGCACCTAACCTATTGTGGACACTTACTAGACAGTATACATAATTTTTACATCAACTATATAAAATCAAGCTAGCTATGACATACTCCAAGTTGAAAGGCAAGTGTGATATTTGCCTGACACCCACACTAAAAACATATTTCAATTGGCACAAGATGTTTTATAAACCCTGTTAAAATTAGTCTGTCCACAGAGGATAACTCATATCTGCCCACTGCAGGTTGATTCACTGTGGCCATGGCCATCAAAAGTGACCAGAGTTCATCTCCATCATGTCCTTTGTCATGGGATTCACTTAATGCTGAATTCAGTGACCTACAGGAAGAACAGATGATTCAAAACAACAATACTTTCTAAATCATTCATTAATACTGTTTGCTTACGAGCTACCTTATGACATTGCTTAGGTCTTGACTAATATATAAGAACACCCATGAGTGGATAGTGAGAAGAAACTCATGACCTTTCTGATCCAAGACAGAAAGCTATCCTGAACTTGATACTGCTGGGTGGCCTTTGCAAGGTGAATGCCTGGTAGTAGGCTACCAGCCTCTATTCAATGACATATGGCAGTAATTCCACTCATATTTTAAAATACTTCCTATGTGTACATAAAAGACTGCCAGTTAAGTGGTTAGTCTGAGCTAGCATATTAGGTTAATGTGAACACAGTCGTAAGAAAATCAGAAGGTTTATATATTTTAGAACCTGATGAGCATCTTCCTGTCAGCAGTCCTATGAAAATTTAAAGAGAAGACCTTGTGACTATAAAGACTGTGTGGAAAGCCCATCAGTACTGTTGGGTAAATACCACAAAGCCTATAGACAAATGGGGTTCCAGAAACTGCTGTCTAACTGGCTTATACAACTATAAAGTCACCAATTTATCACAAGGGACACTGTGGAACCCTCAATGCAATATTTTGTATTCTTTTATGTTTCATTCAACCAAAAATTGTCAAGTACCTACTAGGTGCAAAGGAATGGCCTCCACATTGCTTCCCAAAAAGTGGTTCTCATAGATTGTATAGATCCCTGGAGCTCTTTGTGGGATTCAAAATGTCCTCTCCACCTGTGTGGACCTGGCCTTGAACTTAAACAATACAGCACAAAAGACTGAAATGAGAAACAGATTAAGAGACTCCATTTATCTTCAACCAAACATAGGAATTTACAATAAACAAATCAATGCCATTCTTCTTATTTTTTTTTAATTTGGGGAAGTCTGGTTATTTTTTATTAAAATATATTTATGTTACTATGTAATGTGTTTATTATTTTTCCAATAACAAATATTTTTATTTTATTTATACATACAAGAACTGGGGTACAGGCCAAAGGTGCAGGGGTGAGAGGATTCACTAGAGACAGAGTGGGGAGCAGAACAGGCAGATCCACCAAAACACACTGCTGAGGGGAGCAGCAGATGCAACAGAGGAGGTCTGCTGTACCATGTGGGTCACCCCCCTGGCTGGTGGCAGGGATCGAACTCGTGCTGCAATGGTTGTGGTTTGCTTCATAGTGCATTGCTTAACCTGCTGCACCACCGGGAAGGTCCAACTTAAAAATTTTTAAATGTTCCTAATTTCAATCTCTAATATAGTAAGAATTGATAGATAAAACCCACATAAGCAAAAGATCTTTGGAAATTTCAATAATTTTTAAATGTATAAAGGAGTTCTGAGATGAGACCTAATCAAGAACCACTCAGTTAACTATTACTTAATCCCAATTCCCTTCCAAACTTTGACTTCATAGGACATATTACTAGCTAAAATTTTATCCTAAAATTTATTCATCATCTAGTTCTCCATATCCCAGCCCTTTACCTATTTACTCTCAGATCCATTCCCTATATTTGTTCCCCAGGTGTTTTGCCAAAGACAATGGGAAACAACAAGAGGGGCTGGAGAAGGAAGGCAGAAGCCCAGGCCTCTCTCTGGCCCCCTCCCTTGCAGGCAGCAGCAGGCATCCTCCCCTGGGTTCCAGTTTTGGGGAAGGAAAGGGCCTATCCCTGTGCTCCCAGCTCTGGTGACATCACTGCCTCCCAGGCACTAGCAGTCCCTTCTTCTCCCTTGGTGGGCTCACTTTCTTGCTATGATCTGTGATCTCACTGCCTCACCATCTAGTTTGACTTAGTCAGTTCTTCCCATATTTGGGGAAAGAAACTTATCTTAGTTTCCTCATTTGAAAATAGGGTTAATTATAGCAGTCAACTAGGGCAGTGGGGAGGATTAGAGAAAATATACATAAAGGACCTAGCATACTGGTTCACCCAGAATAGGTAATAAATGATAGTTAATACTATTACTGTATTTTAGACTTTGGAATTACTACTTATAAAAGGCAGAACTTAGCACTTTCAGCTGGTATTCAAATTTTGATTACTGATATTCCCATAAACATGAAAAATTATTTTTTCCAAGATAACTACTCTAATGATCACATAATTAATGACGTTTCTCAGTTTCTACCTCAGTTGGAATAGAAATATAGAGAATAAAGTAGGAAAAATTATCCTATGCAATCACGTATAACAAACTGAGATAAGTCAAAGGCCTTACTTTTTTTAAGATTTATTTTTATTTTTTTATGCATATAAGAACTGGGGTGTAGGCCAGAGATGTGGGGGAGGAAAGGATTCACCAGAGACAAAGTGGGGAGCAGAACAGGAAGATCTACTGATACACTGCGAGAGGAGCTGAGGGCAAGACAGGAGGGGTCTACTATGCCATGTAGTTAGCTCCCTGGCCAGGGACTGAACTCATGCATAGTGATTGGTGATAACTTGATAGTGCTGACACTTTAACCCCTGGGCCACCAGGGAGGCCCCAAAGGCCTTACTTTTTTTTATATCACCATGAAAAGGAAATAAAACTCAAATTTATTTGGTATTTAGCTGTCTACCGGCAACTTGCTAAGACCTTTATATGCCCTGTGGCACTTAATTCTCATAACCTTACTAAGCTGATATTATTATTAGCCTGACTTTCCTGATAAGGAGATGGACTTCAGAGAGATTCGGGGCTTGCTAGAGTCACAGAGCCCATACAGATCTGAACCTAGATTGAAGAGGAGACATTGCATCTACACTATTTTTGGAAAACAGAAATACATTCTAACAGTTACAGCTCAGTCTCCTACAGTTCCTGGTATCTGTCATTAACATCCTTCCTCATATTACTCTCCAGTGACACAGAAAAGCTGATATGCTTAGCTATAGACTTTTCCTCCCCCACTTAGGATGGCGAAACAGGAGTGGTTTATCTGAGAACTTTAACAAGTACATTTCCAATATTCAATGGCTTTTCCTCTGCTCCTGGTGACCATGTATGATGACCTGACTGAACCAGGAACCAAAGTGATGATGAAGGAGATACCATGCTAATTCCTGCTGGTCCTCAGATGCTGAGGTTCCTCTGTGCTGTGATGCCAGGCAGCAGGGCTCCCTCACACAGCCTGCAGTGCTACAGAGCCCGATATGACCCAGGGGTAAGCCACAATGTGAACACCTGACTGGTGCTTCTCCCTTAAATCATCTTTGCTCTCTGTCCCTGCAATGCTAGGCTGAACAACGTAGAAACCATAAGAACCTACTGCTTCTTTTGATAAACCTGTAAGACCATAGATCTGAGCCATACGACAAAGGAGTAGGAGGGAGAAGGGTCAAAAGAGGGGACGGAAGAGCACAAGGGACTATAGTGACGGGTCACGAATGTTATGGTGGTGGGAGAACTATGGGAACCATACCTGAAGGGAGAAATAAAATACTTTCCCAAAAATTCAACGATATAAGAAAAAAAAGGGACATATTGCTTCTTTTAAAGAATGATTTTTCTTTCCCTCAGAAGGAACTAACAGCCCCAGTCTGTCTCTCCATGAAGATAAACATATTAGAGCTCAATGGCAAGCCCTAAATATCAAATGCATATCAGTAAGGAGGTATTCATATAATAAGATTTTTTTGCCAATTTTTTCTTATGTATTGAACCCTTTGAGAAATTAAAATATTCACCAAGTGACAAAAAAAAGTGTAACTACCTCACAATTTGCAGGAATGCATCTGTGGTGTAATATGTATGTTTCACATAGCACCAGTCAATCAACTTATACTCGTATAGTAATAGCTCACCATGTGTGTTCTCAATGCAAAGTGTTATGCTGGCTCTGCAACTGTAGCAGAAGCAAGAAGATGGAATTGGCTTGCAGGCCACATATTCTATGCATGTGAAACATCTTCTCAAGTCAACTGTGTACCCACTCTTGGTTCTGGCTGTCAAGGCCAAGCAAAGTTAATGTCAAGCCAATGCATGTTTACCTTTTAGTCTACTGGTTCTACGAAACACAACAAAATATGAAGAGAACATGGAAACCAATTCCATTGCCAAACATTTGATGTAGTTATGGATTTTCATTCAAGATTCTTTCCCTACCTCAAGTCATGATGAGTTCATCACATTGATGTGTGTGGATATAAAGGGAACTAACATTTATAACAAATCTATTCTATGTTCCAACATTGTGCTGTTTTAAGTTATTTAGTGTAATAAGTTATTTAATACCCTCAACAATTCCATGAAATACGTATTTTTACATGCATTTTATAGATGAAGAAACAGGCTTACAGAGGTTGAAATTTGGCTATTAAAAGTTGCTAACTGGAATTTTCATACATAGGCTCAATAGAGATTAATATTTCTGTTCCCTTTTATCCATCCCACCCCAACTTCCCAAAGTGGCTGAGCTTCCATTTTACTAGAAGAATTAAGGGGGAAATACCAATGTGAAGGAAAACACAAATGGAATTATCATTTGGAGTATGGATTTAACTGTTTAAAAAACACTAGAAAAGCCCTATTTGCACAGATCTTACAGACAACATGTGTCCCTTAACCTACAAAGGTATTTAAAATCAGCCTTCACATATACATGGAGCTTCCCTTTGAAATGACTATATTTAAGTAGCTATACCGTTTCTATTTAAAGGGGACAACACTGGTGAGGAAGGCAAAGAGGTGGCCTCTGGAGGCAAAGCCCTGTGACATGCCTGCTCTGTCAGATAAACAAAAACCTAAGCTCTCTTTAGAAGTCATTTGGGATCTTAGGGATAATCCCAGCATGCTCTTGTAAATTCCATTCTCAATTTGAGGACTTATCAAACTTTTACTTCATACTGCATTCTGGGCAAGACCTCTGCCGAAGTCTTTTTCTCTATTCCATTTTACATCAAAATATATTTTCACATCCCTGAAGGCTTGGCCCTGAGCTGGCCTGCCTTTCTACATAGCACTGACCTCCACAGTGCAGCATTTTTTGATGAAAGAGGTGTGGATTCCATGTCTACAACAGCCAGTTGAGTAAAAGCAGTAGATGATCCCTTCCTCCCCCCATTATTGTCTTTGTTTTTCATCTCTTTTCCACTGAATATCACATATCCTATTTCCCTTCCCAACTGATGCTGAGATGTAACAACTTGTCACCTGATATATGGCCCATTAAAATTGCATAGCACGGATAACGGAGAACTCAGTGCAGGCTGCAGTCTGGAATGGAATCAGCCTTAACTTGCAGGGCAGTCTTAGCACTTGAGACTTTTGCAGAGATATCTCTTGGGACTTATTCAGTGAAGGTGGTTACTTAACATCGTCCTCATTAAACTCAGCCACCAAGTCAGTGTAGCACTGGCGGGATTGAGGAACTTTGACTATCCACAGACCTTCCATTCTCCAGCACCCAGTGAGAGTGGCTTGTCATATACAACTTGTCTCTGCATGTTCTTCATGAATAGACTTTGGAAAAATTTGGGTGGCATCAGAATCTAGAAGATGCAATTTCTAAAAAGAAGTAGAACATTAATGTTCCCTTCAGCAAGGACCCAGTAAAATTTGCATTAGATGCAGGCCCCTGGCTCTCTTCACCACTAGATTGACAAGATTTGGACTTGTGTCAGGACGTTCCCCACAGAGGATTTAACACTTGATGCAACACGCAGGGCTAAATCAAGGGTGATGTTGTTTCTGGGCTACAGACAGACAGGAGAAACTGGAGTAGTTGAGAGCATGTGGAACTGAACTACCATAGGTCTAAATCCCTGGGAAAATTACCTATTATTTTTCCACCTGTGAAATGTAAATCATACTACCTGCCTTAAGGGGTTGTTCTACAGATAAAATGATATAATGGCGGTGAAGTGTTGAGGGTAGCATGTGTTTAGAAAAAGGCAGCTTTATTATGTCCTTCCAACTAGTAAATTTTTTGGTTATCAAATAGTTTATCAGATCACAAAGGTAAATCATCTTTCCAGAGCCTTGGAAAGTCTTGCCAGTTCACAAGGCTACTGGGGGAGTGTTTCCATTCACTGAGTGTCTTCCTTTTGAGTGATCAAATTCAGGATGTAGGTAACTTCACGTAATACTAATTTTAATAGTTTGTCCCAAATGTGACTTTTTACCTTTCCAAGTAACCCACACTTACCTTCTGTTAAGTTTCTGAGAACCAAGTGAGAAGGTCCACACTTGTGGATTTCTCTCTTAAGAGAGGTGTTCATCCTTGAAACCAGAGATTGATCTAGTCCCTAAAGAAATACTGAGATTTCCCAAGTCTTAGAAATGACAAATTGAAACAGTTTTAGGCCCCCCATAACAGAGAAATTCAGCAATGAAAACTTCTAATTTTTAAAAATCTTGTTGAATTGTTTACAAAACATACTATTTTTCTGGATTTACTGGGCCTCAGATATTTTGATTGATAGATAGAAATGTGTGCAGAGAGACATAATAAACACATTTCCAGCACATCCAATGGTACTTACAGCTGTGGTCTCAGTGTTTTGATTCACACTGCCTCATTTAGTTCTTACAACAGACCTGTGACATCAGCATTATAATCCTTAGTTTTCAAACAGAGAAACATACATCAGGAGTTATGTGTTTACCAGCATCACAGAGCATCTTGTAATGGTAGAGCTATTTGAATAAACCTGTCTGTCACCAAGTCCACTGCTGGTTCTATCATACTATAAATATATTTTGCTGATGTATGTCCTATCTCACCAGTGTTATATTAAAAACATACATGAGTGAGACTTACAACACAAAATAAAAAGTTAAAGTTTAAAGGCTAATTAAAAACTTAGTTCCCTGACACCCCATGTCTGAAAAGCTCATCCCTGTGGACATTTTTATAGTCTCACATTTCCTGCCATAATATTTTGAGAGAGGCTGAAACTGAACTGTAGTCTCATAAGAAAAGTGCCAAAGGGATGCACTATTTCCACACTGGACTTGACCAGTGAACATTTATTTTAGAAAAATGTGTAGAGCAATTTGGAGCAACGAGGCAATCCAGACATTATGGAAACTGCCCAAGGACAGAAATTGCCTGCTTTGCTTTCTTCTGGTGCCTAGTATAGGGATTGCTTTAAATATGCTCAAAAGATATTATTAAATGAATGAGTAAATGGATAAATGATGACAGTAGTAGGCAGCTAAGGTCCACAAAGCATTGTCATCAGACAACAGCATCCTTAGACCTTAGAAGGGAACATGGGAAGAGTTACAGTGCCTGGAAGTACTCCATTGGCATTTCAGAGGTAGTTCTTTTGAACAAGAGCCAAATGAAAACAAAAACTAATAATTTATTTAAAAGATGAAGCAAAAACTTGATTTTCTGAAATTTCTTCCATCTAAACAACCTCCTAAATGAATCACTCTAGTTATCTGAAGAAAAATCTGCAAAATAATGACAGTCTGTGGATGGTAGTGGGTAATATGGTGTAGATTTTTGACCAAATGAACTCAAACCCTGAATTCTTAATTACTTATTAGCTGTACAATCTTTTTATTTTTTTAAAGATTTATTTATTTATGCATACAAGAGCTGGAGTACAGGCCACAGTCGTGGGAGGTGAGAGGACCCACCAGAGACAGAGCCGGGAGCAGAACAGGCAGACCGACCAAAACACACTATCGAGGGGAGCAGCAGGCGAGGTAGGAGAGGCCTGCCAGCCATGTGGGTCCCCTCCCTGGGCAGCAGCAGGGATCAAACTCGTGCTGCAGTGGCTGCAATCTGCTTCATAGTGCATCGCCCAACCCACTGTGCCACCAGGGAGACCCTAGCTGTACAATCTTGGTAAAATACCTTAGTTTGCTTAAATATCAGCTTCCTCTGTGGAGAAATGGAATAACTCCACTGAGTTATTGTAAGAATTAAGATTAACAGTGGCAGGTACAGAACCTGGCACTTAGATGGCTCAACAGATGTGATTCCTTCCTTCACTTCTCTGCCTTTCTTTTCATGCTCTATCATTCTTTAACACGTATTTATTCTAAAACCATAGAGGTAGTTGAAGAGATGTAATTATTTTCTAAATTTTCTTACTCCTCCTATTCAGAGACTTTTTAAAAACATGAGTTGGAGGATCTCTAAGTTTTCCACTCATTTTTCTCTGAGTGTCAGCGCTAAGATACTAAGTCTTATTATGTAACAGAAGAAGAGAGAAGCTGGGGGCTAAAACATAAAATGACTTTAATTAGACAGACAATAGGATTTTTAAAGGCTGTGGTTTTCTGATCTTTTTATCACTAAAAGTAGTTAAAAAGATACAATTGAAGAGGAGGTGGCCCTACTTTTTGAAGTTACTGCTGTTTTAGAAGCTTTAACAGGGACATTTGTTGACATTTTAACAAAGGAGACCCATGGGTGGTGGGAGAGACTCTGTCCACCAGGTAACCTTGTCTGTTTGATAATGTCCAGATGAGAACGCTCCACTTCTGAAATAGCAGCAGTGTCCTACTTAGCCTTGAATCCAGGAAAAGATGAGAGCTTTCTTTCCTCATGTTCCAATGGTAGACATCAACAGCTGTTTATATCCTTTAATACCTAACTAAGGGTGAAACCTTCACATCTGTCAGTATTTTCCACTTATACTTCCTTGGATCACAGTGGGGACGAGGTCAGGTTCAAACCCCTCCATTTGCCAAGCACACAAACACAGAATATGCCTAGGAGTCAAAGCTAAAATGCCTAGCAGAATTCCCCAATTTTCATCCACCGGGGTCTGCTATTTGCTGAGAATTCTTCTTTTACTTTATCCTGACAGACATCTTGATTATTTCCATGATAATGACTCATGGCAGCACAAAGATCAAAAAGAAGAAAAGTAGGTTGGAATCAGGGGGAGGAAGAAGGAGGAAATGAATGCTAACAGAGAAAGTGGCTTCTAATGACAAGATTTTTCAAAAGATAGCAAAAATATTGTCAGAGGGCAAATACCAGAGGTAAGCAGAGTGGTGCTGAAGATCCTCAGAGTGAGGGTGATTTTTACTGATCCTTAACATTTCATCTTGGAAAAGTCAAAACAGAGAAAATTAAGCCCTTTGAAAGCAAGATGCTGGAAATTCCCAAGTGATAAAAGGTTTGAGATATTTTTTAACTTCATTTTAATCACCAGAATTATCCATCCAAGCCATCCAACAACTTACAAGGTATCAGAACTGAATTTATTGTTAGGATTTTCAGATAAATTAAGACAGATTCTGTAAGTTTAAGGTGGAAGAAAGTCTTCACAGAAAACATGGACTAAAGGTTGCAATAAATTTACTTGATAGAGAAGGTAGGTGATTCCAGAATGTGATAAACCATAGAGGAAAGAAACACTGTTTCTGGGAGGTAATGAAAAGCATCCTGTGTGGTTAAATAAACAGAGGAGATGTGGACGCTTACTAAAAGTGCAGATTCTTAAGTTTCACTCAAAAGATTCTGACTTACTTGTTAAGGTGGAAAAAACAGTAATGTGTAATTTTGAACTGAAGCCCCAAGTGATTCTGACCACAAACAAAAGTTTGAAAACCCTAGCTTACAAAGAATAACATTTTCCAAAGGTTGTTAACTATATTCCATTAAAAAAAAAAAAGTCCAGTTTCAAATTAGGAAGCACCACACATGAAAGTATTACTTTCTTGGAGATTTATAATTCATCTTAGTATATTAAAAGCCCTGCAGTCAAGAAACCAATTTCACTTAGTGTTTACCAAGCTTATCTTTCCACTGGGGAAACATTAATACACAGTATGCACCTATTGAGACCGTTCAGAACCCTGGTGGACCCTGAAGCACAGACTAGGAAGAGCTGAAACAGAGGCTACTGATCAGGTAAGTTTATTCCCCAAGCCCACTGAATGCTAAGAAAACGGCTGGAAAAAGAAAGCAAAGTCAATAACCCATGGGGATATGGCAGCATTCACTGATTTCCTCCAAAGCCTCAAGCCACCTGAGATGTCCTATTTTCCAAGCAGACAGCCTAAAGCGCCTTTGCTTTCAAGTAACACACCATGGCTCTGCGATGTTATTTCTGGTCCCCAACTCTCTGTGGTAACCACAGCTGCCAGAGAAAGCAGAAGTGCCCAGAATTTCAAAGCATCACGGAGTAGAAACAGAGCGGCGGTATTCTTGCCCACTATTCTTTATCTTTATTGCTATCATATGTTCTGCACAGAGCACTGGCAATAAGTTGCTTGTAATATTTTTAGAAAAAGATAACTTTCTTCCAGCTCCAAAAGAAACCTCTGACAGTCAATAAATTACAAAAAGACATGAACCTAAGAAATTCTCACCTCTCTAACATGCCTATTATATGGCACAGAGTTTCTTTAAACCTACCTTCCTCCTATGCCAGCAAGCCAAGAGAGTCTACTACAACACCCCACCTTCTTCCTTAACTTGGGTCAGCAGAGAAAAAGAGCTTGAGGGAACCGGACAACTCACGGCAAAAACAGGATTCTGAACAAATTCGTTTGTGTGCTGAATATTTCAAGATGTACATACTACACTAATCAGTTCACACAATTTTCTTTTTTCTGGTATAAACTTAATTACTTTCATATACCCCACCTCAACTTTCCATTTGCCACATGAGGACATCCTCCACACGAGGAGATCCTCCACTCTCCCATCCATCCCCCATCTAGAGATGGTTTCAAATACTTTTTTTATACCCCAACCATCTCAGAGCTTTTGAAGATTTTCCAACAACACAAGTAATTTTTTCAATCATTCTACAAATATTTCCTGAATGCCAACAGAGGTTCCAGGGCACTGCACTAGGCACGGGAGGAACACCATTAGAAGCAAGAGGTTACCACTGAAGCTAGGGCCTAAGAAATGAAACCTAAATTCAGCCTGTTGGTGTAGGGAAAATCCAATCTCATTTCATTTGATGATTTCATCAAATTTCTTATATTTCATAAATAAATATAAGAAGTGGGTATGTTTCAAGAATCCTGGTGGGTCTAGAAGTTACACAAGGATTGAGAGTTAACAGTTCTATAAATTAATAATCTATGATCGGGAGAAAGAAGAAGACATAGGATCTTTATTTCCCAGAGTGCCAGTCTGTTTGTTCAATCTCCAAACAAATCCATGGATTCTCATACCAAGATCTCTTAACCTGAGATGTGAATACCAATCATTGCACCACAGTTAAAGGAATTTTAACTAATTAGTGAAAAAAAATAAAAGTATGGCATCTAGTCCTTAGGAAGCTAGCAAGATCACACTGAGCATTTCATCAGGTCAGTGTTGCCCGGCACACAGTATGTGTACAATTGAGGTCAACAAAATAGTTGTAAGTGACCCACAAGTGACTTTTTAAAAATTTCAATTAAATTCCTCAGACACAGTAAAGAAAACTGTAGGTAAGTCAGTCAAGAAATGCAGGGCAGCAACCATATGGACACTCTCCAGATGTCAAGGGCAGTCTGGAGGAGGCATCTTCGAGCCTCCTGAGCTCAGGTAGGACATGACTAAAAAAACCAAGAACTTGGTCATGGACTTACCCACACATGTTGGAAATATGTCCTCATTGTTGATCTGGACCTCGATCCAATCCATAAGAAGGTTCATGTACTGGGGAGCTGGCAGGGCAGTTGGCTTCTTGTATTTGAGGTCATCCTGCCACCGATACTCATATTTGGGGCCTCCTGACATCACAGGGCAGGTCTGCTCGGTGCAGAACTCACAGATGGTACCATAGATGAGGTTGATCCTATTGAAGAAGTCCACCACGTGCACTGCCACCCAATCGTTCTGGTCCTCCCCGCTGGGCAGCTGCACAGCTGCCTTCAGGTCCACACCTGAGTTGAGGGACGCCTGAGCCCGTTTGTGGAGTTCAAATCTCTGTGTGCCAGGTTCAAATTTCCTTTTGGGCCGAAAGGTCTTGTCCTTGTTGAACACCTGCTTCAAGGCGATAGACATGGTTTCTTCCCTCTCTTCCTTTCCTTTGCAAGAAGTAAAAAGGCACCTGGAACTTCCCAGTGAGAGATCACAACCCAACAGGGTTTTCCACTGCCAGCCCTCTGACCCCAGTCTTGCAGTGAACAACTTTTAGTCTCCTTTAAGCAGCCTCTTCCATCTTCCTCTTAAACAATTTCCAGGAGAACCTCATGTTTCTTCCTAAAGGCCTGAGAGAAAAGGGTTTCATTAGTGTTTGGTTTGCATTTAGGAAACAGCATAGATTCAATTTCCACCTACTCCTGGCTTGTGCCCGCTTCCATCCAGGAATAATGTTGCTGAGGATAAGGCAAACCCCTAAGAATCTGTATTGGTGATTCTTGCAAAGAAAAGGCATCACACCTTTTCTTCACTGCCTTGGTCAAATCTCTGGCATGTCTTCCCTGTGTGATCTTAGGGTCAGTAGATCTCTCTATGGTATTTGGATGACAATGTTAGTCAATGACACATCCCACATAAGCTCCTTTTGCCATTGGCTCTTATTGAGTAAGCTTTAGGGCCCCAAACTTCCTGGATACAACTGATTGGAGCAGAAGACGTTATCACACTAGCTGACTAATATCTCTCTTGGAAATTTGGAATCAGGCCCCAATCTTTGTTAGACATTACCCCTGAGAAATGATGGAAATTGGGTCTGCTTGAACTCTGTTTGGACCATGAGTAATATAGTTGAGAAACCTGGTCTACAGAAAGAGGAGGGTGGGGAGGGGAAGGAGAAGAGGGAGGAAACCACTGGCATACTATGAAAGAGACAATAGCACAAGTAGGCATGGGAGAGGAAGACAAAAGCAAAAGAGAAACAGTGAGAAGCCCAGAGTGTCTTCTTCAGTTTCTGATAATCTTCCAGGAATTGGTTCCTTTTTAAGCCTGGCTATGTTTCTAGACCTTGGGATCCAGAGGTTTTTCCTAAAGTAGTTAAGTAAAATAAACAGATCCTTGTTTTACTTTAGTTAACTTGAGCGGGTTGTGTTTTTTCCAAGAATCCCTGACTATCACAGTATTTATCACCCTTCAGTGCACCATCCTTTATGTCCTTAACATTACAATCTAGATACAGTACTTTGACACAGAGATGTTCCAGGAAACTTCATGATATTGCAAATTTTCTATATCTTTGTTGTCTGATACTGTCCAATAGCTTGTTACATGTGGCTATTGAACACCTGATATGTGGATAGTGAGATTAAGGAACTGAAGTTTTCATTTAATTTAAATTAAATTCAAAGAACCACAGGAAGCTAAGAGCTATCATACTAGACAGTACAGCTTTGAAATCAGCAATGCTCTCTTCTCCATGATCTTACAAAATTCTGGTGAGGTTTACACACTTATAGTAGGTATAGTGGATATGGCATCATATCCTTGGGTCTCCAAGAAATGAAATTACTTCCTCAACAGGTCCAGAGCTACTAGTAGGGGACATGGTTAGGACCGACATTCAGTTTCTTGGTTCTGAGAATATGCTCTTTTCACATAGCTTATAATTCTAAAATGTGATACCCTTCAGTCTGTATTTCTTGCTGCTTTGTGAAGCCCTTTTACCCTGAGCTTCCATCCACATATTCCCCAAGGAATACTACTGTAATACATTGATAGAGTGGCTGGCAGTGCCCTGTGTTCTGGAAGCAGAGGAGATGTGATCCACTCATGGGTCAAGCCATACTAAAGCAAGCTACCAGCCAAGGCCAGGTTCAATAGGGTTCATTATGGAATCCATTAGAAAGGACTTAGAGCAATTTCCACCAAACCACTCTTTCCTACCTAGAAGGGGCTCTGTGAATCCATACTTGAGAATGGCTTAATGATTCAACACTCAACATTAAGTTTTTCAGCTAATAGGTAGGTATGTAATTATTTAGTTAAAAAATAAGTAAACTACATATATGTGTAAATACATGTGTATATATATATTCGTACTTCCTCCATCTTAACCCCAGCCTTTTCCTAATAGGTTTTCACTGAAATGTTATGAGTTGGTTTTTCTTCTTCTTCTTATATTGTATTGAGCAGAAGACACCCCACAAAGGGACTCATGTGGAAAGGCAGGTCACATGACACTCTGTCTGAGACTATGAAATCCCACGTCCTTGGTACTTCAGAATATCACCAGGAAGGGTATCACCATATAAACCCTACAAACTCTAGGGAAAGAAACAGGTAATCTCTTCTTCAAAAGAATACTTTCTCAAAGGCTTAACCTGCCTGAAAGGGGCTTAAGAAAGCTGAGGACCAATAGGGTATTTCCAAAATAAAAATATGAGCTAGCGGTTGGGAAGATAGAAAAAGGATGATGAGGTCTTTTTTCTTTTAAAACAGACAATAGTCCCTCTGTATTATAAATGCTTAATTACTGACAGTCAAGCAATAACAATCCAACAGCTGCCCCCTCATGTCTCCGGCAAATAAGACTTGCTGTTCTGCTATTCTGATAATGAGGGTACCATCAATTCCCACGGTGCACAGAGCAATCTTCTTTCATCGCCTTATAGCCTCTTGGTATCACTAGCTCTGCTATTTCCCATGGTTGGGAGAGTCTGCTTGCCTGGATCCTTTTGGAACTTTCCTCCATACCAGTGCAAGGCTTTTGAGGACACCATCAATAGGTCCCTCTGGCACCTCTGATGTGAATGGGACAAATAATCACAGCAAATCCTCCTGGTCACAAAGCCCTGAAGTGGCTGGTACTCACAATTACATAAATAAATATTAAAATCTGGCTTGAGGCTTAACCAGAGATATTTAGATAATAAATTTCAATGTATTAAATCTCTTGAACTGGATGAGAATCTATTCAAAATCTCAACCAGCTTTAAAATTACTCTCTTTTGGCCCTAATGTAACAGGCTTACCTGAGGGAAAAACCATCTTTGAAGGGTTACTTCACTACTGAATCACTTAGTGAATTGTTCCTGGCTGTCATTTATTAAATTCTACTATGCACCAGATCCTTTACACTATTAACATTTTGATTCTCACCACAGTCTTGCAAGCATGGTGGAAGCTTTATGACTGTTTTATATAAAAAGAAACAAGCTCTGTAACAAAGTCATCCCCAAAAAAGAAAAAAAGTTCCAGAATCCCAGTTCTGCCCTAAGTAAGTGGAGCTGAGGAGGGAAAAAAAATTCTGCAGAGAGGAGGACAAAAGGAAGGGAGAAAGAAGGAAGCAGCATGGAGAGCAGCAAGGAGACCTGGAAGAGGCATGTGGAGCAGAGGGACATGTAAAAAAACTGTGCTTGCTTTTTAGTCTTAGACTGGTTAAAACAAATGTGGGTGAGAGACCCGTGGGGAGGTTAACAATGGCAGCTTTCATCTTAATTTTAATTTTGCTCTTTTCCTCCCGGATTTGTCTGACTCTTTCTGACCCTTTTCTATGGGTCTCTACTAAAAAGTCCTTTAGACATGTGGCAGGCTTTTGGGCCTTGCTTTGGGCCAATCCTATTTGGCTAAACTTTTACCCTCAAGGAAATGGGTAACTTTAAATGCTTAAATTAGTAACTATGTTCTTTGTCCTTTCTGTATTATACCCTAATTATATTAAAGTTCCTTTCTATTAAAAGTTTTATATGTTTGTCTTAACACAGCGATGGCAGAACCCATTCAGAAAGGGCAGGTTTAGGGGTCCTGGGTGCTCCTCTCTCTGCCCTGTAACAGCTCAACTAAATTAAATAATTTTGCAGAAGTCACAAAATTAATAGATGGTAAAGCTAAATTTTCTCTCTGGCACTGAAACCATATAAAAAAGTTTTTTCTCACTAAAGGCTATTTTAAAATCTTAAGAACATTTTTATGTTTACAAAGCTCCTCACAGCAAGACTATAAAGAAAGCTAGAACAGGCAGTATTATTGTCTCTATTTTATAGGGGAAGAAACAGAAACTCTGATCACCTAGTGTTTATTCCAAATGTATTAATCAGTCTGACATGTTCAGACATGAGGATGTCTCACCTGGTCAAATATTTTCATCTAAAACGAAGTTCTCTAGAGAGAGTGGTCTGTGGACAGCCATGTTGAAAGACAATGACAGCTCAGGGTGGATAACAGCAAATTCATCATGTAATTGTGTCGCTGAATGAATAAAAGAGTTTAATTTATCTGAGTATTGATGTAATATTAAGGTAGATACTCAAAAGAAAATGAAGAAATCATGAAATCTACCTGGCCTTTCCATTCTAGAGCAAACCACTCATAATTTATATTCTAGATTTATTAAGTGGTTAGAGAAGTGCTTCTCAGATGCGAACATGGGATCTCCTAAAATGCAGAGTCTGATTATAGATCTGGGGTGGTGCCTGCTTATCTAACAAGCTCCATAGAGATACCAGTGTTTTGGTTTGGTTCATGGATGGCATTTTTTTAAAAGATTTTATGTATTTATGCATACAAGAGCTGGGGTACAGGCTAGAGGTTTAGGGGGAGGGAGTAGAGGGGGGACACGAAGTGGGAGAGAAGATTCACTAGAGTCAGAGAGGGGAGCAGAATAGGCAGATCGACTGAAATCTATGCTGGGGGGAGCAGGGGGTGAGGCAGGAGAGGCCCACCACACCATGTGGGTCCTCTCCCAGGCCAGGGATCGAACTTGGGGTACAATGGCTGCAGAAGTCCCACAGTGCGGTGCTCAAACCCTTGCACCACCAGAAAGGCCTTCATGGATGGCAAAATTTTAAACATCAAGGAGTGGGTGGCCCTGGTGCACAAGGGATTTCAGTTGATCTGCCTTTTCTACTCCCCACTCTGTCTGTGGTGAATCCTCTCTCCCTCTTTCCCCTCCTCCCCCCAGTTTTGCCTCTGGCCTGTACCCCAGCTCTTGTATGCATAATAAAATCTTTAAAAACAAAACATCAAGAGACTGATCTAAGTAAGAGTTTGTTAAAAAGGCAGACTCTCAGGCCTCACCCCAGTCTTAGTAGATTTAAGTCTACATTTTAACAACATTTTAGAACTAGTATATACTTTAAAGAGTACTGTGTTGGGGAGCTGTCTGGATGGTAAAGGGATGACTAAAATTTCCGTTTGTTGTATTAAGAGTTTTATTTAAAAACATAGTTGGGGGGGGCCTCCCTGGTGGCGCAGTGGGTTAAGCAACACACTATGAAGCAAACCACAGCCACTGCAGCATGAGTTCAATCCCTGCCCCTGGCCAGGGAGGGGACCCACATGGTGCGGCAGACCTCTCCTGCTGTGCCCGCTGCTCCCCTCAGCAGTGTGTTTCTGTCGATCTGCCTGTTCTGCTCCCTGCTCTCTGTGGTGAACCCTCTCACCTCCCCACACCTCTGGCCTGTACCCCAGTGCTTGTATGCATAAATAAATAAATCTTAAAAAAAAATAAAAAAAATAAAAACATAGTTGGGGGGGGAGAAACAATGAAGAGAGATTCACTGTTTTGAATACAATAGCCTTGATAGGTAGTGATAATGACCTCTCTTTTGATCTGAGTTGATTTGGCTACCATAGGACCCCATCCTAGGAGGTCCCCAGGGGATACCACTTCATAAATGCCAGAAGGAATGTGGTTACTGCACTGCTGCTGCAAGCTCATGCAAAGAAAGCTTCTTTGGCTAAATAAAATGTAGTTCTAGTAACAACACAGTCATTATTCTTTGTCCTTCTCCAGTCTCCAGAAAGAAACTGTTAGCAAATTCTATGTCATGAATAGCACCCACTACAATTCTGTCTCTCAAATAAATATTTGAAAGCAATTGCTCATTCAGTCAATAAACATTTACAAAATGTCTTGTATGAACCAGACACAGAGGACTAGGCATGAGGACAAAGAACTAATTAAAACTTAGTCCCTACCTTTGAAAAGTTCACAGTTTGCTTTTGAGCAACTAATTTTTAAACAAAATTGGTTTTGAACAAAAATTTTTGAGGTTACTTATTGGTTTTTGCTATAGTTAAATGCACTACTATAGATAGTCACGTGATTCCTTCACAGTATTAGATTAGGAATGAAAATAACATTAGAGTAAGGTCTTATGGAAAGAGGAAAATGGGAATCCAAATAAACAGCATAAAATTGACAGACGCTCCATGTGTTCTCCATATTTTCTGCTTAATAGATCAATTACAGAAATAAAACATGTGCACTATAAAAATATGCAGAGAGAATTCGGCCGAACTGCAATGGAATGTTGACAAGGTAACTAAGCAACGCTGGCCAGGGAAATTCTTATTTTTCTTTTCTTGTTGATGTCTTCTGCCTTATTAGTTGAAAAATCAAGGAATCCTTGCCAAGGATAAGGAAAAAGTGAAACAGGGCTCCCCAATGCTCTTGAAAGGTCCATCTTCTCTAGCTGTTACTACCTCTAGAGATATCAGTGGTACAGAAGAGTGACAGGACAGAATGAAGAATAACCAGAGCAGATACTAGTTGTGGTAAAGAAGCTCAATATCTCAAGTATGAGGTAGAGGATTCCTCCTCACCTGGGCCAGGTGTCAGGACAATTAGCAACAGAAAGGCCATAAGAACAATGGCCCACAAGTATCCCACAAGAGGGAAGCGCCATGTCATCTCCACTGCTGGGGCCTCAGGAACTAGGATGGCACCTGGAAGAGTCAGCTTCACTAAATTTGCTGAGTGAATGAATAAACAGTGAATGAAGAACCCATTATATCCAAATGACCATGAAGGTGAAACCAAATCAGACCTCACATCTTTTGTTATGTGGAGACCCTACCTCCACCTGGAACCTCACTGCCAATTTGCTGAGGGGCGATGTTTTCAGCTGCCGGCTGCTCTGAAGTCTGAAGCATCCCCTCCTGAAAGGTAACTCCTTTCTCCTGTTACCTAAAACTCCAGCTCTTCAAAATTGAAGAATGACTGGTCTGATTCTCATTTTCACTATATATTATTCTCTTAATGACTGGCAGAGTCTACACAACCTTTCTCTCACATCCCAAAACTTGAATGAGATGAAGTTTTTATTTTAGAAGTGTGTGTATGTGAGAAAGAGAGCAAGAGCCAGAGACAACTTTATTTTTTGCAGTTGTTGTTGCCCCATTAATCTACCTCCTCAACTTTGAGCTATGATATCTTTGCATCTTTGATTAGAGGAGATAAACATGGCTGCTTATTTTAGTCTTCAAAGATAGGCATGATTCCAGAGCTTTAAAATGCCAATGTTAGATGAGTCAGCAGGAGTAAATGTCCTGACCTTTACTCTCCACTGTGTTCTAGCTCTTAAATTTGCGTTCTCACTACTTCCTTTATTTATCCAGTCATCAATACAGATATTTGGGCATGAAAAGTTCCAAAATGAAAATATTGTATGGAACTGTGAACACTGTAGCAGAAACAACAGCAGCAATACATTGGTACACAGGTATTTACAGCAGGGACCATAGCAATTCTTCACTTCGCAGACTTGGGCATATCACCATTCAGACAAGAACACTCAGCAGTGAGAAATGGTGGAAAGGATTGGGGGGAAAAGTAAAGGGTGTGATTTATTTGATGTGCTTTAATTCATCACATATTCAAATTTGGCTGAAGAAAAGACAAACTTTCAAAAGAATGTTTTCTTATAGGGAATAATGTTCTCTTTAGTAAAGTCCTTCTGGAGACCAATATAGACTAACTTGGATTCCAATAATCAAAAAGATAGGAAATGTTGGGTTCAACCTTGGAGGGTTGATCCAATCTCACCAATTTTAAAAATAAATACTGAAAGTAAAATTATTATAAGATAAAAGCTCAGCTGGTCCATTTTATACTTATAAAATATATTCTAATTATTTTATTACTTTTTAATGGGAAAATAAAATTTATTTAAGTCTATAACCACTTTCTCTATTATTTCCAGATCTTTGAGCTAGCTTAAATCAGTTTTTTGTTTTTTTGTTTAAAAAAAGGTATGAGGGCCTCCCTGGTGGCGCAGTGGGTTAAGCAACACACTATGAAGCAAACCACAGCCACTGCAGCATGAGTTCAATCCCTGCCCCTGGCCAGGGAGGGGACCCACATGGCGCAGCAGACCTCTCCTGCCTCGCCTGCTGCTCCCCTCAGCAGTATGTTTCAGTCAGTCTACCTGTTCTGCTCCCGGCTCTGTCTCTGGTGAATCCTCTCACCTCCCGCAACTCTGGCCTATACCCCAGCTCTTGTATGCATAAATAAATAAATCTTTAAAAAAAAAAAAAAAGTATGATTTTGGAATACAATACCTAAGTCAGGTAGGGGTAAGGGGTATGGGGAACATGAGGGAAGTTCTGATAAAGTTAATATAATGGCTGAAAATTTTAAGATAGGGTAGGTCAAATGTATTTTTACTTTTTAAAGCACAGGTGTGTGCCAACTGGTATGATATCACTTAGACTCTCCACTGGATCCTGGGATAAAGGTCATTGTCAATTATCACTACCCTTTTTCTCCTTCAAACAGGGAATGCCAATTCTTTCTTGTAAGTCTAGATTTAAAGGGAAAAAATGCTCAGATTCAAGGAAGTTGGTTCCTGTAACTGTCAAGACACTTATTTACTCTTAGCCACTGTAAGTGAATTTGAGTCTCAGAGTCTGGAAAAATTTTTATTCCTGGCAGTATTAAAACTTATGTATGACATCTGAAACCACTGCAAGAGATCTTTGAAGGGGGGTAAAAATGGACTAAAAGACTGGATACTGGAAAATGGGTTTCTAATTTTCAAAAGGGTACTATTTTTAGGCATGGTGGGGGATGGGTAAAATTGACACCAATCTCAAGATTTAGAGGGAATATAGTCCAGTAGCTAAGAGCATAGTGTCTGCAGGGTTGCTGAGAGAATTCAAGAGGGTAAGTATAAAATGTCTGAAACATAGCAAGCACCGAGAAATGGGATTACTGCTGTCATCACCATGCTTTGAATGGTATTACAAAACAATTTAATAGATTTTTTGAGAGACCAAACAGCCTTTGAGAATCTCTCTTAGAAGGCTTAAAATTCTATTCAATCTATTTTTTTTTATTATTTACTATTCACTCTGACATTTATTTACTACTTATTTTCAAATTCGCCACTCTGTGACTTAGGTATAATTTTACCATAGTTTACACTTCAGAAAACCAAAATAGGGCAAGACAAAACTTCATTCCAGGTCACAGAACCTGTATGTAGTCAAGCTGACTCCAAAACCCTTAACTCCAATGACTGAAAACTACCTGTTCAGACCAAAACAAACAAACAAAACAAAAAAGAACCAGAGGAACTTCTGAAGCATATTTAAAAGGGTTAGGAAAGAGGGTGGGAGAAACACAGACCTAAATCTATATACATGGACTTGTGCCACTCCCCAGTAAATCTGTTTCTTGAACCTTTGTGGTCTAGAATTGGAACATCTAGATTCAGGTCCTGTTGATGACTAATTATGTCGTTGAATAAGACTTCCTTTATGAGCCTCGGTTTTGTCTTCTTTAAAGACATTGGTGCTTACCTCTCACAATTGTAGAAGTTACAAGAGGTATTGCTTGTGAAAGCACTTCATAAACAGAAAACCATTATATAGCTATTGACATGGTGGCTGGAAACAAAAGCAGTTTCAACTTTCGACATAACACCAAGAAATGACATGAGTAATAAAGTGATTCAGTTCAGTGCAAATGTGTGCTTATGAAAAAGAGAGTGCAGGGGAGGGAGGGTGGCAGTGAGTGCCCTTCACATGAGAAAAGAAAGAAAACAAATGCTTTCTTCTTGCTTCCTTTGGATGAACTTCTAATTCTTTGGCAAAAAGAAATAGTAATCTTAGTGATTTGATGTGTCAGTATTCTCCAACATTTATAATCCACTCAGCTTAATATTGTGAATTCTAGTATTTCTACCTATAATAAAATCAACTATAATGTTATTTCATGAATTTGGATATAATAGGCAAAAATATTTCCCATGTTCTTCCACTAATCCCTTGAACGCTTTTCAGAATGGAGTATAAACTTACTAAAAATTTTAAAATGCTTACACTGAATAAAAACATGATAGGTTATAACTCAGCTCTGATCTCTGTGTTCTGATAACAGTAATAACTTTCTCAACTGATTAGAAAGTTATCCATGTTATCAGAACACAGAGATAGTGCTGGTGGATTAGGTTGCATTCCCAGAAAGTCTCAAGTGAGAAAAGATAACCGTCTACCTGGGAGCTTTTCAATGCCTAGGTGAGAACAGATGGACAGGAAGGATAACACTGAGGTAAAGTTAAGATTAATAATTAATGATGCTTTCCTCTCTACACTCCTGAACATAGCTACAAGTGAAAAAAAATTTGAAATAAAAGTGAGGTAAACAAGCCATTGTAAACAATACCACTACCTGGGAGACTGGAGAGAACCCTCCAGTCTTAGAATCAGAAAGATGTGGGCTGTCTTTGCCCTTAACTAATTACCTCCTGAGGTATCTCTTCCTGCTTCAAATTTCAATTTGGTTAGATGGAGGTTACTAACACCAATATTACAGTGTGTCTGGGAGACAAATCTGATAATGTAAGTAAAGATGAGGAAAATGTCAAGAGTTGTATTTATTGACCCAGATTTCTCCTATTAGTTATAGGTGCTTTCATCATCAGAAGGGATCTCAACCATAACATGTTCATTCTTGGTATCTTTCCTACAAGACCTGACAACCTAACCCTCAAAATGCATGAATTATTGGAAAATTTTAGAGGAGAGTGCTATTTCCCCACTACTGGTTTTTATGAGGAAGAGATTTCTATCTGTACAACTGGTCTTTCTCATTTACTAAATTTCACTTGTGTTGCTTCAGGAAAAGTGAAGGGATTAATTAATTTAATTGGTAAATTTAAGAAGAATCAACTGGGCATATTCAGCTGCCTCAGTCTTTCCTCCTGAGAGGTGCCTGCCCTCAGTGAGTATGCTATTTGCTGCTTCCCAACTTTCTGAATGGAGGAAGTTTGCTCTCTTCAGCAGAGCAAGGGGAAAGGTGGGTAAATCTTGGGTTTAGCAGCCTCATTTGGCTAACTGCTATACCCTCCAGTCTGGAGTCCATGAGCAATGTAACTGATACCTGAGTATGTTTTTGTTTCAATCAACCTTTCCAAAAGCAATGTAAAATGATATGATATGATAAAAAGGGGGTACTCTTGAAACCCCGACATTTAGTCATTCAGACTGGCTTGCTGATAGAAAGTTAGTTGTTTTTAGTAGTCTTTACTGTGATACCAAAGGTCCTGTTTAGCACAATTCGTCTGTCTGCAGAAGGTCTGCATCTACATACCAGCTAAGCGTAGTGTTCGCATTAGTTTTCTCAGACAAGAGAGACAACCCAGTCACAGGAGCATCTGGCCCCATTATTACCGAAGAGTACTCTCTCAGAGTACTCTATTTTGAGCATTCTGAATATTGAAATATCCCACAACAGTCAATGGCACTAGGTTTGACAGCTGAATACTCCAAGGGGGTGGCTACCAACCCAAAACATGCTATCACCTGTGTCTTCTATGGGGAATCTAGAATCTTCCACGCAGCTAACACCTCCCTTGTCCAGCCTCAATTTCCTCTACCTTCTCTCTGGGTTAACTTCAACCTCTGATAAAGTAAAGAGGAAAGAAGAGGAGAGAAGGGATGGAGAAGAGAAGTAAGGGACGACTAGCCTCTCCTGTCCTGTGAAGTCCGCAGCACCTTCACATCTCTCTCGCACCACGTACCACCAACCTTGTAGTAGGCTGCATTTCTGTGCTCACGTGTCTGGCCCTTTTATCAGGCTGTGGGGGCTGTGACTGAACCCTCTAAGTCACTGCAGCACCAGTACCTGCAGGGCCCAGTTCAAATAAGGACATATACGTGTTGTGGTTAAACTGTGTAGCTAAGTGATTATGAATCCAATATCGAACAGATAAATGGTTCCTTCTCCAGCTGAGAGGACTATGTTCCTGTAATCACAAGACATCATTGACAAACACAACTTTTCAGAAAACAGAGATACTTCAATAAATATCAACAGAAGCCACTAGACTTGTGGTGCACCTGCCAATCTAAAGAGCTCACCTATTTTCACTTTCTTTTTTTTTTTTAAGATTTATTTATTTATGCATACAAGCACTGGGGTACAGGCCAGAGGTGTGGGGTGGGGGTGAGAGGGTTCACCACAGAGAGCGGGGAGCAGAACAGGCAGATCAACAGAAGTACACTGCTGAGGGGAGCAGCAGGCACAGCAGGAGAGGTCTGCCATGCCATGTGGGTCCCCCCACTGGCTGGCAGCAGGGATCGAACTTGTGCTGCAGAGGCTGCGGTTTGCTTCATAGTGCGTTGCTTAACCCACTGTGCCACCAGGAAGGTCCCTTCACTTTCTATTATTCATTAAAATGTTAGTTCCTTTGGAATCATGCCCTACTTAAAACAATGTTTAAAAACTTGTGATAGATCTTTGTAAAGATGTTTGCATGGTGTTGTAAAGTCCTTTAGATCTAGGTGGTGTGTATGATGGAACATGCCTCTTCTGTAAAATAGAGATAATAAAATTATCTATCTTGTAGTGTTATGAGAACGAAGTGACATTATCCAAATAAGCACCAGGCACAAGGCAACTTTGTAATTAGCATTAGCTTTCAGTTCTTATCATTAATAGGAAGCTCTCTCAAACTTACTCATTTATGTGTGCCCTCCCCCTTCTAGACAGGGAACTCTGTTGACCTTCTGCTTCCTCCCTCTTAATAGAAACACTCTTAATAGATAACACCTTTCAGGATTGTGGTGATGATGGAATAATTAGACAGTGTGTGAATAGGTGAGTGTTGGGTCTGGCACACATAGGCCCTCACTAATGGTCAGTGATCTGAAAAGGCTGTTCCCCTTTGACTAGCCCTGGAGGAGGAACGTCAGTGTCTCTCCCTGTGAGATCTGACTGCTGACTCCTCCCTCCACAGCAGGCAGGGGAGCCTTTCCGGAGGGCAGGAACTTGGCTTAAGGAGGCTTCTCCAGAACCACTTGCAGAAGCTGGCTAGAAAGTTCATGTTGATTGTACATTTGTGCCTATTATTTTATGACAGGAATGTGAGCTCCCTCATGGCAGTGTCAGAAAAACTCATTCTGAGTCCAGGGGTGCTTTTTAAATACCAAACATATTAATCCTTATTTTGTTATGTAACCATAATGTGTAGACCTGCCAACAATGTTAAAAATAGAAGACAACCAAAATCAAAGAGAAAAATCTCATAGTTTCTAAACCAACTTTCATGGCAACAGTTACTCTACAAATGTGCGATGGGTACAGATTTTTTTTCATTCATTTAAGAGAGTGGCTTTTTTCCTGTTTTATTCTTTGGACAGTCTTATTTTTCTCCCACTATTCTTTAATGACAAGTAAGGGTGACACCACTCTTCATAAAAACGATAAAAGCTACAGGGGGGAAAAGACCCTCAAAAACCTCCAAAGGCAGGGGAACTTTTGCCCAGAGAAGCATGGTGCGCCAGCCAAGCTGTGGAAAACAACCGCTGCTGGTGCTGGGCTGAGCCAAACCCCTGTGGTGAGGACTCTCTTTATTTTTGGTCCAAGCACTGACTCCAGGAAGCCACATTTACTGACTTCTTTTTCATTTAAGATTCTACATTCATCAATATGTCTGGTTGAGAAAGCCTTTATTAGCAATTTCCCCTATTTGTTCTGAGAAAGAAGAGGAAAAACAGAAGCACCGCATCACCATTCCTAGTTAAAACAGCACCGACCCAGTAAGAGACCAAAGCAGGTGTCTGCTACTATCTCCTACTCTAGTCTCTTTAAGTTGCATTTTAGTCTAAAAAACAGCAAAAACAACCCTCTAAGTTTAGACAGTGTTTGATTTTATACAAGTGCCAGATGACTCAAATCCTTTTTGGAAGAAGGTGGTGGAGGAATCCATAAAAATTCTGATACTCATAGCCACAAACATTTCTTCCACCAACTTTAAACAAAAAAAGTTCAAAGGCTTAATATAGATGAAGACTGAAAAATAAAAAAGTTTGTCCATAGAAATAAACTGAAAAAAAAATTCTAAGAGGAACTCTGTGACATCTCAAAAGTAGATCTTTACATAGCTGATAAAAACACAAACCATTTGTAATAATTACAATCACAAAGATAGCTATTCTCACGCCCTAGAGATATGTGATTATACAGTGACCTCACTGTCTCCCCTAACATGTCCTAACCCAGCATGGCTTCCAGAAAAAAAAGACAAAACCAGGAGGTCAGGGTAGTATGGCCAAGGATCCCTGATTTATTTTAGCTTCGAAAGACCACTGCATTTGGATTCTTATTTCTGCAGGGAATGCAACCACAGGACTGGGCCTGCCCTCCTGAATCAAGTACACGTTTTTCTCATCTAGCAAAGTGATCTTGTGAAATGTGAGTGCAACCTGCTCAGGCATCTGGCTAAGGGAAGGAGGGAGACTGGAGTCGTGCTGGGACAAAAGCACTACACATTGGCTAAGCTTTGCTCACGTGGTACCAGTCTTAAGAGAGGGCCCAGACAGGGCATCAGCCTTCCAAATGCCCAGCAGAAGAAGTTTTCTAAGCTGATATCCCAAGCAGAGATGGAGCTTCTGCCCCAAGACCTAGTTTCCTAAATTGATCCATTTATCAAAAAGAGCCTGCAGCTTCCATGGGATATACAGGGACTTGAATGTGGGAAATAGAGGCTGAGTAGGGGTTTTATTCCACCAAAGGGGATAGTCACAAACAAGGAATCATGGACCACATCTAGATGTTCCCTCAACATCATCAAAAGTCATGTAATCTCCTGAGCTTTGCAACCCAAAGCTCACCTTGACATTCATTCGGGAAGCCTTGGGGATAGTCTTGTTTTTGAGTAGAACACATAACTAGATAGCAGCCAGATACATGGAAAACCAATTGCTTCTTTTTTATAATAATCTAGATTTAGGATGTATTTAATTTTATAATGCTACCTCAATCGTGTGGGAAAGAGATAAAACAATTCTGACAATGATTTCAATTTCCTGAAATTATATCCTCACTTAGAGGATAGTTTCAAATAAAGGTGCTTTCTGACTAATGAAGAAATGAAAATACACCTCATTATTTCATGTCCTTCTGGAAGCTCTCGAGGACGAAGGATTAGAAGAAGTGATTCACATGGAATTCCCCTAACTCTCATCAGCTCACCCTACCTCTCCCTACTGCCTAATATTTTTTCATCTCTCTCACCGTGGCTGGAGAAGACACTCTCACCTGAGCCAGCAGAGGAGTAAAGGCAACTACATTTTTTAGTGACACAACCCAGGTCACTATAACCTAGACTAGATGCCATGATCAGAACCTTTGTATCTTTTGTTACCAAACACATAGCTATTTTTCTGTTCTGGGGAATTGGTGGGAGAGCAAGAAAATGGAAAACAGGAAGGGAATAGAGATTCATGACAAAATGTGGCAAAGGTTCCTTGAGGATCTACAAACTTTCCCTCTGAGTTAATAACAAATAGTCCCATCAAAATGAACTGTGAGATCTGGAGTGGAGCTTTTAAAAAGAACCTGGGATTATATAGGCTTTCTCCACTATACAAAAGTGGAGCATTCCTATAAAAACTTTTCATAAACTGAAATAGTGTAAAGCAAAGAAGCACTTACCATTAAATTTTATGAAAAAAAATTTTGAGCACTCCCAAACCCAAAATAAAACCTATCAACTCATACCAAATAACATATAAGACCTAAATTAACACAAACATCTAGCAAAAGCAACACTAATGTGATAAATACACATTCTGAATAAAGTACTATGAGGGCAGGAGTTTGGTGATGTCACTCCTGCTTCTTGGGACACAGGCTGTCTCTAGAGTCGGGGCTGCAAAATCTATGCTGAACCTCGTTCAAAGAATCTAGAACTAAATCTTCCACTGATTTCATCTCATATTGTTAAATACATATACCCTTTCCCTCTAACAAACCCACCTCTAAAAAGAGGCTATTGTGGTAGGTAGACCTCTAAAATGATTCTCAGTGATCTTTACCTCCTGTCATTATGCTCTTGTATATCCCTCTCTTGCAAGGACTGAACCTAATGACTTAACTCCAGTGAAAAGAATACATCAAAAGAGAGATTTTTCTGAAATTAAATTATATAAGACTAAGATTTTTGTCTTGCTCCTATACCCTTTTACTCACTTTAATGAAGTCAGCTGCCATGTGCTAGCTATCCATGGACAGATTGGATGGCAAGGAACTGAGGTGTCTTCCAGTTAGTAGCCAGTGAGAAATGAAAGTCCTCAGGACAACAGGTCACTAAGAAATAAATCCTGACAATAAAGCAGATCTTTCTGCAGTTGATCCTTGAGATGAATGAAGCCCCTGTCTAGACCTAAGTTACAGCCTTGTGTGGAACTCTGAAATTAGAGAGTCCAGTTCAACTGTGCTCTGATTTCTTACCCAGCAGAATAGAACTTGGACAACTGCATATAAGCAGAATCCTTACAAATCTCCCTCTACATAAAAACTAGACTAGAAAAACTACTACTCTTCCCCAGTAGTTCAGGAAAAAGGCAAGTAACTCTATACCCAGTCTGGTGGTGAACAAGAAAAGCATCAGATGGAAAAAAAGAGCCTCCGCCATAAACAAGCATGTTGCCCAAATTTACATTGTATAGGGTGTGCAAAAATCTTGAGCTAATAAATCATGATAAATGGTGTTCTTAGAGCCAAAGAACCTCTATGAAACAAGTTTAAATTGCTCTGAAGAAGTATTTTTCATAACTCAGAACTCACAAGACTCCTTTACAACAAACAATTTCTGTTGAATAAATCGGACAAGGAACCAAACCAGTCAGAGGGAGAGGTCACCTACAAAACAAACAGGAGAATTAATACCCCAAGAACTGATCGTATAGGATAACTTGGTGAGTCTCTAAGCTAATTTTGTTTAAAAGTTTATTTTTTTGGTTCTTTATGCATACAAGAGCTGGGGTACAGACCAGAGATGCAGGAGGTGAGAGGATTCACCTGAGAGAGAGGGGGGAGCAGAACAGGCAGATCGACTGAAGTACACTGCTGAGGGGAGTAGCAGGTGAGGCAGGAGAGGTCTGCAGCACCATGTGGGTCCCCTCCCTGGCCAGGGATTGAACTTGCATGCAGTGGCTGCAGAAGCCCCACAGTGTGGTGCTCAACCCCTTGCACCACCAGGGAGGTCCCTAAAAGTGTGTTCTAAATAAAAGAAGGAATAAAAACTATAATGATCTTTCAACCTCTATTAAAAAAGGACATATGTGGAAAATAGAATTCTAAAAATGAAAAATATAATGTTATGCTGCATATTAGATATAGCTGAAAAGAACATTAGTATCACGGAAGATGGTTCTGAAGAAATCACTCATAATGCATCAGAGAAGAAATACAAAAATGTGAGAGGGAGGCTATAAGACATACAGAGTAGACTGACAAAATAAAATAGACATTAGGTGCCTCCCTGATGGCATAGAGGTTAAAGTCTCAGTGCTATCAAGCTATTGCCAGCCACTGCAGCACAAGTTTGATCACCAGCCAAGGAGCTAACCTACATGGTGCAGCAGACCTCTCCTGTCTTGCCCGCTTCAGCAGTGTATGTCAGTGGGTCTGCCTGTTCTGTTCCCCACTCCTCTGTTGAATCTTCTCATCCACCCTATCCCTGCATCTCTGGCCTACACCCCAGCTCTTGTATGAATAAATAAAATAAATCTTTTTTTAAAAAAAAGACATGTATAGATAAATAAAACTAGAAAAAATTTGCCAGGGCCTCCCTGGTGGCGCATCCACTGCACAGCAGTGGGAGTTCCATCCTGGCCAGGGAGGGACCCACATGGCACAGCAGATCTCTCCTGCTTGGTCCGCTGCTCCCCTCAGCAGTGTGTTTCAGTCCATCTACCTGTTCTTCTCCCTACTCTGTCTCTGGTGAATCCTCTCACCACCACCACCCCCCATGCCTCTGGCCTGTACCCCAGCTCTTGTGTGCATAAATAAATAAATAAATATTTTTTTAAAAAAAAAGAAAAAAATTGCCACCAGTATATCCTCATTAAAGAAAATTTAAACAATGTAGTACAGGCAAAAAAAAAATGGACCACAGACAGCATGCAATGGTGATATAAAAATCTGAAAATCTAAGAAGATATATGACACAAGACTCCATAATATAAAAAGAAGAGGAGAGGAGTTGGTAAATTTATAGGTAAATCAATCAAGCACTGACTCCATAAAAGAAACAATGCCCTGTGTTTAAACACACACACACACATTTTTCTCACAGGTCAACTTTTCAGACTTACCTCAAGACCAACTTTCCACCCAACCTAAGTATATAGCTATGCATATCGTGCACAAATTTCATATCTTTCATAAAAAGATTAGTGGAGGAGTTGGGTTATAAATTAGAAGAGTGCTACTCAGAGAAAGGTAAAGATACAGGTCATGTTAGAATTAAGTAAGCTAAAGGCACATGTTATAATTAATAGGTTAGCCACTCAAAGAATAAAACAGATTGTATAACTTTCAAAGTTATACAGAGGAAAAAGTGGAGCCAACAAAGAAAAAGAAGACAAGAAGGAGAAAAGAAAAATATAACTTATGGGAAAAACAGAAAATGCAAAAAATTGGTTGACATTATTAGTAATGATACATTTAAATCAACTAAATGTTCCAGTTAAAAGACAACAAATTCAAATACTTCCCAGAATAGCATAGGTCATGTAAATGAGTAAACAGTAGGTACAGAAAAGCCACAGCTCAAGTTAAATAGTAACTGGCATCTCCTCAGGGCCAGGGAGACAATAGAGTATAGTGCAGTCTGGAGTAAACTGATGAATGCATCTGTGTAAAGAAGGCAGCCCTCACAGATTGTTGGCATTTGGGAACACAAGCCTAGTACTATCCAGGCCAACTTTCAAAGCTGGAAATACAGAGTTTTGTGGGAAATCTGAATTTTAAACATTGGTCATTGAATTTTTAAAAAGCAACCACTGGGAAAATTAAAAGGAAAGTGCTATCAATCCAGTGGACAAAAGGAAAAGGAGGTAAAATGAAACAAGCAATGAAATAAACAAATAGTACCATAAATAAAATGCAAAAAGATAAAAGATAACAAGAACAACCTATGCATACCCTTGCAACATGAATGGAAGTGATGGCTACACTAAAACACCACTGTGATCCACACCCTATAATTTCCACCCTATCCAACCTTATCATTTGGTTGAAGAGACCTAACATTAAAGGATGGGGAAAACACTGAATAATCCAAACACAAAGTACAGGGAGCACCAGCATTCGCTCAAAACTCCAAATAACATCTGGATGTTTGTTCCATTGGTTCTGCTTACACCAAGTCTTTTCTGGGCTTACTGAATACCTGGAATGTATCTAGCCATTAACAAAAATAGTGATGCAAAGAGATGCCTCCAAAAAAAAAAAAAAAAAGTTAAGAGGAAATGGAGACAGGAAAAGAAGAATCAACAATATTCACCTTATGTTGCCCTGAGTCTGTTATCTGAGCCAGTTCTGGAGGGTCAGTTGTCGTTTACCCCACGGCCTATGAGCTCAGGTCCCAAAGGTTCAGGATGGTTTGCAAGGCCTTTCAGAACTGGTGTATGTCAGCCCCCAGCCTCCACACAACTTCTCAAGCTGGTGCCCCTATCAGCAGGCCTTTGTCTCCCCTTCTGCACTTCAAACCAAGTCTACTCCCAAGTGAAGCATTTTGCAAAGATTGCTTGAGGTTCCTGTTGAAATCCCTATGTGAGAAATGCATCATGTGGCCATTTTTAAACTAAGTTGGGTTCTGCAAAAATATGCATAATGAGACAAAGAGAATTGTGTTTATCATAATTCTAGAAGGTACATGGAGAAAATGAATTGGTCTGATGGGTGGTATCTGGCAGTGGATGCAGTTGTGACTCTGCCAAAGCTGTCTTCCCACACCGGGAAGCATAGTTGCAGTGCCTGTGGTCTAATCGATGGCCTGTATGTAAATATTTGATGACTTGAAAGAGATTATGGTCTCCAATATATAAAGAGAAAAACAAAAAATAACAAATGTTTAAATAAATGTCTACAGATACAGGATTTTAACTTAAGTATATTTAATATTCAAAATACTTTATTCTATATATAGATTACACTTTCTCATTTTAAGAAGACATGACAGATGAGCTCAGAAACCAGAGTTAACTCTAAATTGAAGGAGTTGCTTACAGTCAATTTCAAAAGCCAAATTATAAAAATGCCTTCGTTTCTTGCAGCAAAAATTACATTTAATGTGGGGCGTGGGTAGGCTGATATGTTGGGTATGTGTGTGGGCACAAGAGGACCTAGGAGAGTCATAAAGAGCTGTCCCATGCACAGCTGGAGGAGACAGGGAACACTAGTACATGATGTAGTGTAGAGGGGAGCAAATAAATGAGAATTGATCATGGCTGAGGTGGTCCCTCCTCTGCTCCCCATCTTTCATGAATGCAATAATAAAACTACAGAACCAGGAAAAGCTGACTTCCCCTGGATATGGCTTGCTGTTCAGGTCAGATTCTGAGTGCAAATGAAGAGGCCATATGATTCCACACTGGGAACAAAGAAACAAAAAGGAACTGGAGCAGGGTGAAGGGGGCAGAGAATCAAAAAGAGAATCAAGGCAGATGTGAGGGGCCATGATGAACACACAGTGCTAGAAATGAAGGTTCAAACCTAGTTCTGCCTAGGTCTTTGTGGGGAAGGGATGCCTCAAATAAGAGATGTTACAGGCATTTCATAATATATAGCTTTTTGAAAATTTTATGACCTGTCAAAATTGTTTAGGTTCAAAATAGAAGTGATCGGGAGTCCTTCATCAGCAATCCCTTTCAGGACACATGAACTGGCAAGAAGGGGAAAGGGATGGTCAAGTGCTGTCGCAGAAGACCTTGGTCCACCAAGCTCTCTCAGAACTTCACCGAAGATTCCTCCCTACCAGTGGGTGGCTGAGAACAGTCTCTGTGCCTCCCGTAATAATAGATCAATATTAAAAACAAAAGAACCAGGTGGGGCAGGAAACCATAGGAAATGCACAGTTTTCCCTGTGTACAGCTGGTGGTGGGAAGTAGCAAGCACAGAACACACTGAGGTACATTGTTTTGAGCTCGTTTTTTACATTTAAATAAAAAGCATAGAGAACTAGAAAAGAGATGTTTTTAGCATCCCACTTTGGATTTACTCTATAAGCATTAAAGGGCCACTATAAAGGCTCTGTGTGCAGCAGGCCCAGGATATGATCTTCTTTTATTTGCTTCTGAAGTTGTTCCTGTTGCTTACAGCTGGAGCCCTGTACCTACCCCATCCCCTGCATTCTCTCCTCTCTCCCTCCCTCTCTCTCTGAGGGAACTAGAGATTCCTCTGCAGGCACACAGACCATGGTATTGAGCTCACCGTGGTACCAGCCAGTTACCTATATCCCTAGAGGCAGGCTGAGGTGCCCATCATGGATGGGCTAGCCTGCGGATCTGCTAAATGTAGCACATACCAGACCTTATAAGGCTCCTTTCAAATTAATCAAGAGCAGGATTCTTGATCGCCCTCGTGCAATGGGTATATGAGGTATGAGCCAACTGCCCAGGGGCCATTGACTGTTGTACTTTGCATCCCAGAGACTGGTCAGTGGAATATCTTGTTAATAAGATTGAACCTCAGTTCATGGAAACTTGACTTCTACCCTTTAACTCTGACAACACATGAACCACCTTGGAAAATTGGTCCTGGTGCTATTTTCAAACAGATCACTCATCCAATGTTTACACCAGGATTTTCCATTGGCAGGTGGACAGTTTCAAAAATATTAAAAACAATAAGGATAATAGCAAATATTTCTATGTATCACTTACTCAATGCTATTAACTCACTTAATCTTCATAGCCATCTATGTGGTTGGTACTGTTATTCTCATTTTATAGATGAAGAAACTGAGTGAGGCTACCTAACTTACCCAAGATTGTACAGCTAGTAAGTGGTGCAGTTGGGATTCAAATAGACATTTTGGTTCTAGAGTTCCCAGTTTTAGCTTCTGTTCTATGTTGAACACACCCAAGCACATCTCTATCACACAGTCATTCTCCTCTGAACAGTAACAACTTGTGACTTTTGAATACCTACTATCATTTGAGCTGCTGTGAGTTTATTTTCTCTGTCCCTCACAACAAGCCAGCAAGGTGGGGATGGTTAAGCTGACCTTACAGAGGAAGGAAAGGGACTGACTGTGGTTAGGTGGCTTGGCTGTGTGACTATATCTGGGCTGTACATCTGTTGTCTACAGAGCCTGTTTCTTCCTCCATGATATCAAAGTCTCTCCAACACTATTATAGTCTCCCTCCCACCTTCCCACCCCAATCTGAAAATAGTGTTCCTGTGAACCTTCCTTAACCAAAATGATATAAAGCAAGGAAGCAATGACCATTAATTTTATGTGGAAAATCTTTGAGTGCCCCCCTCCCCACAAACCAATCAAATCAAATGATAATCTAAATTAACACTAACATCTAGTAAAAGCAGGAATGAGCGATACATGCACAGCCTGAATAGAGCTAAAGGAGCTGGGTGGTGCTGCTCCGGCAGCTCGGGATGCACACGACCTCTTGAATGTGCTACAAGACAAACATTGACAAGAGTTTTTGCTTTTTGTTGTAAATTTGGAAATAGTCTTTGAATTCCTCGGATTAGGAAAAATAGGTACTAATATAGATCTTCTGTAAAAACAAAATAGTCTAACAAGAACTTTCTAACAGTGGGAAATGCCTGCACTTCTTTCCTGGTCGTGTCCCAAACCTCAGCATTGTCTTTGGCAGGTCCTGCTCCTTGAGTAAGTTGCCAAGACCCATTGATCTTGAGCATCGCTGGAATGTTCCCAGAGATGACCAGTGCTTTAGGAGTTGGTTATTATCCCAGAGATGACCCCTTTCCCTGCATCCTCACAATTTCTGCCTTACTTTAGGTTTCACATCGAATTTGTCTAGCCCTTTTCAGGCTAACCCTATATATGCTACACTCTCTTTCCTCTGTGCTTTTCTCTCACGGCAAATTAATCTCCTTTAAATTACAGCTTGACAAAATGTTAACAGCAAAATTCTGTGATGTTGGACTTTCCCCCCTTTGTGCCCTTTTGTTTTCAGAATTGGGGGTACTGAGAATGTTCTGCTCCTATAATAGAAAAAGAAAAATATGGCAGAAAGAAAATGCTCTTTGATGATGACTCCTCTCTATATGAAACTCAGTGACACTTGCTTATCATATAAGTACAAACTCCTGGAGGTGGTCTTCACACCTCTTAAAAACCTACACTGAGTGCATCTGATACTTCTTAAGCACCTATTAGGTCAGGGTGAGTGTGTTATGGTGAACAAAACAGAAATAACTTACCTTAAAGATGCTTAGAATCTGGGTGGGGGGAAGTTATTACACACACACACAAACACACACACGCCACAATGTGCATACATTTTATAGCTGTAAATTATGCTGTGTACTAAGAATGGAAAGAGCATATTCTATAAGAGCAGACACTAGGACAAGAGCTAGTTTAGATGGCAGGCCTGGGAATGCCTCTTTGAGGAAGATGCCTGTGCACAGAGATTAGAGGGCTTCAGGGAGCTTGTAAAGCGGAAATAACTTCCAGTGCAGGAAAACTGGCACTGACGAGGCCTAAGCTGGGCACACTGAATACTGTAAAACAGCCCCCCCTCTCCGCCAAAGCACTGCAAGTTTCATACCTTCTAGGCCTTTACTTCATCATTTCTCTAATTCATTCAAATCCTTAGGTTCTAAAAAGTATGCCATATTTATCCACAGAAGAACTTAATTACTACCAGCAAAAGAAATCCAGGTAGTTAAAAAAAAGCTGTGACCAATAAATGTGGCCAATATTGGGGCCTCCCTGGTGGCGCAGTGGGTTAAGCAACGCACTATGAAGCAAACAGCAGCCACCGCAGCACGAGTTCAATCCCTGCTGCCGGCCAGGGGGGCGACCCACATGGTGTGGCAGACCTCTCCTGCTGTGCCCGCTGCTGCCCTCAGCAGTGTGCTTCTGTTGATCTGCCTCTTCTGTTCCCTGCTCTCTGTGGTGAATCCTCTCACCCCCCACCTCTGGCCTGTACCCCAGTGCTTGTATGCATAAATAAATAAATCTTTAAAAAAAAAATGTGGCCAATATTTTAATTTGATAATTCCTTTAAAAGGACTACTTTTATTACCTGGACTACTTTTCACCCCCCACCCCAATAAACGTGTGTATACATATATACATACATATATGAAATTCAGCTGCTTCCAATAATGTTATTGTTTGCATGTAAATCTGTAAGACAAGCTACATTTTTTTTTCTAAGCATCAAATATTCCAAGGTTGTGCTTAATAAAATGGGTCAAGTCTTTTAAAATGAAAATCTGAAATAAGGCATTCAAACGATAGTTATTACAGGAAAGAAAACTGATCACTTCTGACTTGGCTCATACTCAATGCTTCATGAAGCGTCATGGAGACAATAAATAGAAATTATTTTCTGTATCCTTGGCAGTCATGTCCCAAAAGAAGAGAAGCGTAATTAGATCAGCATTATTGATACTGGTCCCATGGCATCCAAGGGTCATGGCTTCATGTTTCATATTTGCCTGACATTCAAGGCTCCTCATTTTGACTACTACCTAATTTTCTAGCTTTGTGTTTGTTCTGATCTTCTTTTAAAGACAGGGAGCAGAGTGCTGCTCACAGCACCCAGAGTGCTGTGAGGGGAGGAGTGGTGCTTTTAAGAGCATAAAGGTACCAAGGGAAAAATAAATTTCATGTGAATCCAAACAGGAGATAAAACAGGATGTAGCCTTATGCAGACTGTAATGAGGGCCATGGCAGCTCAGTGTTGGAGATAATTCTTCATGATGTCTCTAAAAGCCTTATTACACCAGACTATCCTTTCTAGGATGTTTGTTTACCTAGAAAACAGGCTAGGAAGCCTGAGATAGAGTCCCCCCTTGGGATCAGAGGGCACATTTGTTTTCTGATCAGCACAGAACACACAGAGAGGATCCTTGGTCCAAAGAAGACCTGTTTACATTCCAGGGAAATAAAGAAAATGGCATTGTTTATGGTGGGAGGACGGGAAGGTCTTCAATTAAAATCAGGAATTTCCTAAGCACAGTGTTGCTCAGACCCCTTGGGGACAACACTCCCAAGTCCAGGTGCACATTACCCCTTTGGGGGACAAAGCAGAACTGATGATGAGCTACTTACTGTACCATGAGTAATAAACTATCTAGATGCATCTGGGTCACTGCTTCCTTACGGTGGATCTCTATTCTAGCCTCTGTTCTCAGCTGCCTGATCAAGCGTAGGGACTGCTTGATAAGCTGAACCTTAGGAGTAGAAATTTGAAGTTTTTCATTCTTGTGTCTCCTAAAATGACTAAACTATTTCCACACCTTCTCCATGAACATCTTCCCTACCCTGATGTTGTGTTACCTTTTCTCTGCCTTTATCACTGTTTTTTGCTATACTGTGGCTTCCTCCTTGGTTTGCTGTCATAACTTGTTTCGCTGATGGCCTCTTGTGTTCTTCCCTTTAGCTTTCACTGCTATCTGATGACCTTTACTTCCAAAATCAATTTTCTGAGAGAAATAACCTCTTCAGCCAACTGCTCTCTGATTAGACAGAGATCAGTCCACAGGTCTGTCAATATAGAGAATGACTCCCCTGGAGTCAAGTGATGATTATGTATTTGCTCATCCCAGCCCTCCTAGATGTTATCTGGACTTCCCCTGGAGCTGGGGCTCTTCTACCAACTTGCTTCTTATTATATTGTAAACTTTGGAGGCAGAGGAGGAGCTCATCAGGCAGAATAAAGTCAAAATCTTTCTGCATTTCTGTGGCAGTTATTATGATAGCTGCAAGAGAAGGGGTGATTCACCACCTAACACAGCTCTACATTCATCCCAGCAGATACGATACACTGCAAGCATCATTTTTTACACTGATTCACAATTGACACACTTATGGAGAGTTTATGATCCACCCATTGAGTAGCACTGACTTAATCACACAGGATATTTCTTTGTAAACCCAGCAGAACACTGACCGTGACGTTATAGTCGGCATACACAAGGCAGCAAGGCTTACATGTGCACATGTCAAGGCTGCCTGTGCCTGCTTATCTCGTGCCTGGCTGACAAAAAGATTGGCGTCTGGTTATAACGATGCCCAGGCAATGCCTCAAAATTGTTCCGACTTTTTATAGAAGGGTTGGTTAACTTGCACAGATTAAAAGGCAGAAATATGACATTTCAATTAATATGTCTGGTAGGGATTTTAGATCATTCGTATTACCACCTCCCTTTTAGAAAATGTGAATATGACCATCAGATTTTCTTTCCAGTCATTTTGGGCTTCTTCGTCAGCTTTTCTCTGCTGAATTGTGTGCACGCATCTTTTTTTGCACTAGCATAGCCTTTTGTCAGCAATATCCCCTTTTACTTTTCCTAGTCCATCCTCCTCTTTCACTGGTAGCTTTTTTCTCTTGCCATTTAAGCTTTCGCAACTATGCACAGAAATCCAACAGAAGCCTTTTGTGTGGGCGATCCCTCACTTCCGGGCAGTTCTGAAAGCAGCAGGTGCGCCTCTGTAAAGTCTACTGGGGACCTCAGACCTATACTCCCAGCTGCTACTCCTGGACTCTCACTCTTAAAAGCAATAAAATGAACTTAAGTCAAACACAAGTATGGTGAGGGTTAACTCTCTCATCCTGAGCTCAAGCCACGCTTGTCTTGACATTTTCCAAAAACACTAAGCTCATTTCTCTCACCAAGGGAAAAAAGAAAGAATATATGGCTGCTAGAGAATGTGGTTTACACTGCAAATGTTATGGCACAGATTTCCCTAGTGGGGAGATAATGCAAAGTGTGTGTGTGGCGGGGGGGGGGGGGGGGGGGGGGGGGGGGGGGGGGGGGGGGGGGGGGGTAGTGGCTTGCAGAGTGTTAGAGTTACAAGTAAAAGCAAAATTTCCCTGACCAGGAATAGGTCCCTAGGAAGGTAACTATCACTTCAGATAAGGAAATGATCAATTTCCTTTTGTTCAGGAAATCATTAAGGCTCAACATCGTACAATAAGTACTGTATGATAATTGTATAATTATGTAATGATAAATGTATGTCTATCTGTAAAATAACATACAACCCAGATTCTTTACACTGTCTACACAACATATCTTTAGAGCATACATGAAAGTTTAAAAAAGATAAAACTTGATTCCATGTTATTTATGGATTTATTCATCTATATAGTAAAAATAAAAAATTTTATTTCTTAAAAGAATCACTTTTCAGTTAATCAAATCTAGCAGGTTAGAATAATTCATCACAAGGATTATTCAAAACTAATTAAGACTGGGGCAGAGAATAATGCAGCATTCTGTAAGTCTATGATAATAATAAATTTCCAGTGATTATTCTACTACTATATGGTGATACAATTTATATCAGGACTAACAGCACAGCTAAAACTGAAAAAAGGTCATATACCTCTTTTGCCCCCCATTGTAAAATGGCAGTGTGGCCAATCCATTCTCCTGACACACTTCCTTTCGGCATTAAAGTATCTACAAAGTATCACCTGGCTGGACCTTAGTCCTATCTTTCAATTAAGGAGTTTCATGACATTGCTTTAACATCAGCTGGTCCAACCCCCTTTTATAATGAGGAAATAAGGCCCAAGCTTTCAGGGAGCAAACAGGCATAGAAGATCTACTAGATAGTGTGTATGGGGTCGGGGGAGTCTAGGTCCTGGGGAGACAAAGGTGAATGAGATACCACCCCTGCCTTGAAGGTGCTTACGGTTTAGTGAAGGAGGTTTAGACACACACACACAGTCACAATGACATTAGAAGGATGGGCGTAAATGTCTGCAGAATTATGAGTTTTCTCAAAGAGGAAGAAATAACTAAGAATGTTTAAGAGGGTGACTCAAGAATTAGTGTCCTGTAGGTGATGAAATTTGATGAGTTTGTCTGATGGGAGACAAGAAAGGGCAGTTGCAACAGAAGGAATAACGTACAAAAAGGCATGTAGCATAAAAGCACTTGATCTGTTGGGGGAAAAGGTTGGTGTGCCTCAGGGAATGGGAGAAGAAGCAGGAGAGATCTACAAAGGTCATAGGACTTGCCTCAAATTTCCACAGTGAAATAACCCCAAGGCTATTTCTTGAACAACCAGGTTTATTGACTCTCTGTTCAGTGCTCTTTTCACTGCATCTTGATGCCTTTATTTCCAAGTAAATGTAGCTAAGCTGAATCAGATGCTGTGGGCACATGGGAAGCTCAAGGGGAGGCCAGATGAAAGCACACAAAAGCAAATTAGATGGTAGATTAACAAAAACAATGACAACAACCAGAATAAAAGATTATGTATCAAAGTGCCAAATGCTATCCATATAGTCGTTTTTCTAATTTAGACAATAAAGCATACCAAATAGAAGAACACGGTGACAGTAGTGATCAGTTATCAATAAATATCCCTAGTACTTTACACTTTTAAAATCTACATATGTACATGTGTGTATACATACATAGTGTCACAAGACTAATTATAAAACTGTTAACAAAATTAATGCGCTGTCCATAACTAAAGAGAACAGGATATATTATTTATAAATTTTCATTCAGGCCATCATTGCTGTCAAATATAAAAAAGATGCCTTCATGCTGAGGGATTTGGCATCAATTCCACATAAACCAGGAAGTTAGAAAAAGAGAATACAGAAGTATAATCAAGCTGTTTATAAAGGAAGATAAAGTTTTCATTTTAAATGATGGGGGGCTGTGCAAGAGAAAACACAACAGGCATGGAGAAATAAGTGCAGCATACATTTTAAATATTTTAGGGCTCACAATAATTTTGCATAAGGTATATTTTCTTTCCCAAAATAGTTGCTGTCAATCAACTGCTTAGCTTTGGAGAGTGAAGAGAAAATTTATCAGGATCAACCATTCTTTTTCTATATTCTGGATTAGAAAGGTAATTTCTTAAAGAGCAACTGAGGCATTTTCATATCTTGTAAGCACCTTTATGGGCATCATCATCTTTATAGTCATTTCTCCTTAAACTCCAGTTTGTAATGCTTAAACTAAAAATAGTGTTCTCATCTCCTCACACAAATTGAGAATCTTTGTTTTGAAGAAAAAAGACTTTTGCAAATGAGATTTGAGAGGAGGAGGGAGGGATGTCTATGACATATTAAAGCAAACTGCAAAACAATTTTTTTTTAAACTGAAAGACCTGCATATGTGCATATCATTGCACCATTTGCTTGAGGAAGAAGAGTGTGGAACAATACAAGCCACCTTGCAGGAAGTGAGAGGAAGTGGAAAGGAAAATCAAGGGCAAGATTGTTAACTTTTCCTTCATATCTCCTCATAATGTTCACACTTTTTACAACACTTTTTACAATGACTATAAAATGTCACTCTTTTCCTTTATAGAATAGGAAAATCTTGAAAAGAAAAATAGATACCATAAATTTAAAGAAAATCTTTTTAAAAAGAACAGAAAAACTAAAAGAAAACAAACTGTAGAACTCAGACTGTAGAACTGGGATGATGGGGACGTGGGAGTTCAAAGGACTGTGGAAGAGGATTATGGGTGTTTTGATGGTAAGTGTATGGTGGTAACATACATCTGAAGAGGTGTGAATCTATACCCTCAAATCATATACAGTGTGGTAAACTATTTTTGTCTAATTAAAAATGCTTTCTTTTTTTTTTTAGATTTATTTATTTATGCATACAAGAGCTGGGGTACAGGCCAGAGGTGTGGGGGGGATGAGAGGATTCACCAGAGACAGAGTGGGGAGCAGAACAGGCAGATAGACTGACATACACTGCTTGAGGGGAGCAGGGGGTGAGGCAGGAGAGTCTGCTGTGCCGCAACATGTGGGTTACCTCTCTAGGCGGCAGGGATCAAACTCCTGCTGCAGTGTGTTGCTTCACCCATTGCGCCACCAGGGAGGTCCTAAAAATGCTTTCTAATGTGCAAATGGAGCTAAGTATTTTTTTCTTGTGGGTTGTACTGAGAAATGAGTAAGAGCATATAGTTAAATCACTTAGCAGCCACACCTGGCAAGCAACAGACACACAAAGGCTAGTTACTACTAAATCATTCCATTACTCAATGATAATGAGTGAGCTCTGCTAGTATTCAAAACTGTTGTTGGTTGGTTGGTTGTCTTTTTAAACTAAAGTAATACTGCGTTGAAACATTACATAAGTTTAAGGTACGCATCATTGGGAATCAATGTGCTTACATGCTATATTCAGTTTACTGCTGAGAGTCCAAGTCTGTCCCTCAACCATACTATACCTTCTGCCCCAATTTACCCACACCCTTATCCCCTTCTTTTTTGGTAACTACTAATTGGTCTTATAGTCCAAAACTTCATTTTAGTTTTATTAGTTCATTTTCTTCTACAATATACCACATGTAAGTGAAATCATATAGTGTTTATCTTTCTTTGTCTGACTTATTTCACTAAGAGTAACATGCTCGAGGTCCTCTCATTTTGCAAATGGTTGAATTTCATCTTTTGTTGTTGTTGAATAGTATTCTGTTCACTCTCTCTCTTTATATATATATATGCACAGTATATATATGTATATATAAATATATACACTCTAAATATACACATACATACATATCACATCTTCTTTATCCATTCGTCTATTGATGAGTGGGTGGTTAGGTTGTTGCCAGCTCTTGGTTATTCTAAATAAACAGCATACATTTTTCAATAGTCTCATCCCCCATTCTTACATGAGGTATTTTAAGCATGTGACAAAAGTTTGGCCTTGGATATCCTATTAAAATGCAAATTATATTTGAAAGGTTATGGATGGGATCTAAGATGCTGCATTTCTAACAAACTGTTAGTGATGTGGACTCTGTTGGTCTGTGTGCCACAGTTGCAATAGCAAGGCTTTAGAGAGAAACCATTATACATTTTAATGAACGAAGCTGAGAGACATGGCACACACTTTGAATGAAGTGAGCTACTCCACCCCTCTGCCTTCACCCACTGTATTACTTACCACACTATTAGAATTCACTTGTCAGCTTCATGAACTGTCAATTCTGATAGCCTAGGAGGCTGCTACACTCAATTCAGACACTCAATTCAACTATGAGTCAGTAAATGAATAAAGGAATGGATCTATGAATTTGATGAATGAATGAAATTCATGTTAATTACCATTAGTTAACATATAAAAACCTAAATGGTTTAAACTTCCTATTTCTTAATTATGGGGCTATCTTTATATATTATTAGTGTTATCAGTATCAAGTACTTTATCAAGCTTGATATTCAGTCAAAAGAACAGTTAAGAAAGATTAATCCTGGGCATTCACACTAGAAATGTAAATTTTGAGAGTTTCCTTTACTGAAACAAAAATGAAAGATCCAGAACTCCCTTCTCCTCCAATGGGGAGTCTCCTATCCTCAGTGAATAGTAACTACAGTTCTGGAGGTTAATGGGACAACATCTCTTATAAAACAGTCATGCTGACAACTTATTATCATAATTAGCACAGATTTTCTTTTAAGGTATGTAACAGCTTTATCGCTGAACTACTCCAGTTTGTATTTTCTAAGTAATTGAGGATCAATAAAAAAGAACAAAAGGTCTTCACCACTCTTATGACAAAATATAGCAAGTTTTCCAATGAGGCATCCCGTCAGCATCACAAGTGATATCATTTTGACACGGTTAATCCTACAGCATAAACAACTGGAGATTACATTTACCAAATAAACTACGATAGCAAAATCTGGTTTTATAGCTAAGAGTTCTACACCTTCTTAAAATCAGAAGCATTACTGAAAATTTAGGTTTCATTAGACTAGGAAGCACTAGTCCAAAGTTGATCTATTTATATAATATGATGGTTTTTAAACCTCAAATTTTAATTCAGGTCTGTTCTCTTATGGCTCTTTTGATGCAAATTGAGACACTAAGCATGTGGACTACACAGTATCTACTTCTAAAGTTCTCTAGATATGTCTAACACTTTAGTTCTGTAGCTTAAATGTTAAAGTATGGGTGTGATCAGCTGTCATTAATCTTCTCAGTAGAATGACAGGACTCAAATAAATTTGGTGCATTACACTATTTATAATAGGGGAAATTATAATTAGGTATAATTTAAAACTTAACTCTAGTTTAACCAAGTCACCAACAGTAGTCAGACATATTAGTCTTTGTCAGTAAAGGAATCCATCTATTCTGAACTGAATTTTCTCCTGGGGAGCCTATAGCCCACACTCTCCCTAGACTTCCAGAGGACTGTGAAATCATTCCTTAATTATTGCTTCACCCCTGTGGCCTCATTATACTGTTGTTCTTAAGCATTTATTTTCTTGGTCCCAGGAGTTCTCAAAGCAAATACATGTTCCCCAGCAGACATACACGTTTTCTTACAGAAGAGTTGGTTTTCCATTCACAATATAAAACAAATGATAGTTAGGGTGGCCCAGTCTTTATCAAACATTTTCAATTAGCAGCACTTCACCATTCTCTACCTACAAGCTGGGAAATTAAGTGGTTAGTTTTCTTCATAGTATAAAAATATCTAGGAAAAAGTAGTTGAAAAATATTCAGAGCAGCTTCCCAAAAGGATACACTTAGGAAAGTTTCCTATATAGGGCTCTCATAAAATGCCACTAGGGGTTCAATTTCTACAAATTTTCTCAAGGTCATCATAAAGTCCAAGTATACCCTTTGACTGACAAGTCATTTCTGGATATACAAATAGCTTAAATGTGAACGCTTATAATTACTTGATCACAACATAGTTTATCAATCAAATTTGGAAGTGCTTATCTTTCTATCCATATACAGGTTCCCAACTATACAAAAACAAAAGTTTTGGGGCCTCCCTGGTGGCGCAGTGGGTTAAGCAACGCACTATGAAGCAAACCACAGCCACTGCAGCACAAGGTCGATCCCTGCTGGGGACCCACATGGCGCAGCAGACCTCTCCTGCTGTGCCCGCTGCTCCCCTCAGCAGTGTGTTTCAGTCATTCAGCCTGTTCTGCTCCCCACTGTGTCTCTGGTGAATCCTCTCACCCCCCGCCCCACACCTCTGGCCTGTACCCCAGCTCTTGTATGCATAAATAAATAAATCTTAAAAAAAAAAAACAAAACAGAAGTTTCACTCAGAAATCTTTTATAAGTCCAAGTAGCATAGCGTGAAGAAACAATCACCATTAATTTGGACATGGACAAAAGCGTTGAGCATTTCCAGACCCTGAAAATAACACACCAAATCATACCAAATAACATTGAATCTAAAACAACTCTGACACCTAGTAAAAGCAGGAACTACACCAGAAATATACGGCCTGTCTAACACAGTTCCCGGGGATGAAGCTTGGTGGTGACACTCTTTCTGTACAGGGAGCATAACACCTTTGTAATGGTTAGCTGCAAAACCAACACTAAACATTCCTTTAGCTTTTCACCTTTTGTCATAAAGTAGAAATCCTCTGGATTCTTTCAGTTAGCAAAAATAGATAGAATGCTAAAGTAGATCTTTCATAAAAGGAAAGCGATTTAACTCAATCTTTTGAAAAGTGGGGGTAATTTTATAAAGAAAATTTGAAAGCTTTCAAACAATATTTAAAGACATGGAGATGTTTACAATGTACTATTACATATAAACAAGTAGATATAATGAAACAGTATGTCTAGAATTACCTCTTTCCTAGGAAAAACCACATATTTGAAATAAAATTCAAATGTTTAACAATAATTAGATGGTAGAAAAGAGCAATTTAAATTCTTTTCTGTGCTTTCCTGAATTTTTGTAGTTTTATGTTTTCTACACTAAATATATACTACTTTTAATTAGTAAGGGTATAGAATGTTTTCCTTCTTTTGCTTACCAGCCTTAATACATGTGAAACTAATGAATTACTAGATTAGTTGGAAATAAAACTCAGAGAACATAAAGTTAATTTACTATATATTCGGCTTTGTTTTTATTTAAATCAATTCCTCTCAGTAGATTCTCCACTAATTACCTGCAATTTCTACTAGTTAATTCTTTTTCTGATGCAGTTGAGTTATTTTTAGTAAATCCAAATGAAAATCCATGAAAGACAGGGAAATACAATGTGCATAGGAAGCTGACCTTGGTGGTGTGCAAAGAAGTGAAAACCATGAATATGAATGGATGGAGATTTTGGACAACAGGATAAAAGGAAGAGCCATGTGCTATTCAGATGACAGCTGCCAGCTCCCCTGTCCCTCATACTGTCACTCCCCTCTATCCGCCCCCTTCTCCCAGCCTTAATTCCCAGCCCACAGGAACGCTGTGGTGTGAGTAGCTGTCATGCTGTTCTCACACTCCAAAAGCACAGAGGATAAAAGGCCACTGTGTTCAAAGCCTGTGTCTCCTAAAGTAACAACGGTGCTAAAGTGCTTAAGAATACATAGCTACTTTTCATATCAATCACAGCATTTGCCAAGCTACTCCCCAATCTACTGGGAGGTACAAGAGTGAGCATTGTTTAATTGGCTTTGGGAATCTTATGAGCTGTGTTAGACCATTAATTAGAGGAGTTGTTAGAATAAGCGTGTGATGTGTGTGTTGGAGAAGATAACACTGGTTATGCCGTGGTCTTGGTAAGTCATTTGCATATGCACCTTTGGACAGATTGAAGAGAAAGTAGAAGAAATTTAAAACACTCACTTCTTTCTAAGAGACATCAAGGCTGCAGTACCTTAAGTTTCTGTTCAATTATCTAATCTCTGAACACAAATACTGCCTAATAATGCTTGAGTCACTTACTCTAAATGCCAGAATTTTCTTTTGTAGGCCAATAGAAGAAAGCCTGATTTTTAGTATCAGGATCTCATACTCAGATGCTATAAGTTGTCATGTAGATAAGGACAAATAAATAGTGCTGGGGCATAGTCACCATTTAAAGGGGGTAGTTACTGAGCCCTACCAGAAGTTGCTAATATGGGGATAAAAACCTAGATATTGATTTTTTCATGTGTAACTGGAAATCTACATTTTAATGTAAAATCTGTGTATTTTTACAGGTTGACAACTGAAAAGAGAAATTAATTCTTCCTATGAGCGAACAAAATATCTCAGTCAAAGCAGATCTGTCGACTGACATTTACAATCTCTGATTCAAAAGAACAAGCTCTTAACACAGGATTTTAAAGTATTATGAAATTTATCTGTAAATGTATAAATAACCATCCAATAAATGGACTAGAAAAGAATCATACATTTAAATTCTGATTGACAGATTCACCCTAATCAATTTCCTAAATTCATAGAGTTTGTTTTCCTCCTTTTATTAAAATAGGGAATGTACCAGGGCTTTAAAATTTAAATATTTTATACAAGGAATTAGAAGGGCAGTGCGTTTATTTTTACACATCAGAGGTACTGCTAATGATTTATTTCTTTTATGTATAAAACAACTGAGGAACAAAGAAAAATCATGTATAAGCCACAAGATGAGGTTAGAACCCAACAGTCCTGTCTCCTTGTGACTCAGCAATCAAATAAGAACCTTCCTAAAGGATGAGTAAGAAAGAAAGCTTATTAACCCTTTAGAATCATGAAACAAGTCATTATGCAGAGAAATTTGTATTTTAATGTTCTAATAGCTCCTGATTTAAAACATATGGAAAGGAAATGTGTCAGGTTAAGACATCTTGGTCTGTCTTTAACACCTGAAATATTAATCACATCTAATTCAATATGCCTATGAATGAGTCAAACATTCACAGGGCTGTCAAATTTAATAAACAATCTCCGTTTTCAAGTAGTCTTTAATATTCTCTAGTTTGCATACCACTTCTCATTAGAATGGCAACATGTGGTGTGTGAGGGAAGTGAGTCACACTTTACCACTATCCCACATTCTGAGGGGCAAGTTAAAGCAGGTAAGAGCTTTTTGTGAGTATATTTGTGTCATTAGCAGAAAACAGTGCATTCTAATACTGATGGAGCTCACTTTCAGGTAACCATTTTTTCTAGATAGTGTTTGCAACTTTCAGACCAACTTCTATGGAGTTATAATTGCTACTGTTTTACATGGAATTGATTTATACTACATAGATGCCACTAAATGTTTACGGATTTTTCATTCAAAATCAACCTTTTCAATTAGTCTTATATAGAGACAGTTTCAAGTTCCATTTCTGTATTATACACTTAACTACACTTTGTTCCTAAATGTTGTGTGATACCTTACCAGATCTCAGAACTATTGAGAATATCCAAGTAGTGGTTGAAAAATCACCACTAAAGTGAGTGTATCAAAAAGCAGAAAATCCAGAGCTGAGGTGCCAAATTCTCCTTCACTGAGTAAGGCTAACTTCTCTAGTTTTTTTCTACGTCTCAAATTTCCTGTACTGGGAACAAAACTGTGACTTTCTACAGATAAGGTATCTTGTGAGGAATGCAATCTTTGTTTGCAAAGCTGCCTTCTTATGAAATTCAACTACAGAAAGTACAAACAGGTGTCCTCATTGAACAGCCAAAAAGAGTCCTCACTTAAAACTCCATTTACAGCAACAGGACCTTTAAAAAAGGGCGATTTATGAGATGACGAATCTATAATGAGCAAGGTAGCATAAGGGCAGCAAAAGAAAAGTGTTAGAGAATTGACACTATTAGGGCAACCTTTTGTTTCTAATTGATAAAAAAATTGCTGAACAAAAAGGAAATTTTAAAATTCTAGTTCAAGTTTTACTTATAGTCCTGGATGCTCTTTCAGGAAAAATATACCCCAAATTAAAATGACAAAGACTCAATATAACCATATTTGTCCTTCACTCTTGTGCAAGCAGTTCATTTATCATTTTTTCCAAGCACATACCATCCTTCTCTCTACCAGTTTGGGAAATCTCCTATAGCCAATCAGACTTTTAAACGTGGTGATAAAGCTTTATTTTCATACTTCATTGCCTGCTATCTGATCAAAGAAGATGAAAGAATTCTCCATTTTAAACCCAAAGCAACCTTTAGGTATATACAATCATAGAGAACCTAGAACTATCTTGGTGGAGTCACTGTCTCCTATACACTATCAAGATCCAATGATACTTACATATTTTAATTCTACTATTCCTTTCCCATATAAATGCTCATTTGGGGATCTAATGACCCTTTACCTTCTCCCTAAAGTTTAGGACTGAGAGGCAATTAACTACCTCTTTAACTTATTGTCCTCTGGTCATTATTTTATTTGTGAATAACTCAAAATCTACAGTGTAGCCTACACTGGGTTAAAGGTTATCCCTTTAAAAAGAAAAAAACACAACAAAGAAAAAAATTCATCTATATGAAGACTGACTCAGTATGAAATGACTTAATATGCAGTGGCGGTGCCCCTCCTCCTCCATGCACAGCCCAGACAGCCGTTAGCCATTCAGTCAATTAGACTGAGACTTCAGAATCTTTCTTAATAACCTCTCCAGGCTGCCCCTCCCAAAGGGTCAAAGTTGGTTCACCAAGATGAGAAGTCTTTGCCAGCTGGTCTCCCAAACTAGAGTTCTTAGGATGTATCAGTCTGCTGGAATGCCAAAACTAAATTCTTACAGGCAGTATTTTTGTCTTTCTAAAGATACCATCACAAAGAAGTAGGCATGAACCTTTTATAATCTAGTATTTAACCTAAGAATTGAGATCAGCAATTCTAAAACATGCTATCAACCCTTTGTAACAAAGTCCTCTATTATCTTGTTCACCTCCCTGCCAATTTCTTTGCAACCTCCCTCAGAGATCTAAGGGGGAAAGTTCTCAAAACTCTGTGAGCTGCTCAGTCACTTCAGAGAAGGAGGTGCTGATCTCATTGTTTCCCAATTCAAGGATATGGGAGCCAGAATCTAACTCTTTATAAGTCAAGAGCTAGGGTGAGTAACTAAAAAGAGAACCTGATATGTGTATGGGGACAAGAACCAAAAGGAAAGGGGAGGGCAGGCAGTTGAAACAATTTTTTATTTTTTTTTACAAGATACCTATATTTTAGTAGAAGAAAAATCAGCCACAAATGTCACACACAGCTACTATTAAAGATTTTGTCGTTTTCTCCATCTGCTCCAGTTCAAAGACCAAGTGGCCTAAAAGCCAAGACCAGATCAAAGAATAAAACCTTCAACTTCTCAGAAGTTAGTAAGTTACCACAAGTGAAAATAAAAGTAGAGGCTGACCCACACCCAGGAGTTGGTCCTCCTGCCCTGTCAGCAATCCTGTACTTCTGTCTCAGACTTGAGCTACTATTCCCCAGACTTTAGTCTTGCTAGAAATAGTGATCAAGACCATGTAAAGTCTGATTGTCCAGTGGTATCAAAATCAGGATAATCATGTAGTGGGCTCTGCAATGTACAGCCTGGATCCCTTTAAGACTGAAGTATATATTTCCCCAGTTGCTGGAAGTGTTAGAGGCTTAACACTCTCTGATGGGTGTGTCTCCAAGAATTACACTTAGAGAGAAGCACCTCACTGGAGGAAGTTTATCCTCTAGGGTCTGTATGAGCAATACACATACACAGACTGACTAATGGAAGGGTAGAGATCTAGACCCTTTCCTGGGTGCTATTCCAATTCCAAAGCACCTTGCCTATGCATCAAAATCAACATATCCCTTTAATCCTCTGTTCATTTCTCTGCCAGGGGTTGTGGCATGCCCTAACCAGTCCCCAGTAAACCTTCTAAATGCAAATCACAGGGTCTCAGAATCTATTTAGCAGAACTGACCTGTGATCATGAGAAATAAGGTATGAACAGTGCTTCACTATCTTTGGCTCACCATTAAATGTTGACATTGTTTACTGACATTTACTCAACATTGTTTACTGACACCTTGATCAGCTCTTGTATCAGCAATGAATGAGGACATGGCCACCTGGCCACCCGTCTGCTCTTAACAACTAATACTGTAATACAGAACTTATGCCATGATTTTAATATGTGCAGTCCTCATTTTTGCACAGTTCTGATATGCATGCATTTCAATGACCACAGTTTAGGTAAATAATACCAGTTCCACAACAACATAAGCTCAGATTTCAGTTACCACAACATATTATACCAGGAATTTGCTTGAAGTACAAACTTGACAGCTAGCTCTTCAGTTCACAAATTAGAAGGTAAGTGACAGCCACACATCAGGACCAGTGACCAATTATTGCTTCTTTACAATTGCATCGCAGATCACTCATTGTCTTCTGAACTTACGAGCTAGATAGAGTGATACTTGGAAGTTGGGGAACAAGAAAGCAGGACTCACTTGGCCACTGGAGGCCTCCCTCTGGAGTGTCTGTGTCCTGAAGGGAAAGGTCTCAGGATACCCTGATGTGGTGATCTCTCCACTGTAAAGCACAGGAAAGATGGGGCCAATAGCAAAAACCCATGTATTAGTTTCTTTTTGCTGCTATAACAGGTGACCACAAACATAGTCGCTTAAAACAACGCAGAACTATCTCATAGTTTAGAGGTGAGAAGTCTAAAATGGATGGCAGGATTTTGTTTCTCTAAGAGACTCCAGGGGGAGAATCCACTTCCTTCCTGGGCCCCACATGATTCTGACTTCTGCTTCTATGCTTGCATCTTCTCACTCTCACCTCTTGCCTCCCTCTTATAAAATCCCCCTGTGATTTCACCAGACATAACCTGATAATCCAGAATAATCGCTCATGTCAATCAATATGTTTAATTTAATCACATATGTTAAGTCCCTTCTGACTTGTAGGGCAACATAATCACTGGTTCTAGGGATGCAAATGTGGATATTTTGGCAGGGTGGGGGCAGGGGGTTTGCATTATTTTACCATCCATTCCCCTTCAGGTTTTTCCAAATGACTGTGCTACCCTGGAAAGTGTTCCCCATCTGGCTGAAGAAAGGCAAAGCTCACTAAAAGTATCAGTGTGGAGCTGGATGCCCTGAGGGAAGGCAAGGACAAAGAAATGATTTAGCTTTGTAATCCTGACTCTGAAACAGCTTTGTCCAAAGCACCACTCAAGCTTCAGGTCCCTCCCTCCCTAGACTCACCTATATCAAAAATACCACTTTCCTGTCAGTTCTCCATCCTTGGACACTCACAGCCATAATGGCAAATAAGAGGCCATGAGCAGTTCCATTGGGGAAAAAAAAAGAGCTTTTAACCCTGAGTTTTCTTGATCAGTTTTTCACATGACATTTCATGGAACACACAGGGAATATTAAACATAGTTGTCTTCTGGTGTTGGTCAATGCATGGACACAAGTCTGCAGGGAGCCCATATATTTCTCAGGCTCTGCTTTGAAGATTAAGGTGTGAAGCCTCTGCCATGAGGGAGTGGTTCTTCTCAAAGTGTCCTTAGGTGTACTCTGGCAAAATTAGCAACTGCCTATTGACTCATGCACACAAAGTATGTGAAATACTACATTCTTCAGGTGTTTCAATTCTGTCTGGAGACTCATTTCCTGGAGAGATTTATTTTCTCTTTTTTCCTCTCCTTGAGTCCGGTTTTCAAAACGAAAGGGGGAAAAATGACCAGGAAATAATGTGTCACCAAGTACACTCATGATTTTGCTTCCTTCCTTTACCTGTCAAATCAAGTATATGGGCAGACTGCCACGTGACAACATTATCTTCATTCAGCAAATATGTTACTACAGTCATAATAGTGCACTTGCTATCTGGGCTGTGGGCCTGATTTCTGCTGCCTATTTGATCGACCACAGTCTATCAAGACCAAGTCTATCAAGCATCACTGGAAGTTTTAGAGGGACCACAGAATATCAGGGGCAGAAGGAAACTCAGAGATCACTCATTTAATTTCTTCTGGAGTTCTGGATATTTCCATCAATATCCCTAATTAAGAGACTCTTCGTTCATGTTTCATATATTTTACAGCTATCATCTACCTTTCTACTACTTGCCACCTAAACAAATGCTCTGTCCTAGAGGACTAGGTAATTTGCCAAGCCCAGACCAAGCTACATGCATCTTCCTTTTGTGTGAGATGCCTTCTCTCAATTATGCACATTTTTCATAATAATAGGAAATGTTCATTTTTGAGACTGCCATATGGTATGCGCTATGGTAGGTCTGTTATGCTATCTCAATTTAATTTGAAGCATAGTCCTGTGATACCACTGTTGTTACTTTATCGACAAGCACACAAAACTATTTTCTCAGTGTTTTACTGTACTTACTGATATTATTAACTGTTTTCCTTATTTTAGACATTAAGGTGCTAAGCTCTTTACATTTTTATTATCACAACTATGAGTATATGTTATGGTTCTTCTTTTGTAGACAAAGAAACTGGTAAGAAATTCAGCCATGGCCAGAGCTAGTAAGCTATAAAGCTGGGATCTTCTGCTCTCTTCCTTCACTCACCTCTACTCCAGAAAGAGGGATTCTCTGCACATCTATGAATTCACAGAGCTTTATTTATCACCCCAATCTTGTTATTCTCATATTCTGCACAGTGGCTACTTTTTCCTCACTGGGTACTACTTAATACTACTTTACATCCTGACATGTAGCTCACAACACAGACTCTATAGACATAAACTGGTTCAGAGTAAGCCTTCTTATAGCAACCAGGGCTGCTGAAAACCTGTTTTTGATGAAGGGCTTCCAGGTCTCAGTTGATTTCTTGGTCATTTCAGGAAGCTGCTACACAATGGCACTCAGCACTGGTGATTAAACTGTATAGTTTGCCCCTTGATGCTTTAGCAGCTACCTTGGGAGAGAGTAACTATTAGACCAAGTCTCTTCAGACCCACTGGTAAGGCCAAGGTCAAAAGAATCTCTGTGAATTAAAATTGGATCACATCGAGCAAAGAGCCTAGAACATAGCAGATACTTAACAAATACCTTTTGAAGAATGAAACTAGAATACTGCCTTTCACCATGCACAAAAATCAACTCAAAATGGATTAAGGATTTAGACATAAGACCTGAAACCATAAAATATCTAGAAGAAAAAGTAGGCAAAACCCTACCTGACATACACATCAATGACATCTCTGTAGGTACAACACCTAAAGCACAGATAGTGAAAGAGAGGATAAACAGGTGGGACTACATCAAACTTAAAAGCTTCTGTACAGCAAAGGACACATTAGCCAAAACAAAGCGACAACCCACCAACTGGGAGAAAATCTTTACACACAACATTACTGACAAGGGACTTATCA